>JAJVSH010000191.1:118990-145512 GCA_021460005.1 Tetramorium alpestre | reverse complement strand
TACCTTCTACATAATGAATTTGCACTTTACCTTCGGTAATCTGAAAATAATTTTTTTAGAAAATTATTTCTCAGAGAATTTTACTTTAAAAATCTCTATCCGAATCAGATCTACCTTATGTAAACCATAATCCTCTTCACTATAAGATACAATCGTGAGTGTGGGTTTTAGCAATGTTATAGGTGTTTTAAGTCGGGTTAATGAAGATACATCATAATCCGGTAGAGCGATTATACGATCATAAATTGTCGAGCATACAAGTTTTTGATTTTCAGTGGTCAATATATTGTAGTCATCTGGGATGCAAGCATGAAATATTTCTAATTTTTCCTCCCATGTGTTACATTTATTCAGCTCTAATAGCTGTAAATAACAATATTAGTTATTTTGTGCAATTAATGAAAGACATGTTAAACTGAACTGACACTATCTGCATTTTAATAATATCGTAACCATTTATAAAATTTTCGAAGTGTTGCCGTAAAATTTATCGTTATTTTTCTAAAATTGCTCCCATAATTATTATATACTCAAATAAATATAAATAATTTTGCTACTTAAGTTAAATTTATACAAATAAATTTTGCAATAAAAACTTAAAATATATTTTTTATAATTGACTAACCTTTTCCTTGTTAACTGTGGTGTACATTTCCAATAAATCAAGTAATATTGTATTCTGTACTTCTTCATCTGAAGATAAGGTAAAATAATGATTAACCAGAAATTTTACTTGATCAGGAGCTCCATCTATTAATATTAATCGTCCTGAGAAATTATTAGCTTCCAATAATCTTGCTAATTCGATAGCAATTAAACATCCATATGAATAACCCACTATTAAAAATCCCTCTTGATCATTCATTTTCTTCAATACATCCTAAGAAAAAATTAATATAAATTATACATGGACTGCAGAGTAATACGAAAGATTTAATAATTATTAAAGATAATTATATAAATATTACTTATACTTAAAAATTATTAAACGATAAAGATTAAAATAAGAAATTTAAATAATTGATTGACAAGTACGTACAGGCAGCAAATAAGCGGCTAGTTGCATCACGGAATAATTTCGGCCGGGAATATTAAGTATACCATGTTGCAAACACATTGCCGAATATCTAATTCCTGATGCTATAGATTTATATACACTTGAACATCCTTCGATTCCTGGTATGAGAAATACATTCTCCCTATCAATCTCCTTTTTCGTATCAAGTTCTACAAGAATATCCGGAACTAGATCTGAATTCTCAATTACTCGAACCAGTATATTTAAACCTTTCGAATTATTTGTATCAATTTTATTCAGGTAATCTATTTTGCTTTGATCGGCTGTGTCCGTCAGTTGTTTAAGTTTAGCAAAAGTAAGATTTCGAATATCTTGCGCCGTCAAAAATACATCGAAGTCTCTTTCTAATGTCTGTTTAATTTCTACTGCCATCATTGAATCCATACCCAACTCAGCCAGAGATACGTTTTGCGTTATTGTGTTTACATTTTTCAATCCTATTTCAAATTAAATGAAAAATTAGAAATAAATTTTATGTTTCTATGTAATGTTCAAAAATTGTATATTAATACAATTTTTTGGATATTAATACAATTGTATATTAATACAATATACCATACTTTCTATAAATAAACTTTTGACCTTTTTTTATATTATATTAACTACTTACAAAATTCCTTACCCATGATGTGAACAACTGTTTCATAAATATTCATTGATCCAGTGATATTTGAACCTTTCTCAGCAACAACCATACTGCTCACGACAGGACGGTTTTGGAGCAGGAATATTTCTAATGTATTCAAACAAGAAGATATTCGTTGTTGCAATGTACCTCCGATAACAAGCTCTTTGTTACCTTCTTGCATATCCGCAACTAGTCCAACATCACCAACAGCACCCCATTGTATTGCTAAACCATGTAATCCCTCCGCCATCCTTTTCTCACAGATTCTCTCCATTACGGAATTAGCCATCCCATAATTCGTCTGACCCATGTTTCCTCTTCCACATGAGACGGAGGAAAAAACGACAAAATGTCGAAGTTCTGGACAAATCGTTCTTGACAATTCGTCCATTTTTTTTGTCAGCCACGCTTTTGATTTGAACGAATCCTCGAAAGTTTGCGGTGATTGATTTTGAAATGCGCAATCTTTTAAAACTACTGCAAGATTAAATATAGCATCCACTGGTGCTATTTCTTCAGCAAATTTTAATATAGATTCACAGTCTTCATGTTTCAAAGTGTTGTTAACTGAAATGATCTGTACATTTACACCTTTAGATTGCCACAGCTTTACTCTCGATTGCTGATAGCCGGTTTTTATCCCAGTTCGTGATGTTAATATCAAATTTCTTGCACCTCGAAGAATTAACCAGTCTGCTAGCTCTAATCCAAAACCGCCTAGACCACCCAAAATGATGTAACATTTATGTTCCAAGCAGTAATATTGCTGGTGAGCAAGTATAGGAGCATCAAAATCTTCAGTTTCTTCCCGAATTTTTAGTAATATCTACAAACAATCAATTAAAATATTATTATTATAAAATATGATAAAACAAAAATTTCTTTTTATTTCATATTAATATTCGTTTTTATTTAATAGTTAATTTTAATATTGTATTTTATTATTATAATTTAATTTTGTTATTACAAGGAATAACATTTACTTGTAATATTTAAAATAGGAGTGATTGAAATTATTAGTAAAACATTATTTAAAGAAAATAGTTTAATTTAACTAAACATTTGTTACTCTTTGCTTAACATTAATTAAATAAAAGAAATGTTTCTGTTTGTTTTAATAATATAATTAGTCATTTATGTGTATATTATGAAATGATCGTACCTTGCCAATATGTTTTCCAGTGGCCATATATCTAAAAGCAGATTCTATCTCATTTTTTTCAAAGATTTTTCTACAAAGTGGTTTAATAGCGCCACTTTTTAAACCGTCAATTACTTTCCTTGCCAATATTAACTTTCGTTTTACACTTGTCGAATTTATTTTATCTAATAAAACGCTATGGAAACTGATGCCTTTAGAGAAAACAGACAAGTCTAATGGATTATCGGAAATTAAATCAAATTTTCCAATTTCCAGAAAACGACCACCATTTGCTAAGCAGCGAATGGATGCCTGTAATTTCTCTTCGGCTAAGGAATTTAACACGATATCCACCCCACGACCTCCTGTACGCTGCATAATCATTTGTTCAAAGCTTGTATCTCGAGAATTTCCAATATTTTCTTCGGGAATAGAAGGAAACGTTTCTCTTAAAAACTGCCGTTTCTCGACAGTTCCAACTGTCGTAAATACTTCGCAACCTTCGTAAAGCGCGAGATGAATAGCAGCTTGACCAACGCCTCCAGTGCCAGAATGTATCAAAATTTTATCTCCTTTTTTCATTTTTCCCTTTATATATAAGGCGTCATAGCATGTGCAATATACACCCGGTACTGTTGCTGCGTCTTCCATTGTCCACTTATCCGGTATGATCCAACTGAGATATTTGTCAGCCACGCAAACGTTCGTCAAACCTCTAAATACAATAATTTTGAAAAGTATATGTATATAATATGCAAAAGTATGTAAGATTAAAATGGAAGTTTATTTATTTTATCTAAGGTATGTTTTTCACATAAATTAAAATTTAATTTGATCAATTGAGATATTAAAAATTTAATTAATGCAGCAACTTAATAGAAAATAGTATGTTAATAATTATCCAATATTCATAGAAAGGTATTCCTCATTTTACCCATTTGTGCAGACACCCATTATTCTTCGCCCACACGTATCAACTCCAACAAATTCAAAGCCGAGTAAATCAGATGTCGAATTACAATGTAATTCTAAATATAATTCTAAAGGTTGAATTCTACCAGTAGCTAACATAATATCTTTGAAATTGAGAGGCGCATAAATTATATTAATAAGATCCTCGGGCTTAATGTAGGAAGATATTCTGTTTTGTACCCAACGCAGAGTACTGAGGTCTCCCTCTACCTGTTATAAATGAACGTAAAAATTATTATTTATTATTATTATAAAATTTGCAATAGATGTACACTTTTTAACGTACCGTTTGTTTAACGCTGGCACTCTGTACGAATCTTGGTTCCACCAATGGTAATGGAAAATGTCTGTAGGACCCCCAAATATTACCTAAACCTAGTACATTGATAGGTAGGTCCAACTGCAGTTGCTTGTTGTACAATGGTTCTTGTAAAGAAAAAGTAGGCGCTTTGTCATTTTGAATAAATACACTTCTAATTATTTCGCTGCCTGATTCTTTTCGCAAACAATTAATAAGACCAAGTATTCCGGATTCAACATCTCCTTCTGCGACGAGTATGACTCTCGTATCTATACTCGACTCGTTTTGCACGCTAATGATTGATTTCAGTTCATCAACCCACGTGAACTCGTAATTGTTCACGTGTACAATCCGCTGGTTTCTCGCAATATTTTGCATTTTTCTTAATAGTACAAGCGTCTTTTCATTTATTCGTTTCTCCAATATGACATCCAACTGATATGTTTTCAGACATGAATAATCGTAGACTTCACCGGATTTCTCCAGAGTCAGTAGAAAACCTTGCGGCATTAATAGAGATAATAGCTGTTGATATAATTTCTTGTTATTTTTTGCCAATATATCGAAACCAATGACCATCAAACAATTTTCATCTCTCGATAACTTAGTAATCTCCANTGTAGAAATGTTGTTGGGTAAAGAGATATTTGGAAATTTATCGCGGATAGTTGCGAGTCTGATGTATTATCGAATCAGTGGTAAGTTATTTAAGATTTCACTAACAAGTGGAGAATTTAAATCTTCTGCTGACACCCTGTCACTGTCATCAACAAATTCGATAATTTTAACGTTTATTATGTTGCCACATTCGAGTGCAATGTGCACCGACATTCTTAATGCATCTTGTAACGACATGGTTTCTAAATCACGATGAGCAATAAATTTATATTCTTCAAGAACAGTATTAACTGTTTGCTCTCGTTGAATTATAGGTGTAGCCACAATGCCACTAATTTCTATTCCTCCGGATATTATAGCTGTTAGAGACTTATAATTACGAACAGGAAATACTGCAAGTACAGTGAAAAATAATTATTTGTAGAATCATGAAATTAATTTGTTTCTTATATATCTATTATACCATATTTATGTTACTTACTTCTTTGTTCATGTGAGTACTCAAGTGTAAGGTTCATCAGTTGCATATGATATTTCGGATCGATTATCAGTTTGCGAATTCTTGTTGGAACTAATAGTCTTCTTGAATTTTGCCCTAAAATCATCATCTGTAACATATTATCCAGGAATGTTACCCAATTATACGTCCAAACGATATGACCGTTTAATCCCGTAACTGATGCGCTTTTTAATCCACGAAATGCGCCTGTATATTGATAACCATGGAGCCTTAATTCTGTGTAAATGTCTTTGGTAGTCATTTCT
Source organism: Tetramorium alpestre (assembly GCA_021460005.1). NCBI lineage: Eukaryota > Metazoa > Arthropoda > Insecta > Hymenoptera > Formicidae > Tetramorium > Tetramorium alpestre. Next base: position 140,009 of record JAJVSH010000191.1, on the reverse strand, counting down.
TCTTTATCATCCATAAATTCAGCAAGATTAGCAGATATCTTTTCATTTTCAATATTGGTTGGAATTCGTACTGTTCCAGTAACAACTGTACTATCTCCTTCATTTATTTCGAATCTGTTGCTACCTAGATACAAAATATAAATATAATTTAAAGCTCTTAAATGTAATATATTGTAGCTGGGTTTGTCTTGATGCTCACAGCGCTTTCAGCATCAGTCTTTATTATTCCTTAAATGTAGGACAATGATAGATTGATGCTGAAAGTGTTGTGAGCATCAAGACAAGTGCTTCCTAGAGTATAAGTTTAGCAAATAAAAGAGTGTCGATATAATATGTGCATAGTATTTTACAAAATGATTCCGTATCTTAATTATTCTCCATTAAAGTTTCTACATTTTAAATATAACATAAACGAAAAAAATACATCTTAAAATTTCATATTTAAATGAGGAAATTAGTTTTTTATGTAATTATATTACCTTCATGGATTGAAACAATTAATTCGGCTTCATTATGTTGCGATAATACTGTAGCACGAATAAAATTAACGTCCTCAAATACAATTGGTACATTGTTATAATCTTGTTTTCTCAACGATGCAATCATTTCCCAGACAAGGCAAAGATATCCCGTAGCCGGAAACAAATTTTTCTTGTTAATCACATGACCCGTTAAGTATATAAATGGTTCATCTTTTACATCAATGTTGAGAATTATTTCTCTTCTGTCGACTTTTTTCTGCTCGCTATGTTGATATAGATGGAAATTTTCGGAATGATCCCATCTATAAAATTCGTTATATAAATGTTTTAAAACGTTTTAACTCGTTATATGTATACGTTATATGTAATACGATTATATATAAATTAGTTGCTCATTTGTTATCGAAATTGATATAATGTTTGAATTCTGATTCTAATATTTTAATTTTTTTCTCAATCTTTGCGAAAGATATAAGATAAGATACAGTCTGTCAAATAAGAGCGTGGTCGAGTTAATTTATAGAAAAATGTATTTTAAAAGATTTTCATATACGTATATGCATTGTATCCGATTTGAACAAAGATGCAATAATTGTTAATAAGGCGTCCAGTCAATAATTGCCTGGTATCTTCAAGGCATGCATTTGACCAAATTGTCATATTTTAGCGATAAAACTCTCCAAATTCGATGAATCTCGCGCACTAACTGTCTCAAAGTGTACATGCATTTTCCACACAAAGCTTGTGCTTAATGTATATCCGCACATTTACACTTTGAAGCAATTATCTCGCAAGATTCATCGGATTTGGAGATTCTTGTCGCTAGAATATGCCGTCAACTTGGTCAAAAGCATGCCTCGGAAATGCCAAGAAATTATTGACACCGTTGTCACAATTGGTGACTGGACGCTTTATTAACAATTGCATCTTTGTTCAGATCGAGTACAATGCATTTGATATATGTATTTGAAAATTTTTAAAAATTTTTAACATTTTTCTATAAATTAATCCGACCACGCTCTTACTTGACAGACTGTAGATATTTAATATATAAATACTTCGTTCCAAACCTTTCAGACAAATGTATATATTTGTCAAAAAAATAAGTACCTAAATAAAACAATAGGATACATTCAAAATAGAAGTATGATTTTACGATCAAACACTAGAAACAATAAGCAATCCGAAAAAAAAATTAGAAATATAATTTGATAATATGTTGTTTGTTAAATATATGTTTCCTTAATTAGTTCACGTAAGTGCTTTAAAGATCATAAAAACATTCTTTCTTCGGCAAAGTATACTCATACACATTTATATTATATAAATGTAAAATATTCATACCTTACGAGAGGAGAAATCATTGGGGTCCCACGGCTTACGGGAAATTCTACTATTGGATAGAGATTTGCAATTTGTGGCTGCAATCCTGCATTATAAAGTTTTCCGATTGATTTTAGAAATATTTCATCGCTATGATCTTTGGTTTGTTCATATAATGCTACATTTGTTACTGTAGAGCACAAATTATTGTTTAAAATATGTTGAAGAATATTCTGAGAAGATATCTCAATCGTTACTGTATCTTTTGGAATTGAAAGCATCGCTTTTTCGAAAGATACCGGAGATGACAGATGATTTGTATAATATTTTGCAGTTAAAGGTATAAATGTATTGGAATACTCATGAGCAGATGCTGTTAGCCACTTTGAGCTACGAAACTTTCTTTGTGGCAATATTTGATTCAAGTATTCTTCGCATTTAGCTACAGCAGATTGAATGTAACAGCTATGGAAAGGTGTAAAACCACAAGAAATTTCTTTTACAAGAACAAGATTAGTAGCCTAAAAGAATGTACAAAAACGTATTATTAATGATTATTCTTTAAAGTATTAATTGTTAGATATTCATAACACACTGTAAAAAATTTATGTAAAATTACATTTATTATAGTGGGTAATTTTGAGACCCACTCTAAATTGTAAATTTACCTAAAAACTATAAATTTTTGCGTGTTTCTAACTCAACATATAAATTTTGCAAAACTTTTCTAATTTATTTTTCTTTGTGCATACAGTGTAAAAAAATTTACAAATAAAAAATAATTTTTATTTATGTACTGTAAAATTAGAGAAACACGCAAAAATTTATGTAAAATTACACCTATTATAGTGGGTCTTAAAATTACATGTAATTTTACATAAATTTTTTACAGTGCATATTATAAGTATTAATTATTCGACTTCATAGATTTTAGAGAGCCAACCAGATAATATTATGTTATTTAAATAATTATATACCCGTAATTTGGTGAGAAATGCTTTTATAGAATCTGTTGGTCCGCTCACGATGAAATTAGAGGAACTATTGTAACAAGCTACATTAATATCCGAAGGACATATATTCTTCATGGTTTCAAAATCGAGATTAATTTCAGCCATAGAACCATTAATTATTTTCGACTCGTGTAGTGCTAAACCGATGAAATATGCCAACAAAATTGTTTCTTCGGCCGTTAAACATCCGTCGGCGTATCCACAAATTATTTCACCAATGGAATGACCGATTATAAAGTCAGGAATGATACCAATAGATGTTAGAAGATCGACCATTCCAATCTGTAACATACATATAGAAGAAATCAATCCTCATATTTGTTTTAAATAAAAATTGAGATAATAGAGGAAAAACTTAATCATATTTGATTTTATATATGATATGTACAAAGCAAATTTATAAAATTCAATCAAGGAGTTTTTCTTTTTTACCTGCAGTCCGACGAGAGCTAAAAGTAAATTGACGATATTGTTGAAAATACATTTATTTTCACTTGTTAAAATATCTACAAGAAATATGCCATATGATTTCAAAACGGTATCACATTTCTGGACTGCCATGGTAAACACTGGGAATTTCATTAGAGCTCGACCTGTTAAAATTTAATATAAAAATATTTTAATTCTTGAATATAGGAGATGCATATATGCAAGCATATATGCAATATCCACATACTTACTCATTCCAAACCATTGAGATCCTAATCCAGAAAATATGAAGCAAATCGGCCTCTTCATATGAGAAGGTGTCATTTTATTAATAGTATTATAAGATATTTTCGACCCAGTTATCATGTATCCTCTATAAATGTGACCCTCTATATTATCATTATGAATATGATGTAGTAGAGATATGTATTCTTTATCGACAGATCGATCTCGTATCTATATTCAATACAAAGAAATCTTTAGAAACGCCTCATCTTTTCGTGAAATAATTTTACACAAAGAAAAAGAAATTATTATTTTCTTTTGCAAGAAGTGATTCTAATCTAGAAAACTTTGATTATTTAATTTATTAAATAAATTAAAATATTTTAATTTTTTCTTCTGTAAATAAATTTAAAGTTCTTCTTAAAACAAATATGTTTGTAAAAATATCTTTTTTAGACATTAAGTAAATATTGAAGATCATCTTAATAATTTATTATATTTTGAAATATATAATGCAAATAAATAAATTTTTTTGTTGCAAATAAAAAAAAAGAGAAACAAAAATAAGTAAATATAAGACAGACATAGAAATAACAATTTTTATAAAATTATTAGATCAATTCTAAGTTATAAGTTATAAATATGTTTACTATAATACACCGCAAACTATTTATTTATTATTGTTATATCTTATTTCTTTACTAAAACTAAAACTTTATCTCACATATTTAAATCAGTACTAACATTTAGTTTGATATTTCTATGCTAATAAATTATTAAAATATTTTATTGTAAAATGTATTATAACATGTTTATATTTGGCTTTAGACAATAGCCAAATCATATCGATTTACGGATATAAAGTAGAAATTTTGTTAAAGTATAATAAAATATTTATATACTATATGTTTATATAGTGATTTGAGAGCTCTCTTTCATTCTTTTATATAATACGGTGATATCTTTATACTTTTTTGGTAACCATTTTTTTTGGATTTCGGACAGATTTTTTTGGAAACTTTTAGATTATACATATAATATCATTTTCCATCTCTACAATACTATTAACAAATTATTCTCCTTTATTGACAGTAATCATAACTGCATAATTGTAGATGAATTGTAATGAATAATTATTAATAAATAAAAAAATATATTATTAGTAATTTTCTCCTTAAAAAGAAAAATAATTGAAGATTTACAATTTACGATTAACACTAATAATATATGTAATACAAAAAGTAAATAAAAAATAATACAAATAATAATAATACAATAATACAAAAAGTAAATAAAAAATTTAAACCACTTCTAAAATAAATGAAATAGGATATTACAATATTTGCTTACGTCATCTAAAAGGATTTTAACAGCTTCCTCCGTTCGTCCAGATACAGCAACAAGTCTAGGTAAGTCATCATTTTGCGCTTCATTTATTTTTTGTTTAGAATTTGATTTTAATAATATGTGGCAATTAGCTCCGCCGAAACCGAAGGAATTAATACCTATATAACCACCTTCCCATTCCGTTGGTTCAGTGACAATCTTTATTCTTCCTTCGATAATAGCAGTTAATTCTTTTCGTGGACGTTTGAAGTGTATAGTAGGAGCAATTATTCCAGTTTCCATTGCTAATAATACCTTTAAAAATTAATATTCTCTTGTTAGCAGTAATTTCAATTGTGCGACTATTAAGTTTAATAATGATATAAGAAAATATTAATTGTTAAATTGCAGTCTAAGCAAATTTAATTTCAAATTTATTTTCCGTTTTATTATAAATACACCTTTACGAGTTGGCAAAGACCACTGGCGGGTTCGGAATGCCCAAGATTCGATTTTATTGACCCCGTTAGTAATGGAGTATTTCTTTTAGCACATAAAGCTTGGTCAATGGATGCAATTTCTACAGGATCACCGATAAAAGTACCAGTTGCATGAGCCTCCACATAAGATAAATTAGTAGCAGAAATTCCACATTCATCGTAAAATTCTTCCAATAATATTTTTTGTTTTTCCACAGATGGGAAAGTGATACCTTCTTCTTTAAAGCCATCGCAATTTACTTTACTGTGTACTAAAGTCGCATATATCCTTCGTGCATTTTTTGCCTTCTGCAGATATACGACTGACACCGTATCGCTGCGCATATATCCAGAGGCTTCTTCGTCAAAGGGTTTACAATAACCATTAGAAGACAAAACTCCTGAAAGAAGTCCATTTATTAAATCAAATTCTTCGTTTTGATTTCAATATTGAATTAAAAAAATTATAGAATAAGCATTGACAAATATACATTACAGGCATAAACATTATAAAGTTAATTTTATTCATATTTTTATTTTAATTAAAAACGCGAATATGTACATGTATCTTTACCAGCAAAAAGAAACATTAAAATACACATTAATATTAATTATTTCAATTTGTATTATGAAAACAAAAATATGAATAATTTAAATACTTTGATGTATAAAAATAAATAAATATGTTAATATTATAAAATAGCTGTATTATTGATGCTACAATAAATATATACCGAGACGATAGAATCCGAAATTTATCAAAGGATGAACGCATAGATTGGCGGAAGCGACGATAGCATTGTCACATATCCCAGTGCGAATCATCCTATAAGCCTCTGTCATGGCGTAGAGGCTTGAGCTACATGCGGAATCAGTATTGTATGATGGTCCAGTAATGCCAAGCCAATAAGAAATGATGTTTGCCATATTGGCTCTATTGCATTGTTGTGGTATAGAAATCTAGTCACAATATATACATTTTTTAAATACTTGAAATATTAGAATGTACAATTAAGAAGTTGGGTATTTATTTTAAAATTATTTGTAACTATTGTTACATATAAAAATTTTTATTTTGCATTAAGGAGAATAGATTTTCGAATGTCCAATAAGAATTTTATATGTAGTTAGTATACTGTTTCATTTTATATAAAATTTTATTAAGATTTTATAAATTAATTAAATAATAATTAATTACATAAATATATCATACATGGCTTTTAGAATAGATGACATATTGTTGTGTATCACAACATATTGCTGTGAAAACACCCGTTCTTGTTCCTTGTAATTCTTTAGGATTGATACCGGCATCGACAATTGCTTCGTAAGTATGTTCGAGTAACATTCTAGCCATAGGATCCATTACATGAGCTTGCACAGTAGGAATGTTGAAAAATTGTGAATCGAACTTCTCTATATTGTTGATTTTACCGATTCGATAAGGCATATCAAAACCTATATAAAGAAATAATTTTATACCCAGTCAGCAAAATGTTGGCAGAATGTTAGCAGACTGGCAACAGATTTGATCAAAATGTTAGCAGACTAAGCTCATTTGAAATCCCATTCTGCTAACATTTTATTGACAGAATTTGTTGACTTGTTCTATAACAGAGAAGTAACAGATTTCAAACAGGTTCTATAATATCTCTGTAATATCTGATAATAATGCTAGAAAACTACTGCCAGAAATCAAGCATACACACTTTTTTTATATTAAGAATGATATTAAGAACGTATTAAAATGTCTTCAAGAAAATTTGTAATATATGTCTTAATAAAAATGTTTTTTATGTATTGTTCAAAAATTATAAAAACTTTTCAAAAAACAGATAAGATACATCGAAAACACATGTTATACAAAAAAAGATATGTATATGAAATAGTGTCTTTTTTAAAACTCCACCAAATTTAAAAATAGTATAGATAAATAACGTAAAATATTGTAGGAATGCTTTTCTTCGAGGAAAAAGGAGGATGCTTTATATAAAAATAAATTTAAAATTGTTGAGAAGCTAAAAATAATTTTGTGCAAGAAATATTAATGTAGAAGATACATATTACAATCAAAACATTTCTTTAAATCTCCTTTTTCTTAATATCATAAAGTTGTACTAACAAAATAAAATTTATACACAATACACAATTCTTTTATTCTTATACTTTGGTATTTAAAACATTATGTCCATGAAGTTAAACATGGTTCTCCAAAATAATTGTAAAGTATCTTAATGAAATGAAAATAATATTCTGAGATGTTTTTTTATTTTGGAAAATGTGAATAATTAATTATATTTTAATAAAGCAAGAAGCTTCAAAGTAGAAAAAATAAATAATGATATAAAATGAAAAATACTATCAAATCAAAGATATTTAACACAAAATTTTAGCTCTGTAAAATCAAATATAGCATCTATAATTCTATTGTGTTATAATATTAATTTTTTATATAAATTAATTTTAATACAAGCGAAATATATATTTCCAAAAACCATGTTATATAATCTAAACTTAAATTTGAACTAAATATACTGTCACTTGGAATATAGCAATTATATTACGAATCTATAATTACGATTTAAAGTATATTATATGAGATCTTTCGCGAAAATAAGATAAGAAAATAATTTATTACAATTATTCCATCGTCCGTGATCGTTCGAACCAAGATCCATTTTGTTAAAAAGATTTTCTTGTAGCTCTTTAATATTATCGCTGTTAGGAAATCGGCCAGCAATACCGGAAATAACAATTTCTTCTTCAGCATCAACGCTGCTATACGAGTTCGGTTGGATCATCGTTACTCTTTCAAAATAGATGAATTCTATATCGAGACACTATTTGATTTTTGAAAATCAGACGTAAATATAAAATATAGAAACAAATCAATTATTGTGCAGAATTACGTATACGTACCAAGAAGAAATAATAACAATAGAAATAACTAAAGTCGAAAAGTTATAGCACAATTATATTACATATTACTGAACTTTTCTTTTCTTATTTCTTGTGTTATATAGTATTTCGGCAGGAATGGGGGCAGCGAAAAATCTTGCCGAAAGTTGCAAGTCAATCCCAGCACTATAGTATTAGATCCTCACATGTATTATTTATATCTATTTCTAATTCTAATTCGTCTACATACATATTGATTACCATTAAATGTTGAATATTTCAATATTTAAAGCAGTGCTGGGATTTACATGCAACTTTCGGCTAGATTTCTCACTGCCCCCACTCCTACCGCTCGTGACGAATAAGCGCGGCGACCGCTGTGGCCGCGGCGCTTCACTTCAGGAACGTGCGTGTGACAAATATAATGGGACAATATGCGTCGCGAAAGTCTCTAATAAAATTTTATCGAAGTAATAGATAAAAGAATAATATCTGCTCTAGAATACTTATTAAATAATCATAATTATGTATAAAACTTTAATATCTATATAACTCTCATATTTATTAAATTTTTACTAGATATAAGAATTTAATAAATGTGAGAGTTATATAGATATTAAAGTTTTATACATAATTATGATTATTTAATAAGTATTCTAGAGCAGATATTATTCTTTTATCTATTACTTCGATAAAATTTTATTAGAGACTTTCGCGACGCATATTGTCCCTTTATATTTGTCACACGCACGTTCCTGAAGTGAAGCGCCGCGGCCGCAGCGGTCGCCGCGCTTATTCGTCACGAGCGGCAGGAGTGGGGGCAGCGAGAAATCTGGCCGAAAGTTGCATATAAATCCCAGCACTGATTTAAAGTATACTTATACTTATACTAACTGATACTACATTTAAAGTATACTTATACTTATACTAACTGATACTATCTTTATGAAAAAATATTTATGAAAATTGAAGTAACTTGTTAATTATTTATTAATAATATAGAAATTTAAAATAAACAAATAGATTAAACAAAAAAACACGTACAACAAGATTATTATTGAGTATTATGATATTTATGGTTTTAATATATTATAAACTTTGTTTATAAATTGTAAAATGTGACTTTATTAGAAACGTAAAACGATTTTAGTATTTAATATAATAATAAAAATATAATTATTATCAATTTTATCGAGTTTTATTTTAATGTCACAATGCTAAATTCATAATGATAATTTCACTGCATAAATGTTGAAGACATTTGTTAGGTTTATTTAGAATTCTTTTGTCAAACGAGCTTTCGAGTAAAATATTTTAGAAACTAATCCAGCATTAAAAAATTTAAAGACTTTTTTTACACTCACCGGCAAACAAAAACGGGTCACTTAATTTTACTCAAGTTTTTAAACATCTTTCAATAGCGATAACTCTGCAAAAATTCATCGTATTGAGATGAAGCGAAGCTTAAATTAAAGCTTAAATCTCTCATTTAACAACTAAAAAAACTAAAATTAAGAGACAATAGACGTTTTACAAAATAGTGGACGTTGAAGATAATGTTTGAAAAATAGGAAAAAAGTTTTTATTTAAATTGTATCGCTCAGAAGAGTCAATTCCTTGGTACAAAAATGTATGAGTTTTAAGCTCATTCATTTCTTAATAAATCCATATTTTGAACATTTTTCTACGATCTTTTTTAACAGAATTATATCGTTTTGAAGAAAATGTTACTAAAGGAAAAGGAAAATTAGATGGCCCGTTTTTTTGCTGGTGAGGGTAATACAAAGCTTTTGATAGGCAACGTGTATCAATCCAAGTGAGTTCGTTATAAAATCCTATCAAGATTAATATGAATCTCGAGATATGATAATTATATATCAAAAATGTATATCTTTAGTCATTTTCCAGTCTTTAAAAATATTTGGCACAACAAATCCAGCTTGGACAAAATTAACCACATCCTCGGTTATTTTTTGCCTTGATTTTAATTTATTCAGAATTTCTTCATTATTGTTGACTATTGACTCCTATATTAATAATCTAAACAATATAAAATTCAAAGCCAATAACGTTACGAATGTTGTAGCGCATCGTTTTCTGTATGTATAAAATAAATCGAGTTTTGTTTAGACATTTGTTTAAAAAATTGACTAATATATACGCCTAAGTGCTTTGTTTTAATCACATTATTATTACTTTGCATAATATATGTATTTAATATTCACGTAACATCCGATAAACTTTGACATCTGGTCCAAATCATGTGTTAATTTCAATTGTATATAAAATTTACATTATTCAACAAAGAAAAGATTATGTCACATTAAATGTACGTGCGACAATGGATAAACAGATCTATGTTTGTCTGTGTATCTGTACATACACGAGTCGCTTAGTTGAACTGAAGTACGATTGTTGGATCTCAGTAATGGCTGTAGTATCAGTAATTGATTAATGTCCATTTACGTGTGTTATATTAATTTCTATTAATATAGATTAATCTCGGTTTAACTTAGTTTTCAACTTTTTCCAGTTTTAAGAATTAAAAAAGGAAAAAGTAAATTAAACCGAGATTAAAATTAATTTTGGTTTAATAGAAAGGGTGGGTGCGCGCGCGTGTTATATGTTAATAAATCTGAAATATGATTGGTTCTTAAGTTTCACGCTAGATCGAAATGTAAACAAATATAAACCAATCATATGAAGGAATTAATGAGTTGTTGTTTCTGTTAAACACAACCATTAATTTAAAAATTGTTTAAATTAAAAAATTTTTTTACGACTCAGGAAAAAATCTGAGAATGAACATGTGTAATTGTATTTTAAGTGGTACCCGTTTATTAAGTCTGGTAGATCATGCATCGGAGATTAAGAATTACAAATTGGAGATTAGAATTATAGCATTTGTATTTTATTTCAAATTTAAAAAATTACAGATTTTATATTTAATGAATCTGTAGTATAACACATTTTTCATTTTTTTTGAAATCTTAATAATTGGCCTATTTTATGTCAATGCGTAGAACATTTTCGAAAAACGAAATTGAACGTATTTGGAAAATATTATATGCAAACAAATTAAATTACACAAATTATTAAAATTTTTAAAAATGAGTGTTATATCGCAGTTATATTTACCCCATTTTACTACCGTTTTGAAATTATATTATATTTTTATGTTTATATATATTATACGTATGCACTTATATTCATATATGTATAGTATAAACATATTATTCTTCTATCCATTCTTCATTAATAGCTGATATGATTTTGTTGTTTTCCATCATTGTGACGTGAGTACCTTCTACATAATGAATTTGCACTTTACCTTCGGTAATCTGAAAATAATTTTTTTAGAAAATTATTTCTCAGAGAATTTTACTTTAAAAATCTTTAGATTTACCTTATGTAAACCGTAATCCTCTTCACTATGAGATACAATCGTGAGAGTGGGTTTTAGCAATGTTATAGGTGTTTTAAGTCGGGGCAATGAAGATATATCATAATTCTGTATAGAGATTATATGCTCGTAAATTGTCGAGCATACGAATTTTTGATTGTCAGTGGTCAATGTATTGTAGTCCTTCGGGAAGTGAATATGAAATATTTCTAATTTCTCCTCCCATGTGTTACATTTATTTATCTCTAATTCAAGCTACAAATAACAATATTAGCATTTTACGTAATAAAAAAACATGTTAAACTAAAAATACTATTTTCATTTTAACAGTACCGCAATAGTTTATAGAAATTTCTAAATGTTGCCGTAATATTTATCGTTATTTTTATTTATTTCATTACTAATTTCTAAAATTGCTATCATAATTATTAATACTCAAATAAATATAAATAATATTACTTTTTAGTTTAATTAAATTTATAAAAGTTAATTTATTAAAAATTATTAAAATTTATTAAAGTTAAACTTATGTAAATAAATTTTGAAGTAAAAACTTAAAGTATATTTTTCATAATTTACTAACCGTTTTTCTGTTGATTGCAGAGTACATTTCCAATAAATCAAGTAGTATTATATTCTGTATTTCTTCATATGAAGAAAAGGTAAAATATTGATTGATCGAAAATTTTATTTGGTCAGGAGCTCCATCTATTAGTATTAACCGTCCCGAGAAATTATTAACTTCTAATAATCTTGCTAATTCGATAGCAATTAAACATCCATATGAATAACCTACTATTAAAAATTCTTCCCACTGATTCATTTTCTTCAAAACGTTCTAAAAAAATTAATATAAGTATATATATGAGTTGCAGTATTAAACAATAATAAGAAAGATTTATTGAAGATAATTATTTTAGACATTACTTATATTTATAAATTATTAAATAATAAAGATTAAAATAAGAAATTTAAGTAATTTACAAATAGTGCGTACAGGCAGCAAATAAGCAGCTAATTTCATTACAGAATGATTTTGCCCGGGAATATTAAGTATACCATGTTGCAAACACGTTGCTGGATATTTAATTTCTGATGCTATAGACTTATATATACTTGAACATCCTTCGATTCCTGGTATGAGAAATACATTCTCCCTATCAACCTCCTTTTTCGTAGCAAGTTCTACAAGAATATCCGGAACCATATCTGAATTTTCAATTATTCGAACCAGCATGTCCAAACTTTTTGGTTTATTTGTATTAATTTTATTTATGTTATCTATTTTTTCTTGATCAGTTATGTTTGTCATCTGTTTAAGTTTAGCAAAAGTAAGATTTCGAATATCTTGTGCTGTCAAAAATACATCAAACTCTCTTTCTAACGTCTGTTTAATTTCTACTGCCATCATTGAATCCATACCCAACTCAGCCAGAGATATGTTGTGTGTTATTGTGTTAACATTTTTCAATCCTATATCAAATTAAATAAAAAATTAAAAGTAAATTTTATGTCACTCTATATAATCTCCTAAAGTAGTACGTTAGTAAGGATACCGTCACACACATGCATCGTAACTTGCGTAAACGTAACTTGAATTTTTAATGTAAATTTCTCGCTTCTGACAAGAATTACATTTCCCATAATACCGAGTGATGTCCATTTCTACTAATGCAGATTAATTTTAATCTCGGTTTAACTTACTTTTCATCTTTTTCTAAATCGTAGGACTAAAAAAGGATAGAAAGTAAATTAAACTAAGATTAAAGTTAATCTGCATTGGTAAAAATGGACATGAGAATTAAGAAGCCTTAGGGCCAATTTCACAATTTACTTTAACCGGTTTAACTAACAATATCCAATAGGAGAATTTGTTTTGTATAAAATACTTGTATTCTATAATATATAACTTATCAAAAGTTACGTCATTCTGAAAGTTGGCATTCTCATAGGGCGTACTTCGCTGAAATGTAAAAAATGCGTAACTAATACAACCAATTGCTGATTAAAGTTTCTGTTGTACACTTTAACAGAAATGCTAAACAAAATTGTGATTGATTTTCATAACTTAGGCATCTGGAAAAGTACGCGTTAGGGGAAACTGATATTCTGTATATGTGAAACGGAATATATGTAATATTTATAAAGTAGATCTATAGTAGTACATCTCGTGTGAAAGTTCAAACAAGATAATGTGATTGGTCGGCGCAAGTTATGCTTTCACAAGTTACGCATGTGATGTCATATACTTTCTATAAATACTTTTGGCATTTTTATTATAATTTTGTTATTATAATATTGTTATAATTAGCTTACAAAATTTTTTACCCATAATGTGAGCAACTGTTTCGTAAATATTCATTGATCCAGTGATATTTCCACCTTTCTCAGCAACAATCATACTGCTTACGACAGGTCGGTCTTGAAGTAGGAACACTTCTAACGTATTCAAACAGGAGGTTATTTGTTGTTGCAATGTACCTCCGATTACAAGCTCTTTGTTGTCTTCTTGCATATCCGCAACGAGTCCAACATCACCAATAGCACCCCATTGAATTGCTAAACCGTGTAATCCTTCTTCCATTCTTTTCTCGCAGATTCGCTCCATTACAGAATTAGCCATCCCATAATTCGTCTGACCCGCGTTTCCTCTTCCACATGAGACGGAGGAAAAAACAACGAAATATCGAAGTTCTGGACAAATCGTTCTTGACAATTCGTCCATTTTTTTTGTCAGCCACGCTTTTGATTTGAACGAATCCTCGAAAGTTTGCGGTGATTGATTTTGAAATGTGCAATCTTTTAAAACTACTGCAAGATTAAATATAGCATCCACTGGTGCTATTTCTTCAGCAAATTTTAATATATTTTCACAGTCTTCATGTTTTAAAGTATCATCCACTGTAAAAATTTGTATATGCACTCCGTAAGATTGCCACCGTTTTATCCTTGATAGTTGATAACCAGTTTTAATCCCGTTTCGTGATGTTAATACCAGATTCTTTGCACCTCGAAGAATCAACCAATTTGCCAGCTCTAAACCAAAACCACCTAGTCCACCCAGAATGACATAGCATTTATGGTCCAAACAATAATATCGTGGATAAGCGAGCAAAGGAGTACCAAGGGGCTCATTTTCTTCTCGAATTTTTATTATTACCTATGAACAATCAATTAAGATGCAATAATTATTGAAGCAAGCTTTAATAAAAAAACAATATTTTCGTCTTATATTTTATTATTAATATTCTTTTGCATTTTACCATTCACTTTTTATTAATTTTATATTGTATTTCACGTTTTAATTTTATCAATACAACAAGAATAGTATAAGAAATAATATTTATTTATAATGCTTCAGACAGGAAAAAACTTATATTAATATATTAATAATTATAAAAAAGATATTGATTACCAGAGCTCCTTATTTCATGTGTACACGGGTACACAATTTACACGTGTTATTAGCATTTACGTGTACATCAGACACGTATACCGTGTACCCGCGTGTATTACACGGATACATGGATTACACGTATATTTAAAACACGAATACCATAAATAAATAAATAAATAAATAAATAAATAAATAAATTAATTAATTAATTAATTATATTGTTCAAATAGATAAATAAGTAAATAAAATATAATAAAGATAAAAATATAATTTAATTTTGCTAAATTTTTCGTTTCAGCAAATATTAAAATTAATTTGAAAAATGGGACTTAGATGATGATTTTTATTTTCAGGATATATTCTATGCACAAAAGTTTACCATTTTTTAAAATTCAGCAAAATTAGGTAAAATAAAGATGAGGGCGTTAGATAGCAAATTTACCTAAAATTTTTTGTAATTACCCGTGTACCCGTGTATATTATTTACACGTGTTTGCGTGGATACTCGTGTCAGACGTAACGTGTAGAATGACTACACGTGTCACATGTACCCGTGTATTTTAAAACACGTTTCTAATCGAGAGCTCGAATTGATACCCATTACTATTATATATAGTATTAAATTAAGTATGACTTAATGAGGGTTTCTACTTTAGAAGCCCGAAAAAGGCATAATTTTTTTAAGTATGTAAAATAAAAACAATTACTTTCATACTTTTTGGATATATTATTGCATATTTAAATTACAAAAAAAATTTTTTTGGTGTCAAAATATGGCCGTTAAGCTGACGAAATTGGATTTGTAGCGTCTTGCCACTCCATAGTGTACACGATAGAGAAGAGTCTAATTAACCGATCGAGTTCTACCTCATTTTGTTTATCTTTTTTTTTTACCAAGTGTAACTATAAAGCCGAAAAAATAACAAATATTGAAAAATTGACACAATTCTAAAAAAAATTATTCTTCATGAAAAATTTTCGCATTTTCAGTGTAAAGAAAGCTATTTTTATTTAATTTTTTTGCTCAGTTTGAGATTCACTTGGTAAAAAAAAAGATAACGAACAAAATAAACCGAGATAGAATTTGATCAGTTAATTAGACTCTTCTCTATCGTGTACGCAATGAAGCGGCAAGACGCTACAAGCATCTTCCTATTTCGTCAGCTTAACGGCCATATTTTTACACTAAAAAAAATTTTTTTTGGTAGTTTAAATATGCAATAATATATCCAAGAAGTGTGAAAGTAATTGTTTTTTATTTTACATTTTTATTTTATTTTACATACTTAAAAAATTATGCCTTTTTTCGGGATATTTAGGCTTTCTAAAGAAGAATCCCCCCTTAAGTAAATTTAAATTTGTTACTATTTTCATAATACCAACTGAAATTTTTTCTCAAATTGTATTAGACAAATTTTTTTGTCTAATACAACTTGATAAAATATTTAATAATATAATAATAATTATATAGTTACTTTTACATATAAAAAATGATCATACCTTGCCAATATGTTTTCCCATAGCCATATATCTAAAGGCAGTTTCTATTTCATTTCTTTTAAAAACTTCTGTACACAATGGTTTAATAGCGCCATTTTCTAACCCTTCTGCTACTATCTTCGACAACGTTATCTTTTGGTCTGAATTTGATGTATATACTTCATCTAATAAAATACCATAAAAATTAATGTCCTTAGAGAAAACAGATAAATACAATGGATTATTGGAAAGCATATCAAATTTTCCAATTTCTAGGAAACGGCCACCATGTGCCAAGCATCGAACGGATGCTTGCAATTTCTCTTCGGCTAATGAATTCAGTACGATATCCACCCCACGACCTCCTGTANAATGAATTCAGTACGATATCCACCCCACGACCTCCTGTACGCTGCATAATCATTTGTTCAAAGCTTGTATCTCGAGAGTTTCCGATATTATCTTCGGGAATAGAGGGAAAAGTTTCTCTTATAAATTGCCGTTTCTCGACTGTTCCAACTGTCGTAAACACTTCGCAACCTTCGTAAAGTGCGAGATGGATGGCAGCTTGACCAATGCCTCCAGTGCCAGAATGGATCAAGACTTTGTCATTTTTTTTCATTTTACCCTTCATATATAAAGCAAAGTAACATGTACTATACACACACGGAACTGTTGCTGCATCTTCCATTGTCCACTTATTCGGTATAAGCCAAGTGAGACATTTGTCAGCCTCGCAGATGTTCGTTATACCTCTAAATGAAATTTTTGAAANTATATAATGTGTTCGTATGTCCCATAATTATTCTTACTATGTATAATATAATAGAAGTGCACATTTAAAATATGTGTATGTCCCATAATTATTTTTACTGTGATGAATGTTATACATAAATTATACGTTTAAAATGTAAAGGTAATTTTCTTTATTTTCTATTTTATTTAAAGCATACTCTTTTTACATGAACTCAAATTTATTTTGACAAAACTAAAACAACATTAAATGTAAAACTACTAGTAATATTGCAAATTAATGTAGATAGTTTTCATCATTGAAAGATATGATTCATCATCTTACCCACGTGTAGAGATTCCCATTACGCTTCGTCCTCTTGTATCAATTCCAACAAATTCAAAGCCAAGTATATCAAATGAAGAATTATAATATGATGGCGAAAGTTGAATTCTTCCAGTAGCCAACATAACATCTTTGAAGTTGAGAGGTGAATAAATTACATTAACAAGATCTTCACGCTTAATGTAGGAAGGCATTCTGTTCTGTATCCATTGTAGAGCACTCAAATCTCCCTCTATCTGTTATAAATAAACATAAAAATTATTATGTTATAAATTTTGTAATAGAAGCATATTCCTTGACGCACCATTTGTTGAACATTGGCACTCTGTACGAGTTTTGGTTCCAACGGTGGTAATGCAAAATGTCTATAAGATCCCCAAACGTTACCTGGACCTAATACATTGATAGGTAAGTCCAACTGCAGCTGCTTGATGTACAATGGTTCTTGTAAAGAAAAAGTAGGTGCATTGTCATTTTGAATAAATACACTTCTAATTATTTCACTGCCTGATTCTTTTCGCAAACAATTAATAAGACCAAGTATTCCGGATTCAACATCTCCTTCTGCGACAAGTATGACTCTCGTATCTATACTCGACTCGTTTTGCATGCTCATGATTGATTTCAGTTCATCAACCCACGTGAATTCGTAATTGTTCACGTGTACAATCCGCTGGTTTGTCCCAATATTTTGCATTTTTCTTAATAGTACAAGCGTCTTTTCATTTATTCGTTTCTCCAGTATGACATCCAACTGATATGTTTTCAGACATGAATAATCGTAGACTTCACCGGATTTTTCCAGAGTCAGTAGAAAACCTTGCGGCATTAATAGAGATAATAGCTGTTGATATATTTTCTTGTTATTTTTTGCCAATATATCGAAACCAATGACCATCAAACAATTTTCATCTCTCGATAACTTAGTAATCTCTATTGTAGAAATGTTGTTGGGTAAAGAGATATTTGGAAATTTATCGCAAATAGTTGCAAGTCTGATGTATTGTCGAATCAGTGGTAAATCATTTAAGATTTCACTAACAAGTGGAGAATTTAAATCTTCTCTTGACACTGCCTTGTCACTGACATCAACAAATTCGATAATTTTAACGTTTATTATGTTGGCACATTCAAGAGCAATGTGCACCGACATTCTTAATGCATCTTGTAACGACATGGTTTCTAAATCACGATGAGCAATAAATTTATATTCTTCAAGAACAGTATTAACTGTTTGCTCTCGTTGAACTATAGGTGTAGCCACAGTACCACAGATTTCTACTCCTCCGGATATTATAGCTGTTAAAGACTCGTAATTATGAACAGGAAATACTGCAAGTATAGTGAAAAATAATTATTTGTAGAATCATGAAATTAATTTGCTTCTATGTATTATACTATATTTATGTTATTTACTTCTTTTTTCAAGTGAGTACTCATGAGTGAGTTTCATCAGTTGCATATGATATTTTGGATCGATTGTCAATTTGCGAATTCTTGTTGGAACCAAAAGTCTTCTTGATTTCTGTCCTAAAATCATCATCTGTAACATACTATCCATGAATGTTATCCAATTATATTTCCAAATGATACGACCGTTTAATCCCGTAATTGATGAACTCTTTAATCCACGAAATACGCCTGTATATTGATAACCACGGAGTCTTAATTCTTTGTAAATGTCTTTGATAGTCATTTCTTCTTCATCATCCATACAAGCAGTAAGCTGGCCAGATATCTTTTCGTCTTCAATATTACTTGGAATTCGTACTGTTCCAGTTACAATAGTGCTATCTCCTTCAATTATTTCGAACTTGTTGCTACCTAGATACAAAATATAAATATAATATAGTAATATACATTTGTTTAACGTAATATAACATAATATATGTATGAGTTCAGCCAATATAAGAATGTCAATACAAATGTGGATAGTTTTCAAAATTCTTAATTAATGCGTAAAAAAGATACCATATCTTAGTTATCATCCATCCTCCATCAAAATTTCTACATTTTAAATATAGCATAAGAAAAATACATCTTAAAATTTAATGTTTAAATGAGAAAATTGGTTTTTTTATGTTATTATATTACCTTCCTGGATCGAAACAAGTAATTCGACTTCATTATGTTGTGATAGTACTGTTGCACGAATAAAATTAACATCCTCAAATACAATTGGTACATCGTTATAATCTTGTTTTCTCAACGATGCAATCATTTCCCAAACAAGGAAAAGATATCCCGTAGCCGGAAATAAATTTTTCTTGTTAATAACATGACCCGTTAAATATACAAATGTTTCATCATTTACATCAATGTTGACAATAATTTCTCTTGCATCAACTTTTTTTCTTTCGCTATATTTATATACATATAATTTTTCGGAATGATCCCATCTATAAATATCATTAAAACTCGTTATGTAATACAATTTATAAATTAATTATATAATTAATTGCTCACTTGTTAACAAAATTGATATTTGAATTTTGATCCTAATATTTTAATTTTTTTCTTGATAATATAAAAAGATATAAGAGGTATAAGATAGATATTTCGCATAGATAGATTGTTTCGGGAAGCATACAGACAAATTTATACATTTGTCAATGAAATATGTAAAACAAAGAATATATACAAAATACAAGTGACTTTACGATAAAACGCTGAAACTAATAATAAGCAAGTCTGAGAAAATAATTAGAAATATAATTTGATATTGACGTTGTTTCTTAAATATATTTTTTTAAAATTAATTTACTTAGGTTTCAAAGATAATTAAGATTTCATACAAATAATCTTTATTTGGCGAAGTATAATTATGTTTATAAATGTAAAATATGCACCTTATGAGAGGAGAAATCATTGAGGTACCGCGGCTTACAGGAAATTCTACTGCCGGATAGAGATTTACAATCTGTGGCTGCAATCCTGCATTATAAAGTTTTCCAATTGATTCTAAGAATAATTCACCGTTATGATCCTCGGTTTGTTCATACAACGCTACATTTGTTACTGTAGAACATAAATAATTTTTTAAGATATGTTGAAGAATATTCCGAGGAGATATCTCAATCGTCACTGTATCTCTTGGAATCGAAGATATCGCATTTATGAATAATACCGGGGATAACAGATGATTTGTATAATATTTTGCAGTTAAAGGTATAAATGTATTGGAATACTCATGAGCAGATGCTGTTAGCCACTTTGAGCTACGAAACTTTCTTTGTGGCAATATTCGATTCAAGTATTCTTCGCATTTAGCTACAGCAGGTTGAATGTAACAGCTATGGAAAGGTATAAATCCACAAGAAATTTCTTTTACAGGAATATTAGTAACCTAAACGAATGAACAAAAATATATTATTAATGATTCATCAAAATATTAATTGTTGGTAAAATATGTATAACATATTACAAGTATGAATTATTTCATTCAGTAAATTTAAAGAAATTTAGCATATATATACATATATATATA
>JAJVSH010000191.1:92506-116785 GCA_021460005.1 Tetramorium alpestre | reverse complement strand
TCTGTTGAAGTATTATAAAATATTTGTGTACTGTCAGAGTGTCAAGATCTGTCTTATTCTTTTAATTTAATTACCTTTACTCTTCCTTTAATAACAATGGATAAATTATTTTTACAGGCTTTTAGATCATATTATATGTATAATAGATATGATTAAAGATATCATATCTTCCATCTTTATAAACACTGTTAACAAATCATTCTTNATTGACAGTAATTATAACTGCCTAATTGAGATGGAGATTATAATAAATAATTATTAATAAATAAAAAGATAATGTTAGTCATTTTCCCCTTNAGAAGATAAATAAATAATTAGTGATTTATTACGATAATTTACAGACAATTTACGACAATATAGAGACAATTTACGATTAACACCAATGATTAACATAATACAATATAATATGTATGTATATGACATATACATACAGTACAATATAAAAGATAAATAAAAAATGTTAACTACTTCTAAAATAAATAAAATAGATTACCGTATTTGCTTACGTTATTTAAAATAATTTTAATAGCTTCCTNCGTCCGTCCAGATATGGCTACAAGCCTAGGTAAATCATCATTTGGTATCCCTTTGTTGATTTTTTGTTTAGAATTTGATTTTAATAATATATGGCAATTAGCTCCACCAAAACCAAAAGAATTAATGCCTACATAACCACCTTCCCATTCCGTTGGTTCNGTGACAATCTTTATTCTTTCTTCAATAATAGCAGTTAAATTTTTTCGTGGACGTTTGAAGTGTATAGTAGGTAATATAATGCCAATTTCCATCCCTAATAATACCTTTAAAAATTTATAATATTCTTTTGTTAGCAGTCATTTCAATTGTGTGATTATTATAATCATTAAGTCTAATAATGATGTAAAAAATTTTAATTATGATAATTATTATAATTGCAGTATGAGCAAATTTAATATTTCCTGTTTTATTATAAATATACCTTTACGATTTGGCAAAGACCACTGGAGGGTTCGGAATGTCCAAGATTCGATTTTATTGACCCCATTAATAAAGGAGTATTTCTTTTAGNGCATAAAGNCTGATCAATGGACATAATTTCTATAGGATCTCCGATAAGAGTAGCAGTTGCATGAGCTTCCATGTAGGATAAATCAGCGGGCGAAATTCCACATTCTTCGTAAAATTCATCCAACAACATTGTTTGTTTTTCAACAGATGGGACAGTAATACCTTCTTCTTTAAAGCCGTCGCAATTTATTTTAGCGTGTACTAAAGTCGCGTATACTCTTCGTGCATTTTTTGCCTTTTGCAAATATACGACTGATGCCGTATCGCTGCGCATATATCCAGAGCCTTCTTCATCAAAAGGTTTACAATAACCATCAGAGGACAGAACACCTGAAAGAAATTCATTTTAACAAACCAAATTCTTCTAGTTTTCAATTTCAATGCTGAATTCAGAAAATTGTAGAATAAGCACTGACAAATAAGCATAACAGGTATAAACATTACAAAATAAATTTTATTAATATTTTTATTTTAATTAAACATGCGAATATGAACATGTATTTTTTACCAGTGAAGAGATACATTTAAATATTAATTATTCCAATTTGTATTATGAAAACAAAACATAAGTAATTTAGTTTGATATATGTATAAAAACAAATAAATATATTAAATTATAAAATAGCTACATTAAAGATGTAATAAGAATGTACCGAGACGATAAAATCCAAAATTTATAAAAGGGTGAATGCATATATTGGCAGAAATTATGATAGCGTCATCACATATCCCAGTGCGAATCATCCTGTAAGCATCTGTTATGGCGTAGAGACTCGAGCTACATGCGGAATCCACATTTCGTGATGGTCCAGTAACGCCAAGCCAGTAAGAAATCATGTTTGCCATATAAGATCTATTGCACCATTGTGGTACAGGAATCTAGTCTCACAATATACATATTTTTTTTTAATACTTGAAATATTAGAATGTACGATTAATAAGTTGTGTACTTATTTTTAAAATTATTTTTTACTATTGTTACAATACACAAATACAAATACAAATTTTTATTTTGTACATGGTTAGATGGTTAAATATTTTCAAATGTCCAATAAGAATTTTATGTGTAGTTTTTTATATAAAGTTTCATTAACATTTCATATATTAATAAAATCATTGAATATATTATACTTCGGATTTATAATAGATGGCAGTTCCTTGTATATCAGCACATACTGCTGACAAAACAGCCGTTCTTGTTCCTTGTAACTCTGTAGGATTAACACCGGCATCGACAATTGCTTCATAAGTATGTTCAAATAATATTCTGGCCATAGGATCCATTACATTAGCTTGAATAATAGGAATCTTAAAAAATTGTGAATCAAACTTCTCCAAATTGTTAATATTACCGATTTGATACGGCATATCATAGCCTATAGAAAGAGAATAATTTTATATATGAATATACATATATACATATTTATATCTACATATTCATAGATGTTATATTTGATCTAATCGAGCTAAGGTTTTGTATCAAATATTTTTAGTTTCATAATATTTTTTGTTTTATATTATTATGTATTTTTTAAACTTTTTGCTTCGTAAAAATATATTTGACGGTTTATATTTTCCAAAATTAAAAGAAACAAATATTATGATACCATTTTTGTTTTATTAAGATATTTCATAATTATTTTGAAGAACTATATTCAATTTTATTGGATATATTTTAAATATTAAATTATACTTAATATTAAAAGAATTATATATTATGTATTTTATTCTTGTTTAATGCAAAACAAAGTCAATTATTTTTAAGAAGAAAAAATTATTAAATATTTTAAATAACTGTTTTTAATAGATAATACAAAAAACATATAATAGATAATGTAAAAGGCGTGTATATTTGAACTTGTTCTAAGGTTCTCCCTTTTTCTTGTTCAAATCTGTCCCATCAGTCATTTTGTAAAAAGAATCTTATTTTGTTTACTAAAACATTAATAAAAACTAAATGTCCTATTTTTATTACGTAGATATAGACATAAGAATAAACACTAAGCGTAACAAAATGAAAACACAGGCCCACAAAAAAAAGTAGATTGCGTTTAATTTGACTAAGCATTTCCTACGTATTTTGGACCGCTGAAAACGGATATGAAGTCAGAATTGCGCCATCACCCTCCAGTTTTTTAAACTAACAAAAAAATTAATAAAAAAACATAAGCTATAAAAAATGGTTACAGTGAAAATTGATCACGAGAGATCGTTAGGAAATTAAAAAACCTTTAATTAAAAAAAAAAATTGGTTAAAATTCGACTAAAATTGAGACCTCTACACTAAACTCAAGTTCTGGAACACTGTGCGCCGGCAAGCTCGAGCCGCCTAGGCACGTTGTAATGTCGCAGCACCGCGCCGCACAGTATTCCAGAATTTGATTTTAGCGTAAAGGCTTCAATTTTAGTCGAATTTTAACCAATTTTACAAAGTAAAAAGTTTAGAAAATAAATGATAACATAAAACAAATTTATTATAAAACTAAAAATATTTGACACAAAATCTTAACTTTGTTAGATCAAACGTAACATCTATAATTCTATTATGTTTTAATCTTAATTTTTATGCAATTTAAAATATAATTAATATATTATTTATAATATTAATTTTTTATACAATTTAATTTTATTTAATACAAGCGTAGTTTAGATAATATAACATATTTGCAAAAAATATGTTATTATCTAAACTAAAGTTATCTAAACTAAAGAACTAAATAGAATATAGCAATTATATTACGAATTTATAGTTGTGATTGAAAGTATATTGTACGAAAACTTTTTTACTAAAATACGCGAATATATATATATCTAATCTTAAGAGAAAAGTTTATTACAATTATTCCATCGTCCGTGATCGCACGAACCAAGATCCATTTTGTTAAAAAGATTTTCTTGTAGTTCTTTAAGATTACCGCTGTTAGGAAATCGGCCAGCAATACCGGAAATAACAATTTCTTCTTCAGCATCAACGCTGACATACGAGTTCGGTTGGATCATCGTTACTTTTTCAAAGTAGACGAATTCTATATCAAGACACCATTATTTGATTTTAGAGAATCAGATGTAAATGTAAAATGTAGAAACAAATCAATTATTGTGCAGAAAATTACGTATACGTACCAAGAAGAAATAGCAGCAATTATAACAATAGAAATAACTAAAGTTGAAGTTAAAGCACAATTAGATTATATATTACTGTTCCTCTCCTTTATTATTTCTTGTGTTATATAGTATTATACTTTTACATATATTATTTATATTTATTTATAATTCATATGCATATTGAGTAGCATCAAATGTTGAATATTGCAATAACTGACACTTCCCTTATGGAAATATGTTTATGAAAATTGAAATAGCTTGTTAATATTTATAAATAGAAATAGCTTAATTATTTATTATTTATTAATACGATAGAAATTGTAAATAAATAAATATATAAAATAAAGAAACATGTACAACAAAATTACTATTTAGTATTATGGTATTTATAGTTTTAATATATTATAGATATTGTAAAATGTTACTATAAGGGTATGTGGGCGAGGAATAAGCATAACAGACAATGTTTTTGCATTTGAACGTATAAATGTAATATATTTAATCACAACGGTTGGTTTGCTTATACAAAGTAGAGTATGACTCGCGAGGGCAAGATCCCGTACAAAACGAATATTATATTGTGACGAAAGAATCGTTGGACTTTACTGAAAATGTACGGTAATAAAGAAAACAGTATTGCCAACGCATAGAAAAGAAAGAACGAAGATAGCCCGTAGAAAGGTCGGCTAAATTAAATATCTAACAGTTACTTTATTAGAAACGTAAAACTGATTTTAGCATTTAATATAATAATAAAAAATATAATTATTTTCAATTTTATCGTGGTAATGTCACGATGCCAAATTCATAATGATAATGACACTGCATAAACGTTGAAAACCTGTTGGGTTTATTTGGAATTTTTATGTCAAACAAGCTTTCGAGTAAAATATTTTAGACTAATCTAGTATCTAGTTTTATTAAAAATTTAAGGACATTTTTCTACAAAGCTTTTGGTGGCAACATGTATTACTCCGAATGAGATTGGTATAAAATTGTACCGAAATTAATATGAATCTCAAAATATGATAATTGTATACCAGAAATGTACCTTCAGTCATTTTCCTTTAAAAATATTATTTAGCACAACAAATCCAGCTTGGACGAAATTAAGCACATCTCTTATTTTTCGTTTCGATTTTAATTTAATTCAGAATTTCTTCATTATTGTTGGCTATTGATTCCTATATTAATGATCTAAATCCAAATTATATAAAATTCAAAATCAAAACATTACGAACATTGTAATACATCATTTACTGCATGTATAAAATGAAAATGCCTGAGTGTTCTGTTTCAAGCACATTATTATTATTTTGCATAATATATGTATTCAATATTCACGTGACATCCGATAAACTTTGACATCTGGTCCAAATCACGTGTTAATTTCAATTGTACATAAAATA
Organism: Tetramorium alpestre; assembly: GCA_021460005.1. Taxonomy (NCBI): domain Eukaryota; kingdom Metazoa; phylum Arthropoda; class Insecta; order Hymenoptera; family Formicidae; genus Tetramorium; species Tetramorium alpestre. Next base: position 111,224 of record JAJVSH010000191.1, on the reverse strand, counting down.
TACATTATTTAACAAAGAAGAGATCGTGTCATATGGATGTATGTACGCACGACAATGGATAAACAGACCGCGATCTATGTCTGTCCGTGTATCTGTACACGAGTGGCTTATGTTAGTTGAGTCGAAGTACGATTATCTCAATAATGGCTGGATTGATGAATGTCCATTTACGTGTTATATTAATTTCTTTAATATAGATTAATCTCGGTTTAACTTACTTTTTTTTGTTTCTAGAAGAGTTTTAAGTTTTTTTAAAGTTTGTTTAAAGAATTGAAAAAAGGAAAAAGTAAATTAAACCGAGATTAAAATTAATTTGCCTTAATAGAAATTAACATATCACGTTCATGTCGATTTGACAGCCAGTGAATCAGCATACCATATGTAACGTATTCACATATTTGTGATATAATCGATTTATATCGAGTATCAATTATACCTGTATTAAATATTACCCAGATAATATAAATCTCTCAAAAACATCTCAAGAACAATTTGAGAATGTCCATAGGATATGTCTTGGAGATCTTGTGCTATTTGAGTAGTAAACCAAGATTTCTCGTGCTGCAGCGTCCGAAATGAAAGATAGAAAATTTTGAAATAGTGTGTGGATGTGTTAAGTTTATGATAGCCTCAATCGATAGCTCGAATAAAATAGTAATAAAAGTGTCCTTAGTTTTGTTCTTCATACAAAACGAGGATATTATAAAGTCTAAATTTCTAAAAATGTATGTAAGAAACATTGTCCTGACATGTCTTTCTACATATTTTCGATTTGACATACTTCGACATACAAATATATACAATCAATGAAAACGTATTGCCTTCGAAAACGTGTGAGTTTTCATAGTGGATACACTTTTTTCTTTTGAAATCCTCCTCGTGTTATGTGAAAATAAGTATCTTCGATCTCTTACATTTAGGGCATGTAAAATAGAGTTTCTTGGTCCCTAAAATAGAGGTTCTAGCCTTTTTCAGTTTTTAATATTCCCTTTCTTAATCCACAGAATCTTTTAAACTCTCTCAGTTTCTTATCAAGATTATAAGTGTAAGATGAAAGCTGAGACACGTTGATTATTAATTGTCCGCACTCACATGGAGTTACGTACCAATCCTGTTTCCGCAGTATAACAAGTGAGATTATATGTATACAATTACGTAAACAGGATAAAAAAACGTCAAGTGTACGTGTTACTTAAAAAAATATAATATAAAATAATATATAAAATTAAATAAAATGTCATTATGTAAAATATCATAGTTTGCTATACCAAAATATATTTAAAAACATTAATCTTTATTAGTATATAACTTAAAGATTGTATTTATTAATAACATATTGATAAAAATGAATTAATATAGTTTTCCAGGATCAAGTACAAGATGAAGATAACAAAACGGAATATTCCCACTGTTAGACGCAATCACAAACACTGACGCTGTAAATCAGACTTGTTCAAATTCATTCAGCGAGAAAATTTCTTACCTCTATCTGTAAATACCGAGATCACACTAATAGATCATAATTATATATACGTATATATGTAATGCAGTTTTGTATGCATGAATGTTCTGCGTAGTAATTTCTACGTAATTGTTTCGGCGTAGCTGTGTGGCATCTATTATTTTATCTTATTTGAAATGATAGAGAAGTATTTCATTTCAATCTTTAAAAGTGTTGCTTACAGCAAAGAAAATTATAACGAAGATATAGCCCGATATTTGTTAGGAAGATCTTTATATGATATTTATTCTTAATTTTTAAATATTGTTTGCAAAACATTTTATTTTTCGTGTAATATAAAAATAAATAAAAATTATTTTTTATATGATATATGTAGAAATATAAATTTTATGTTTAATTTAAATTCTTTAAATTATTAACTACAATCGAAATTACAATTTATGTATTCAAGATCCTTGACGTAATATCCGGTGAATTGATTGATATCTGATGAATATGCTAATTTCGATTGTATGTAAAACATATTTAACGATATTAAATTGTTAAATATTAACTATATATTCTATCTATATTCTATGTTTTAAAAAATGCTATGATACACTGTTAACAATAAATTTATTATATTATTTATAACTGATTAAAGTTTATTAATTCAAAGTTTTATGTATTTTCAAGCATGTTTTTTTAGAATTCGTTCAATATCATTAGAACATATTAGTTTGCTATTGACTAGATGCAATGAATTGCGTATTTTCATAATAGCATTTCGTAAATTTATCCTTGAGTCTTGTGAATAATAATTAAAATTATTTAAAGACAATAAGAATTGTTTTCTAATGATATAAGTTCTACCCATCATTTGAAATTTAATTTATTTTCTGAATCAAATATTCTAAATTTAATAATAAAATAATATTATTAACAACAATAATAAAAGCTTCTTAATAAAAGTTCTCTACAGGGTGTTTGATAATTATTGACACAACGATCGTGTGCAGGTAGAATGGACTAATCTGAGTCGAAAAGTCCTCTACTATTTTGCAATTTTCGCAATAATTGATGAGTTATTAATTATTGAAATCTGGTTTAAAAAATTTTTTTTTTCTGTTACCTGACGTGCTAGGAACTAATTAATAACGTCAACTATTGCGAAAATTGCAAAATGATAAAGGATTTTTCGACTCAGTTTAGTTCACTCTATCTGCACACGACCGTTGTGTCAATAATTATCAAANACCTTGTATATATTTAATATTTTTTAAGCAAAATAATAATAATACGCTTACAAATCAGAATTTTCTATCAAATTGATGTCATTTAGAATTTCGTTAAGCTAATGTTTTCCTTGCAAGACTTACTATTCATAGAATGAAAGGGAAAATCAAGCACAATTTAATTAAAAGTATTGTATAATTTATATAAGATAATATAATATAAGAGTAATTATATACTTTAATATTTATAATGTATTTTAATAGTTTTTTAATATATTTTAATATTTAGAAATAGTTGTATGTAGTTGTCGAATGTAGTTTGAGTATCACAATTAACATCAGCAAAATTTAAGTGCTGGTGAAAACATAATGACTAACAATGACGTAATCAAAGAACGTTTACAATATCATTCTTTAGTAATTTTTTAAAGAAATAATTTATTATAAATAAACAAAATCATTTCTATACAAAATAAATATTTTTTCGGTATTTTATAAATAAGGATTGAAATTTTTTAATTCGCAATTTGATCGGAATCAAACAATTAGCCATAGAAATAATAAAATTACTTACTCTTATTTTTTACACACTTCGATCAAATTTGGCAAAAAAAAAAACTTAATATTTAAAGTGTAGCGTATTGTTGAAGTAATGAATCGGACTACGCATAAGTCGCAATTTTTATAAGTATACATATATAATAAGTTTTGCTAAACTGTTTGTCAGTATAATATGATGTTCGGTCATACGTCACAGGTAGGTATATATAAAGCTATTTATACCAAATTATCAGAATGTAACCAATAAGAAAATTATTTGCTCATTTTTTGCTTTTAAAAATAATTTTTTCTTTACTTTTTAAAAAGTTATGAGGTATGTAAAAATAGCGTATACATAAGTCATATTCTTTCTTTCTCCTCTGTTAAAAAGGAGATGTAAAGATATAATTATTGTAGCTTTTCTGCGATGGTTGCTGATTGGTTGCAGCAGTTTGGACAGTTTGTTAAGTTATCGAAAAAGATTAAAAAATTAAAAATGTTTTAATCTTTACAAAAATTATGTTTCATTATATAATAATGAGAAATTTCGTGCCTACCACCACTAGTACAATTAAAATTATATACATATACCATGCCGAAGTTTACCGGATATTATTCTTACATAATGCATGAACATTATGTAAAGTAGATATAATAATATGATTAAGTCAATGCGCATTTGTATATCACGTGTGAGTTACATGCGAATAAATCTTAATCTATTTCGTTTTGTAATACGTATAAACAAATAAAATAAAAACGATTCCTTTTTTTAATAAGAATACCTAAATAAAATTATTGTAATGCGATGGATTAATGTGAGATGATAAGCATAGAACTATGTACATTAATATAAAACTCAAAATTAAGATAAATATATTATAAATAATGTAGTTAGTACATTATTTATAATATATTTATCTCAATTTTGAGTTTTATTTCATTTTAGCCAGTAAGTTATAAGTTATTAATCAATATTTGAAGAGAAGTATCGGAATAAAAATAAATAATAATTAAGATAATAATATAGATACAAATATATTTTAAATTGTATTGTACAAATTTGCGTTTGCCAATAAATTTTGCGACTAAATTTTTGTTGCAATTTAATATGATTTATTCGGAAGAAAAGATATGTAAAAAATATAAAATAATAACTTTTTAGTATGAGTCTCTGAATTTGTTTTTATGCATTAGAAAACTATTCGTGTCAATAGCTTTTATTATTGTGTCAATGCATTAATAATTTTCACGATTACGTAATAAACATGTTACAATGGAAAAAAGTCATCTATTGAAACATTAAATATTCATTGCAACATTAATATGTATGTTAGAAGTTGTGTAACAAAAACAATAAATTAAAGGAACGGAGTTATGCAATTTAGTTATAATTTAACTTCAACTTTGATTGTTTCTATATTTCTAGTAACTTTGATATAACTTTGATATTTCCTCTTGGTATGTATTTAATTTTACAATGTACACGACGTTTTCTCTACATTTTTTTACATTTTACATTTACATGATATCTGATTTCTTTAAAAATAAATAATGACATCTTATTTTAGAATCACCTGTTTTGAAAAAATATCGGTATCATGAGTTCATCTAATTTTTACATCAAAGATGAAGAAGAAATTGTTATTTCTGGTATTGCTGGTCGATTTCCTAATACTGATAACCTGAAAGAATTTCAAGAAAATCTTTTGAACAAGATGGATCTCGGTTCGAGTGATCATGGACGGTGGAATAATTGTAATAAACTTTTCTCTATTTAAAATTAAAATATAATATAAAATATATTCATATATTCTAGAATAAAAATATTTATTTTATCATGTTTTGTTCAATGTACTTTCGATTATGATTCAGAATTCGTAATTATTTAATTCAATCGACAAAATGGTACTATATTATCGCGAAAACATTTCTCATATTTATATCGAAAAATATAAATTGCTTTTCCTCAACATTTAAACATTTTTATGGCTTCGTTATTTTTGATATAAGTTATTTTCGAAACAATTTTTACACATTATAAATTTTTAGTCATTTTCATTATTTTTTATTAGAAAAAAGTAAATATGTATAAATAACACATATGTATATTATTACAAAATATTATTATTACATTTTTATACAGGCTATGATATGCCTAATAGAATCGGTAAGATCAACAATGTAGAAAAATTTGATCCAGAATTTTTTAATATATCCACAACAAAAGCTCATATAATGGATCCTATGGCCAGAATGCTACTTGAGCATACGTACGAAGCAATTATAGATGCTGGTGTAAATCCTAAAGAGTTACAGGGTACAAGAACGGCTGTTATTACAGCAACTTGTTCTAATGAAACTGAAATCTATTTTATTTTTTATAAACCTCAGGTGATACATTCAACAATCTAAATAATCTATGCAATAATTAATAAAAATGTAAAAGAATAATAATTACATATTTAAAGTTCTTGTTGCAAAACCGAGATTTGTTTTTTTTTCCTTATTAAATAATATGTATAAAAACAGTACAATAGCACAAATTTTTAAACAGTTAATATATAAGGTATATATTTAAAGCTTATTAATAATATATTTTTTAATATCTTAGTATATTTAATAGTATATATTATAATTAGTTGAATGGAGCACCTCTGGTTGAATGCAACAAAGCTATCATGGCAAATAAGATTTCTTACTGGCTCGGCATTACTGGACCATCACATAATATTGATACTGCATGTAGTTCAAGTAGCTTAGCTATGATGGAAGCTTACAAGCTGATTCAGTCCGGAGAATGTGACGCTGCTATTGTCGCTACCGCTAATCTATGCCTTCATCCTTATTTAGTGTACCAGTTTTATCGCCTAGGTATTTATTATCTTTAGTTGCTTAATATTGATAAATTTGTTTTTATTTTATTTTCCATCCTTATATAAATTTCGGATTTTATTATCTTAATATGTATTTTTGATACCTTTGCAATATATATAACATTTTCTCTACATTTTTTTACATTTTACATTTACATGTTATCTGATTTCTTTAAAAATGAATAATGACATCTTAATTTAGTAAGTGATTGAGATATTTTTGATAATCTGGAAGAATTACATCTTGTTCGTACATACAAACTCTTCTTTCCATTTTTTACTTTCACTGTAAAGTCACAAAACTCTTCTTGCATATGTGAAATAAACTTTTAGATTGTATTAATTTATATTCAAATTGCTTGCAAACAAATGTCTTCGAAAAAGTTTTATATATCTATGCTTTCTTTTATTAATTTTTATTAGGGGTGTTGTCTTCTAACGGTTACTGTAAACCCTTTGATGAGGAAGGTACAGGATATATGCGCTGCGATACAGCTGCAGTAATATATTTGCAAAAGGCAAAAAATGCAAGAAGAATCTATGCGACTTTCGTACACGGTAAAACGAATTGCGATGGTTTTAAAGAAGAAGGTATCACTTTCCCATCTGTTGAAAAACAAAAAATATTATTGGAAGAATTTTATGAGGAATGTGAAATATCACCCAATGAGTTATCTTACATAGAGGCTCATGCAACTGGTACTCTTGTCGGTGATCCTGTGGAAATTATGGCCATTGACCAGGCTTTATGTGCTAAAAGAAACACTCCTTTAATGATAGGATCGGTTAAATCGAATCTTGGACATTCCGAATCCGCCAGTGGTCTTTGCCAAATTGCAAAGGTATATTTGTAATAAAATCATTCATTAACTTTGCTTAAAGCTTAATCATAGTAATTCTTTTACAATATATGTATATAAATATACACTCCCGAACAAAATTAAGGGAACACCTAATTTTTTCGGAAAAAAAAAGTGTAAAATTCAAACTGCCATAACTTTGCAAATAATGGTCATAGAAAAAAATACTAAAGAACAAATTGAGGGGCAAAATATTTACTTTTTGACGGTTCTGTTATAATTTTAAACTTTTTTTAAATTTCAAAAAAATTTTGAGTAAAAAGAAAAATTGGGAAATTTCAAATTTTTTTGCGTGTTTGTCATACGAAAAACGAAATTAAAGCTTAAAAATTAAGCTTTTGAGACCAATTGGTTTCTTTTGGCAGTTTGAACTTTACACTTTTTTCCGGAAGAATTAGGTGTTCTCTTAATTTTCTTCGGGAGTGTATAAGTATAATGATTGCTAATTATAATTATTGTTAAAAATAAATAAAAAAATATCGTTTTTTGAAGGTATTGTTAGCTATGGAAATTGGCATTTTATTGCCTACTATACACTTCAAGCGTCCACGAAAAGAGTTGAGTGCTATTATCGAAGGAAGATTAAAGATTGTTACGGAACCAACGGAATGGGAGGGTGGTTATGTAGCTGTTAATTCCTCTGGATTTGGCGGATCTAATTGTCACATATTGCTAAAATCAAATCCTAAACAAAAAATCAACAACGGAGTACCGAATGATGATTTACCTAGACTTGTAATCGTGTCTGGACGGACGGAGGAAGCTGTTAAAGTCATTTTAGATGACGTAAGATAATATTAATAGTTTATTTCATTTATTTTAGAAATGGTTTCGATTTTATAACATTTATTTCTACTATTTTCAAGAAATTATTGAAGAAATTATTTATTTGATATTATATTGCCATATTGTCATATCTTTATATCAGAAATATAATAGATAATTAAAGTAAATTTAACTACATTTATTAAAATGAATTGAACTATACAGGGTGTTAAGAAAAAAACCGCTCACATTTTAGAATGTTTTAAATTTGCACGAAAAAGAAAAATGTATAAGCTCTTTATTTAATATAATAAATAATAATAATAAAATAGTCTAATATTTTTTGTGACATAAAATACTAACACCTTCTCTATACAAAATTATTATAGAATGGAGCGTACAAATATTTCTTTTTAGATGCAAAGTCGATCAATAGATGCAGAATATATATCTCTACTACATCATATTCATAGTGGTAACATTGAAAATCATCCTTATAGAGGATACATGATAGCAGGGTCTAAAACATCCCATATTACAATTAATAAAATGGAATATTCTTCATATATAAAAAAACCGATTTGTTTCATATTTTCTGGATTAGGATTTCAATGGTTTGAAATGAGTAAGTATATGTGTGTAGGTGCATGTATACAGGGTGAATTTTTAGTTGTGTGACACCGGGCAATGGAAGATAGAAGGGACTGAGACAAACCAAAATGTCCTGTACCATTTTGCGATGTTCGCAATAGTTAAGATAGTTAAGAGAGAGATACGATCGCCCAGCGTCATTGTTACCATGATCGCGAGAAATTATTTGGCAAAAAACAGGGGGACAATCGCAGCTCAAAACCGCCGCTTTTAGGCATTGCCGCGTGTAGTAAACATCTTGGTAACAATGACGCTGGGCGGTCGTATCTCTCCGCGCGCTTGTATTTGGCGGTAGGTCGGGTTAATACGGCGATTTTTAATAATTAATATCTCGTTAACTATTGCGAACATCGCAAAATGATACAGAACATTTTGGTTTGTCTCAGTCCCTTCTATCTTCCATTGCCCGGTGTCACACAACTAAAAATTTACCCTGTATATGTAAGAAAATTTAAAAAATTTTATTAAAAATTTGACAGGTCGAGCTCTAATGAAATTTCCAGTGTTTGCCAAGGCAGTCCAGAAATGTGATATCGTTTTAAGATCTTATGGCATATTCTTTACAGATATTTTAACAAGCGAAAGCAAAATTATTTTCAACAATATTATTAATTTATGTTTAGCTCTTGTTGGACTACAGGTAAAAAAAAACCTTTCATTAAACTTTATAAAGAATACTATTTTGTATTTATCATGTATTAAATACGTATAATTAAATTTTTTTTACTATCTAAATTTTATCTAAAACAGAAATTGAAAACAGATTATATTATTATATAATCTTATTATATTTCTTTTATACCTATTGTATAGATTGGAATAGTCGATCTTCTGACATCTATTGGAATCGTTCCCGATTTTATAATGGGTCATTCTATTGGTGAGCTAATTTGTGGATACGCTGATGGATGTTTAACGATCGAAGAAACAATTTTGTCGGCATATTTCATAGGATTAGCTCTTTATGAATCAAAAATAATTAACGGTTCTATGGCTGAAATTAATCTTGATCTTGAAACTATAAATGATATGTGTCCTTCAGATATTGATGTAGCTTGTTACAATAGTTCCTCTAATGTTATCATGAGCGGACCAAGTGATTCTATGAAAGTATTTCTCACCAAACTCCGGGTATATTAATAATACTTATCAATAAAATATTATTAATCTATATTTTCTTTAAAAATTTATCAAATTAAGTAATTAACAATACATTTTGATAAACAGTGTTTAATTATGTTTATATATGTTTTTGTTCTTTTAGGCTAATAATATTCCTGTAAAAGAAATTTCTTGCGGTTTTATGCCTTTTCATAGCCGTTACATTGAACCTGCTGTAACGAAACTCGAACAATATCTGAACCAAATATTACCACAAAAAAGATTTCGTAGCTCAAAGTGGCTAACAACATCCGTTCACGAGTATTCCAATTGTCTTCTACCTTTATCTTCAAAATATTATACAAGTCATCTAATATCTCCTGTATTATTCACAAAAGTGATACATTCAATCCCAAGAGACACTATAATAATTGAGATACCGGCTCAAAGTGTTCTTCAATATATTTCAAAAGATTCTTTATACCCCATAATGACAAATGTAGCGTTTTATAAACGTACAAATGATTGTGAGATATTTTTAGAAACAATTGGAAAACTATATAACGCAGGATTACAACCGCAGATTGCAAATCTCTATCCGACAATAGAATTTCCTGTAAGCCGAGGAACACCAATGATATCTCCTCTCGTAAGGTATGATATGTATGTTTTAAATATGAGTTCAAATAGATAAAATGTTAAATAATAAAAAATTTCATGGACTTTAAAACATTTAGATGCATTAATTAGAGAAAGTTTAACAAACAAAATATTATTGGATTAGATTCCTGATTCTTTAATTAAATTTTTATTAACTTATTGTTAATTCTATCATCTCGATCATAAAGACATTGCCTATTTTGGAGATTTTATTATTCTAATTATTTTAATGATAAATATATGCCAATTGTCTCATACTTATACAAAAGAGCAAAGAAAAATAAGATTTTTATGATTTGTATTTAAATTTTATGTCAAGTAATTAACAAATAAAAAACTATTAATTTGTATTATTTCTACTATTTATTTTTATTATTTAATGTATGTATCATTAAGTAGTCTTCACAACGATCCACGAATAATCTTGCAGATGGAATCATTCTGAAGATTTTTATGTAATGAAACACACTGCGGCAAAAATAAATGAAAGAAGAGAAATGCTTGTTAGTATTAATACAGCTGATGACGAATTCATGTATTTAACGGGTCATGTCATTAATGGAAAAAATTTATTTCCTGCTACGGGATACCTTTTCTATATCTGGGAGATGATGGCATCATTCAAGAAGCAAGAATATAATAATATACCAATTGTATTTGAAGACGTTATTTTTATTCGTGCTACAGTACTACCACAACAAAGTGAAATCAAATTAATTCTTTCTATTCAAGAAGGTAATGTTATTAAAAGATAAATTCCCTCGCATAAATATTAAATTTTATAACATCTCTTTTCTTTCATGCTATATTTAAAGTGTAAAAGACATGATGGAGAGTGAGAGATGAAATTTTTTTTCACATGTTAATTACTTTTGTAAGCTGCCACACCCGTATCGACATTTTTTTATTTGCTGAATTTATACATGTTTATACATGTTATTTAAAAAAAAAATTATATTTGTATTTAGGTACCAACAAATTTGAAATAATTGAAGGAGATAGTGTTGTTGTTACCGGAATAGTACGATATCCTGTCAATATTGAAAATGAGAAAATGCCTACTAATCTTGTTGAATGTATCGATGAGAAAGAAGAAATGACTACCAAGGATATCTACAAAGAATTAAGGCTTCGTGGTTACCAATATACAGGGGCATTTCGTGGATTAAAAAGCGCTTCAGTTACGGGATCAAATGGCCATATAGCATGGACATCTAACTGGATAGCATTTATGGACAATATGCTACAAATGATGATTTTAGGACAGAATTCAAGAAGCCTTTTGGTTCCAACAAGAATTCGCAAACTAACAATCGATCCGATATATCACATACAATTTATCCAGGATTATCTTCTTGAAGAAAGACGTAAGTGTGATTCAAATTAGAAGCAACTGCATAAAAAATAAATTTTATTTTCGATTATACTGCATTGCAGAATTTTCTGTTCGTTATAACAAGTCTTCAGACTCTATAACATCTGGAGGAATAGAAATTTGTGGCGTTAAGGCTCTTCCCATATTTCGCCGACAAAAAACAGTTAATACAGTTCTTGAAGAATACAAATTTGTTGCCCATCGTGATTTAGGAACTATGTCATTAAAAGATGCAATGAGAATGTCGGTGCATATTGCACTTGAATGTCACAATGCGATAAATTTAAAAATTCTCGAATTTGTTGATGATAATGACAAATTGACACCAGAAGATTTAACTTCTCCACTCGTTAATGAAATCTTAAATGATTTACCACAGATTCGACATCATATCAGACTTGCAACAACCCAGGAAAAATTCTCAAATATCTCTTTACCCAGTAACATTTCTACAACGGAGATTACTAAGTTGTCGAGAAATGAAAATTGTTTGATGATCATTGGTTTCGATATATTGGCAAAAAATAATAAGAAATTATACCAACAGCTATTGTCTCTATTAATGCCGCAAGGTTTTCTACTGACTCTGGAAAAATCCGGTGAAGTCTACGATTATTCATGTCTGAAAACGTATGAGTTGGATATTATATTGGAGAAGCAAATAAATGAAAAGACGCTTTTACTGCTAAGAAAAACGAAAAAAATTGCGAGAAACCAACGGATTGTACATGTAAACAGTTATGAGTTTACGTGGATAGATGAACTGAAATCAATTATGAGTATTAAAAAAGAAATTGATGTAGATATTGACAATGAGATAATTCTTATCGCGGAGAAAGATTGTGAATCTGGGCTACTTGGTCTTGTTAATTGTATACGAAGAGAATCAAGTAGCCAAATAATTAAAGCTGTATTTATCCAAGATGATAAAGCGCCTCCTTTTTCTTTGCAAGAGCCATTGTACACCAAGCAGCTACAGTTGGACCTACCTATTAATGTATTACGTTCGGGTAAAGTTTGGGGGTCCTATAGACATTTTACATTACCGACATTGGAACCAAAATTCGTAAAGTGTGCCAGCGTTAAACAAATGGTGCGTCAAAAATTATATTTCTATTGCAAATTTTATTATGTATTACTATTGCAATTTTATTATTTATTACTAAATAATAATTTTTATGTTTATTTCTAACAGGTAGTGGGCGATTTGAGCAGTCTTTGCTGGGTAGAAAACAAAATGTCTTCTTATATTAATCGTGAGAGTCTCGTTAACGTAATGTATGCATCTCTCAACTTCAAAGATATTATGTTGGCTACTGGTAAAATCCAGCCTGTAGCGTTAAATTTTAACCAACTAACTGATTCACTCGGCTTTGAATTTGTTGGAATTGACACACGTGGACAAAGAGTAATGGGAATGTGCTCACATGGGTAAAATAATGAACATTTTACTATCAACTACCACCAATAATGATTTAATATTTAATACGGTCTAATTTTGTCAAATTAAATTTGAGTTTAAGTTAAGAAGTAAAAAACATATTTAAGATAAAATAGAAAATAAGAGACATATTAAACTTATATACTTCTTCTATGTAATATACATTCTACATAATAAGAATAATTACAACCTTACGGCACATATATGCAGAAATTATATACTTTCAAATCTTATTATGTTTAGAGGTATGACCAACATTTGCGTGGCTGACAAATATTTCACTTGGGTGATACCAGATAAATGGACAATGGAAGACGCAGCAACAGTTCCGGTTGTGTACTCTACATGCTATTACTCCTTGTACATAAAAGGTAAAATGAGAAAAGGAGACAAAATTTTAATTCATTCTGGCACTGGTGGTATTGGTCAAGCTGCTATTCATCTCGCACTTTACGAAGGTTGCGAAGTGTTTACGACAGTTGGAACTGCCGAGAAGCGGCAGTTTATAAGAAAAACGTTTCCTTCTATTCCCGAAGATAATATCGGAAATTCTCGAGATACAAGCTTTGAACAAATGATTATGCAGCGTACAGGAGGTCGTGGGGTGGATATCGTGTTGAATTCCTTAGCCGAAGAGAAATTGCAAGCATCCGTTCGATGCTTAGCGAATGGTGGCCGTTTTCTGGAAATCGGAAAATTTGATATGATTTCCAATAATCCATTGGACTCATCTGTTTTTTCCAAGGCCATCACTTTTTGTGGTATTTTCTTAGATGAATTATGTTTATCTAGTTCGGAATATAAGATAATGTTATCGGAGAAAATATCAAGTTGCTTAGAAAGTGACGCTATTAAACCACTCTGCAGAAAAGTCTTTGAAAAAAATGAAATAGAAGCTGCCTTTAGATACATGGCCGCTGGAAAACATATTGGCAAGGTACGATTATTTTTTATACACATTTTAATACATTTAATACATAGAAGTGATTATGTAATTATAATACTCTTAAAAAAGACGTGTTAAATCAATACTTGAAAGTCTCGAAGTATTGTTGCCTTCTTTCGGCGATGCTGATTGGTTTTTTCGCTTGGCTCGTATTACTCGAGTAATCAATAAGACATGAAAATTATTTTTTGCTTTTAAAAATAATATTTTTGCTTTTTTTTTAAAGTTACTTAATATTGAGTTTCAGTAATTATTTTATTTGATTGTCTGTAGGTAATAATAAAAATTCAGGAGGAGAATGAGCCTTTCGGTACTACTTTTCTCGCTCATCCACGATATTATTGTTTGGATCATAAATGCTACATCATTTTGGGTGGACTAGGTGGTTTTGGTTTAGAGCTAGCAAATTGGTTAATTCTTCGAGGTGCGAAGAATTTGGTACTGACATCACGAACAGGGATTAGAACGGGTTATCAACAATCACGAATTAAGTTATGGCGATCTTATGATGTGAACGTACAGATCTTTACAATCGATGAGACTTTGAAATACGGTGACTGTGAATCTATATTAAAATTTGCTGAGGAAATAGCACCAGTAGATGCCATATTTAATCTTGCAGTCGTTTTAAAAGATTGTTCATTTCAAAATCAATCACAACAAACTTTCGAGGATTCGTTCAAATCAAAAGCGTGGATGACAAAAAAAATGGACGAATTATCCAGAACACTCTGTTCACAACTTCGACATTTCGTCGTTTTCTCCTCCGTCTCATGTGGAAGAGGAAACGCAGGTCAGACGAATTATGGGATGGCTAATTCTGTAATGGAGAGAATTTGCGAGAAAAGGATGGCGGAAGAATTACACGGTTTAGCGATACAATGGGGTGCTATTGGTGACGTTGGACTTGTTGCGGATATGCAAGAAGACAATAAAGAGCTTATTATCGGAGGTACACTACAACAACGAATATCTTCTTGTTTAAATACGTTAGAAATATTTCTACTCCAAGACCGACCTGTCGTGAGCAGCATGGTTGTCGCGGAAAAGGCAAATATTGAATCAATGAATATTTGTGAAACAATTGCTTATATTATGGGTAAGCAATTTTATAAGAAATTAATATGTCTTAAATACTATATGGTAACATTACATTATATAAGCAATGAAATTTAATTTTAAATTCGAATAATAGTGCTTCGTGATGTGCTTGTAGTTGCAAAGCATCGTAAAATATATGTTTATATATTATACATATTTAGTATTTCTGTCTATCTGGAATACATTGTTATACTCTATTAGAACGTGATTTTAGGAAGTTAAATAGAATGATATTAAATACATAACTATTTAAATGATTAACAATATATTAAATAAATTAACGGTATTAAATAAACGATTCATACCTTATTTGAAAATAGGATTCAAAAACATAACTGCAGTGCCGCAAAATATACCGCTGGCAGAGATGGGTATGGATTCAATGATGGCAGTTGAAATTAAGCAAACATTGGAAAGAGAATTCGATATTTCCTTGACAGCGCAAGACATTAGAACTTTAAATTTTGCTAAACTTAGACAAATGACAATTACAGCTGAAGGAGGAAAGATACATGAAACAAATGAAAATGATGCAAGTAATTTGGCTAATTTCGACGCACTGATTCGAAGAATAAAAGATACAGATTTTGTTCCAGATATTCTTGTAGAACTTGCTACGAAAAAGAAGGTTGATAGGAAGAATGTATTTCTCTTACCAGGAATCGAAGGATGTTCAAGTGTATATAAATCTGTAGCATCAGGAATTAAATCTTCGGTAACGTGTTTGCAACATACTATACTTAATATTCCCGATGACAGTCATTCAGTGATGAAATCAGCTGCTTATTTGCTACCTGTAAGAAGAAAAAGTTATTTAATTTTGATTTTTAAATAATTTATTTGTATAAGTAATTTTTAACAATTATAAATCTTTCATATTATGGCAGCCCATATACATATATGTATATTAATTCTTTTAGCATATATTGAAGAAAATGAATGATAGAGAGGAATTTTTAATAGTGGGTTATTCATTTGGATCCTTAATTGCCATCGAATTAGTAAGATTGTTAGAAGTAAATGATTTCTCAGGGCGGTTAATATTAATAGACGGAGCTCCTGACCAAATGAAATGTTGGGTTAACCAATATTTGGACGTAACTTCACAAGAAGAGTTACAAAATAAAATATTACTTGGTTTATTGGAAATGTACACCACAATTAACAAGGATATGGTTAGTCAGTTAAACGCACTTCGCTTCATTACTATAAAAATTATTTGTATTAGTTTTATAAATGCGTAAATCTTATAGAAATCTAATCTCATTTAATTAAAATAAGAACACATATGCAAAATGCCTCATTCCAGTGTAATTATCTTCATGATGCGTTTATGAATTTTGAAACAGTAAAATAAGAATATTTGCCGTATCTTATTTCGTCTATGAGTGTATAAAATCTAAACTAACTAATCTAAACTAAATAATTATATATATAAAAAGTAAATAAAACTAAAAAAATTAAAAAATTTCTTTAACATATATTAGTGAATAAGTAAAATTAATAACATATTTCCAACAATTATTTAAAGATACTCAAAGATAAGATTAAATAATGAAAATAATTTTAGAGATAAAGATAATGAATAGATATTAATAACTGTGAAAGAAGATAAGAGATTTTAATAAATTAAAAATGTATATCTAGAGATCTTTACCATTCTTTCGAGAATTCAATAAATCTTTGTATTACCAAAGTAACGCAGATAACATTTTTCGTTTAACATCGTTTCGTGTAACATTTTTTTATTATTTTTTATTATTGTTGATTATAAAATAAAAGTTTTTTTATTTACAGTTTGCGATAGAGGTGAACAAATGTAATACATTGGAAAAGAAAATACAACTATTTCATACTTATTTCCCGAAGGACTTAAATATATTGACCACTGAAAATCAAAAACTTCTGTTTTTGACAGTTTACAATCATATAACTGCTATACAAAATTATAATGTGTCTTCATTACCTCGCCTTAAATCACCCATAACATTGCTAAAACCTACATTTCCGATAGCCTCTTTTACTGAAGAGGATTACGGTCTACATAAGGTAAACATAATTTGAATAGAAATTTTTGAAACTAGGCTTTGATTTTTAAAATAATTTTATAACACGAAATTTACTTTTAGATTACCGACAGTAAACTGCAAATTCATTATGTGGAAGGTACTCATGTCACAATGCTGGAAAATGATAAAATTGTAACAGCTATAAATGAAGAATGGCTAGAATGATAAGACAATATAGATATATAGATAGGATAATATAATACAATGAATATGCACTTTATCGTTATTAAGACACGCGTATATTTTATTAAAATATTACATATAGCCCGTAATAAATATATAAATATACATACACAAAATATATACATAAATAAATAATAAATACATATATAAATAAGTAATAAATAAATAAATATACATACACAAAATATCTACATTTTTAATTACTCTGTTTTATTTATTAAAATAAATAAAATATAAAATAATAAATTATATTAGATGCACTGTAAAAATGATTGCTAAACATTTTATTTCCTCTCTCTCTCTCTCTCTCTCTCTCTCTCTCTCTCTCTCTCCATACTGTTTTGACTGCAACATTCGAAATTATTGCATATGTATGCTTGTCACTTACATTGCATAAATTTAATAATCTTGTATATAGGCATTCTGGAAGCTTGTTGAAAGATAAAATCACCGATTGTCAAGAGGCACGGTAGTGTCTCGCATCAAGTATAGCGAGACCTACCAGGCCTCATTGACGCGCGATGCCGTTTAAAAAAGATATCGTATTATCATATTACAATAACTGACTGCTCCGATTGAATTTTAAATAATCTCAATGTATAGCTCGGAGTCAATTTGTATAAGAAAAGTGTTTTTATTTTTCTTGTACGTACCTTACGAGCAGAGATATTACAACGTGAAATCTAAATGTGGAAAAAATTGAGATAAAATTTCTCCGTCGTCATCGTCAAATGGTGGTAAGGGAAGAGCGCGGGAGAGGCGAGGAAATGTAACCCAGTTAAGTTGTCTGCGTTTGCATCGCATTGCTATTTTGACACTTTTGACAGTTCGTCATTGAAAAAGATTAATAGTAGATTATATTTAAAAAAATTTAAGTATCTCCACTCCCATCACTCTTAATTGTTAAAAGAATCTAATTGTTAAAAGAAGAAAGATTTATATGCAGTTATTAGATCTTTAAAGTCAACAGAAAACTGTCGAAGTAAGATATTCAAAATCTGTTCTTAGCTATCCAAGTACTAAAGTTGTTATGCATCTTGTACATATCTTATTTGACACTACAAAATGTGTGATATCACAACAAAATTATTTTTTTGAAAAAGGTAAAAAAAAAACGTCAAGTATATGTCCGCAAAAAATGCTCTAAAAAAAGTAATGATATATTATCAAATGTAAAATATTTGCATTAAGTTATACATCGTTGTATTTTGTTGCGTTTGTTTCAAACCGCTATAATCTTTATCACAACAAAATTACCTTTTTAAAAAAAGGTAAAAAAAAGCGTCAAGTATATGCCCGCAAAAAATGCTCTAAAAGAAGTAATGATATATTATCAAATTGCGCCAACTATAAAAACGTATATTTACAGAAGAGCTATTATTTCATTATTACTCTTTAATAGTAAAATGCCATGCAATAATTAATACGATTCTGTACAGTATTCAAAATACTTGGCGCTGCTAAACTGAAAAAA
>JAJVSH010000191.1:63204-91766 GCA_021460005.1 Tetramorium alpestre | reverse complement strand
TATCTTGACAGATTGCAACACTTTTTTTTAGTACTGAACTTTATAGCAATGCGAAATGCGATGCAAACGCAGACAACTTAACCGGGTTACATTTCTTCGCCTCTCCCGCGCGCTTCTCTTACCACCATTTGACGATGACGACGGAGAAATTTTTGATCTCAATTTTTTCCACATTTAGACTTTAAGTTGTAATATCTCTGCTCGTAGGGTACGTACAAGAAAAATAAAAACACTTTTCTAATACAAATTGACCCCGAGCTATACATTGAGACTATTTAAAATTCAATCGAAGCAGTCGTTATTGCGTTATGATAATACGATATCCTCTTTAAACGGCATCGCGCTTCAATGAGGCCTGGTAGGTCTNGCTATACTTGACGCGAGACACTACCGTGCCTCTTGATATTTATATGTTGTGCGTGCGATAATATATGTAAAAATATATTAAAATATTTATTTGTATTAAAATAATTATTTGTATCAAAATACTTATTTGTTTGCTTTATTATCTCCTATATTTCTTATTTATATGGCCGCACAACAACCGTTTTTTGTAAGCGCACAGCAACTTTACATCAGCGCACAGCAGCCTTATATCGGCGCACAGCAGCCAATATTTTAATATCAATAGGCGGTATTCATAGTCTGATCTTTAAGATTATTTTAAGATCATCTTCAAATGCTTCGTAATCAATGAAATAATTAGTATCTGAAGATAAACTCAAGACAATTTTATATATAAGATCAGACTATGAACTGGCCAAATCATACTAGTGAAGAAATAAGTGTTTTAGTTAATGTAACTATCCATTTTTTTAGTTGGAGCGTACTTTTTTGATATCACTTTTTTTGTAGGAAAAATTAATTTCTTGTCCTTTTTGGTACAAAAGTAATTTTGTAGTAATTTCCTACATTTTGTATTGTCAAATTAATATACAAAAGTTTTTTTTTTGAGGCGTAGTTTTGTATAATTATAATCTACACTCAGAGGAATATTTGAAACTTTTGCGTTACTCATTTCACACTCAATAATTATTTTATGTATGTACGCTGTTTAAGAAATAACATATAAACCATTTTTGTCTTGTGAAATTTCTAAGCCAAGATATTGTTTAATAGAGTCTAAATTATTAATATTGAACTTTGCTGACAATTTCTTGTAGACATTATTAATCTGAGACTCATTTTTACTTGAAACTATAATATCATCTACGTAAATAAGCAAGTAGCATCGCGAATTATTTAATTTCCTTATATACAACCATGGATCAGCATCAGATTGGTTAAAATTTATTTCTACGAGAGCATCATGTAAAACAACATTCCACGATCGCGCTGATTGCTTCAACCCATACAAACTTCTTCGTAAAAGGCATACCTTTTTTTCCTTCCTATGACAAAACCAGGTGGCTGCTTCATATAAATAGTTTCCTCGAGTAGTCCATTCAAAAATGCAGTTTTTATGTCCAGATGAATAACTTTTAATTGTTGTTTTGCTGCGTTTGACATTAACATGCGGAAGGTAGCCGGTTTTACTACAGATGCGAACACTTGATCGTAGTCTTCTCCAAATTTTTGTGAAAATCCTTGTGCGACGAGTCGAGCCTTGAATTGTTGAATATTTCCATCGGTATCATACTTGATCTTGTATACCCATTTACATCCAATTGGTAAACGATTATTAGGTAAGTCTGCTAATTCCCATGTATTGTTTTCTTCAAGTGAATCGATTTCGTTCTTCATAGCTGCCAACCATTTTTGTTTAAATAGAGAAGTCACTGCTTCATTAATTGTTTTTGGTTCCTTTATCATTATACCAATGAGCAGTGTTTCGTTATAACCATATCTCGAGGGTGGGATACCTTTGTTTACACGACTTGATTGACGGGGTTCTCCTTTAGAATCTTCATCTTTTTCTTCTCCATGAGTTGATAGTCCATTGTTGCTATATTGTAATTGATGCGGATGACTAAAATCCCTTGATGTCCCTGGAGCATTATTTTGTTGTTCTTCAGCTTGAGTAATAGATTCTTCCTTTATGTCTTCAATCTTCTCATTAAGTTCTTCATTTGATGGATTCACAGTAACTTCCGTCTCATTACTAGCAAATTTAACATCTCGACTGATGATGATCTTGTTTGTGCTTGGATTGAACATCTATATCCTTTCGATTTTTCATCGTATTCTACAAGAACCGCTGGATACGCCTTCGGATCCAGTTTTTGTCGCTGTTGCGTGATATGTACGAAGCATTTTGCACCAAATTTTTCGAAATGATTAATATTCGGCTTTCTTACCATCCTTCAAAAGGAGTCTTCTCAACTGATTTGGTTGGTAATCGATTCTGTACATAATTTGCCATATTAACTGCCTCACCCCAAAACTTGTTAGGTAAGCGAGCATCAAATAACATACATCTTGCCATTTCAATTAGAGTCCTATTTTTTCGTTCGGCGACACCGTTGTGTTGCGGTGTGTATGGAACTGAATATTCTACTTGTATGCCATTCTTCTTTAGGTAATTTGTCACGTTAGCTCCTGTGTATTCTCCTTCTCGATACGATCTTATTATTTTCGGCCTACGGCCAAATACATTAAAACACATTTCAATATATTCCTGTAATTTGCTGAATGTTTCTGATTTATTTTGAAGTAAATATATTGTAGTACCTGTTATGGTCGTCTATGAATGTGAGAATATACGATTTCATTGAAGGTATTTGTGTTTGCATGGGATCACAAACGTCTGTATGCACCAAATCCATAACTGCTGAAGAATGTTTATGAGCTTTCTTCGGAAATTTGTGCCTTGTCAATTTTTTTTCTTGACAAACACTGCATGTTTCCTTAATACCACAGTCTACAATTTGAGCAACTTCTACAATGTTGTCAGTATTCAGCCTTTTTATTACCTCTATGTCTCGATGACCACATACTTCATGCCAACGATGATTACAATTCTGTGGATGGACATTACACGCTGTATATATCTTATTTGGTAGTTTCAGTGCATATAAATTATTGCGAAATTCTCCAACCACAATGCAAAGATTATTGAAATGTATCTCGCAATGAAGTTTAGCTGTAAACTTTACGTCACATCCTTTGGACGTAAGTTTGTTTACTGAAATCAAATTACTAGTGATAGATGGTACCCATAATACCTCAGAAAGTATAATTTTGTGCATTTTGTTTACTAAATCTAGCGTTTCAATTTTTACTGTCCCTTTTCCTTTTACTTCGAGTTGCTGTCCATTTGCAACACTTATTTTATCCTTGAAATCTGGTTGGAAATCGCTAAATACACTTTTATCCGCTGCTATATGACATGTTGCACCCGAGTCGATTATCCAATTCTTGTTCATCTGGGTACTTAAAGCGACAAATAAATATTCTTCATCTTCGACCATATTCGCCTTCTGTTCTTTTCCATCGTTTCCGCTTTGTTCATCCTTGCCGAATCGTTTTTGTTTCGCTAGCCATTTCTTATATTTTTCGCAGTCCCGTTTCAGATGTCCGATCTTACTGCAGAAGAAACACGTTCTTTCTTTGCTTAATCCACTTGTAATCTTGAGTGCTGAATCGCCATGTAGTCCTGCCTTAAATTGTCTTCTTTGATATTCGTCTATTAATTTTGATTGAACAAAGTTTGCTGTGAGATTCTCCTCTGGATGAGATTCTAATGACATTACTAAATTTGCATAACTTTCAGGTAAACTGCCAAGGAGCGTTGCCACTTTCCAATCCTCTATATTGACAGTTTGGTTAGAATCCGTCATTTGGTGAAATGCGAATATGCGTCTCTATATCACCGCCTTCTTCAAGTTGCATTGCCATAATGTTCTTCAATAACCTAACCTTTGAATTTGCTGAACCTTTTTTGATATAACCTTAGAGCATTTCATGCTTCCTTTGCCGTTGATTTCTGACGTATGAGATTTGATTGATCATCCTCGACATTAAGACCAATAGTTGAATACGCACTTAAATCTTTATTACGCCATTCATCGGTCATCGGGTTTGATGGATCCTTTTCAATAACTTCCCAGGTCTTTTCCTTGATAAGTAACAGCTGCATCTTCCATTTCCAAGTATAATAATTACTGTCGTTTAACTTTACAAATGTAAACTTTAATGCTTCAGTCATCTTTAATATAACACACGTGCTCTTTAACCTCAAACGGACAGCTTATCTCGTTCACTCTTTATTTCAGTCTGCAAAATCTTAAATGTTCGTTATTCATGTCTGGGCCCACAACCTGTTAGAAATTTACCACATTATGTTACAACACCTTATTTTAATGGGCAGGTAACAAGACAATATATTGCAAAGACGAAAGTATCGATCAAAAGATCTTTATTGTGAAAATGAAATCAAACATATATAGACAGTGAAAGTAAAATCAAGGGATGCCAACCTTTAAGTGGTTGCCAACCTTTAAGTGCTTATATTTAATATCCATTCTCTAGTTACATATATAGTGAAATCTAATTCAAATCTTTTACTCTACAAAACAGAAATATAAATAAATGTTGCTTAATCAAATNAACCCATCGTGCTAATAATAATAATTGACAAATAAAATAAAAGAAACAAATAACATTTCCAACACAGCATACGAAACGTCAAAAAAACTGGTCATCTATTGAGGCGATCCACGAATCGATCCAATTTTTTATTTCTTCGTAAGAACGGAAGTGCTGGTCAGCCAGGCCGTGTGTCATTGATCGAAACAAGTGATAGTCAGAGAGAGCAACGTCTGGAGAATACGGCGGGTAGGATTTCCCATTTGAGCGTTTCTAAGTATGTTTTGACCTGTTTTGCAACATGTGGCCGAGCGTTATTATGCTGCAAAATCACTTTATCATGTCTATCGTTGTATTGCGGCTGTTTATCTTTCAATGCTCGGTTTAAATGCATCAATTGCTTTCGATACCGATCGCCCGTGATTGTTTCAGTCGGTTTTAGTAGCTCATAAGACACCACGCCGAGCTGGTCCCACCAAATACATGACCTTGGAGCCGTGAATATTCGGTTTGGCCGTCGACGTGGAAGCATGGTCGGGAAGTCCCCATGATTTTCTGCGCTTGGGGTTATCGTAATGAACCGATTTTTCGTCCCCAGCCACAATACGATGCAGAAATCCCTTCTGTCTTTCCCTTGCAAGCAGCTGTTCACAAGCAAACAAACGCCGTTCAACATCTCTCGACTTCAACTCGTACGGCACCCAATTTCCTTGCTTCTGAATCATTCCCATGACATTAAGGCGTTTTGAAATGGCTTGTTGAGTCACTCCCAATGATCCTGCCAATTCTTCTTGCGTTTGACACGAGTCTTGATCAAGTAATGCCTCCAATTCTGCATCTTCGAAAACCTTCTCTTTTCTACCGCCATGCCGGTCTTCGACGTCAAAATCACCGTTTTTGAAGCGTTGAAACCACTCTTGGCACGTTCTTTCACTAATAACGGCCTCACCATAAGTATTTGAGAGCATTCGATGAGCCTCAGCCGCAGATTTCTTCATATTGAAGCAGAAAATTAAAACCTCCCGCAAATGACGAGAATTTGGCTCGTAAACTGACATTTTGAATCGAGAATAACTTTATGATGCAGACACAAATCGACTAATATTTCGATGGCATTATGTTTATAAATGCCTAAGCTTATTGTATGACGTCTACGATCTATTTATTTCGGCCATCACTACCGCTACAGCCATCTATTGGAAAACGGCGGAAGCAAAGTTGTACACCTAATATGTCTATTCTAAAGGAGAAGGGTCCCTAAGGCCTATATTCGGCCCCCTTGGAATTTTAATGTAAATGAATAAAATCTATTTCTTGACAAAGAAAAAGTATATTTTTAATGATTTTAAGTGAAACGAGCGTGTTTTGGCAAATTAACCCTTTGATTGGTGGGTTTTTTTTAATATAACGGCTAAAAAAATTCTAAAAATTTTTTTCAAATTCTCACGTAATTTGCTTAAAACTCGTTACTCTGGGGTTTTTGGGATCGCTGAATACGAATCTGAAGTCAGATTTTAAAAATTCAAAATGGCGGATCCAATATGGCGGACGGGACCAGAAAGCTATCATGTCCTCGTCATTGGTCCTAAATAACACCAAGAGCAGTTACAGTTCACTTTAACATTCTTTCAAGATTATTTCAAGATTATTTCAAGGCTAATGGAGGCGTTTTTAGAAAAAATATTTGAAACAAAAGTTTCTTACTTTTTTTATGTAATCCGAATCTGCAACAGAAAATACCATGTTCCATTTAAAAAATTCGACTTCCGGAATAGCCTATTTCCGGTCAATACCGGAAGTTGAAAATATCATTCGACAGAGCATATCCGATTTACTTATCAAAACTTTTAGGATTTTTATCAAAAAAATTTATACGCTTTTTAAACTGCTGGCACGGGTGATCTAATACACCCTGTATTATACAATATATATTAGTACCACTAAACGGCCTTCAGATATACACTCTGTGTAAAAAGTATCCGGAATTGTTAAATAAAATACAAAAAATTAATTTATTCAACATTTATTTTGTCGCTTTCAAAGAAGGTCCTGTCGAGTGCAATACAACTATGTCAGCGCTTGATCCAATCCTCCACACATTTTTCATAGGCTGATTGAAGTATGGTCTTCAGCTCTTTTAGCGAATTTTCTTTTATGGCCTCAATCGACTCAAAACGCCTTCCGCGAAGTGGTAATTTTAGTTTCAAGAATAGGAAAAATTCACACGGGGCCATATTTGGTGAGAACGGTGCTTATTCGATGACATTCGTTGAGTATTTGGCGAAAAACTCTTGCACAACTATGGCTTTGTTCGGAACCAATCGTGCGGTGATGCCTTTCATGCCCAAAATATCAGTCATAATGTTATGAATGGACTTAAAAGATATGTTTCTCCTCTTGAACCAACTCTCTAAGGCTCATACAATGATTTGCGAGCACCAGCTTCATTTTGTCGATGTTTTCGTCGTTCGTAGTTGAAGGTTGATCAGAACGAGGCAAATCAACTATCACTTCTCGGCCTTCTTTGAATGCTTTATACCATTCATATGCCTGTGTTTTTTACATGCACGATTCACCGTAGGTTTTCTGCAACATTTTCAGCGATTCGGCAAACGAAATTTCATTAGAAACACAAAATTTAAGGCAAACTCTTTGTTCAACTAATTTTTCCATTGTTAAAATCGCAAAGCACTCGAAAGTATGATCAACAAAACAATTGATATCAATACAATAAGTGACAGATCGCGCTCAAATTACCACGTGATAACTCAGTACAGTGCTACCAACTTACAAAAAAAATTGCGGCGATATCTTTTACACGCTTCTTTCAAATGATAAATTCCGGATACTTTTTACACAGAATGTTATACTATCTCCCCGACTCACGGCCTTCAGTCTTTCCATCTCGCAATTATCGCGCCGCCCCACTGCCACAGTAATAATAATGGATAATCATAGATAAGCTTTTACTTAAAGAATTTTCGATATAAGTTTCTCCTTTCTCTCTTGCCAAACAGCTTCATTTATTTTCGGCTTGCACACAATTCTCCTCTCTTTACAAAAAAAATGGAGCATCACGATGATTCACCTGATTATGTTGGACGTCGAAGACTCCGCCCAAACAAAGCGTACAAGTCAAACAAATTATGAACAAACTCTTAGGGAAATAAAAGAGAAAGAAAAAGAGCTCACCAGACGAACAGAAATGTTGGAAAAACATGTTGCGCACTATTTCAAGCTCCTTAGCGAGTACTTAAAAAAATCACTACTCTAAGATCAATTCCCCACAGATAATCCTCCCTCATTTCATTTCTCATCCCCTGGAAATCCACATACCCTCATAAATTCTCCATTGGAGATAAGTAGCGGAGTCTTCCCAACAGGATATTCTAAATCCTACTTAAGGGACGCACTTGAATTAGTGCCGAAGTACGACGGGCATAATATTCTCGTCTGGCAATTTGCGAGAGCTTGTAAGAGAGCAAAAGAAGCAGTGGCTTTAGTCGATGAAGTACTATTTGTCCGAATGCTGCGCAATAAATTAACTAATCACGCATACCTCGCCGTCGAGGATGAGATTCATCCGACTGTCAATAAATTTCTTGATGCTCTCAAACGCACCTTCGGGCTTGGAGGAAGTCCAAATTACCGCGGACAATTGGGCATTACTTATAAAAAACCGACTGAGCACATTCTAGATTATATTGGGCGAGTCAAAGATCTACGCACCGCAATTGTTGAGAGCGATCAAACAAATTTAGATCGAGTACTTAACGACTCGGAAATCTCTGCTATCGACTCTTTTGTCTTACAAGGGAACCGTCGGAAGTGTCTCTCATCGATTTCAATAAGCTTTGAATATGTCGTAGAGCATCAAAAAATATTGGACTCCTATTTTTTTAGCTGCGTATCTCGACATTTAGGGGTTGAAACAACCCCTCGAAAATGACGGGGGTAAATTAAAAAATGACATTTTTGAAAAATATGAATATACAGTTGTAAAGAGTATAAAATGCCGTTAAACTTTTATATAAGATATTTTTTCATATACTTCATATTTTCAAAGATATTCGTAAAAAACAAAAAAATCCATTATTTTCGAGAGGTTGTTTCAACCGCTAAACGTTGAGATACGCAGCTAAAAAAATATGAGTCCAATATTTTTTGATGCTCTACAACATATCCAAAGCTCATTGAAATCGGTGAGAGACACTTTCGATGGTTCCCTTGTTAGAGGCATTTTTCGAGGGATTACCTCGAGAATATCGAATCGAGCTTCGTGCCGAAGGATACTCAAACTTCTTGGAACTTAAACCAAGACGATCACCATTAACAAACGACTTGAAAGAGAGGAGGCCCGTTCCCACAATACGCGCGGCCCACGAGACGAGTCCTCTAAAATTCTCCCTCGTCAAAGTAACACAGAAACTCAGTTCGCCCCTGCCGCTGACACCTCAAATGCCACTGGCGGACGTAAGATTTGCAGTTACTGCAAAAATATAGGACATCTGATACATGAATGTCGAAAAAGACAATTTTGTGAAAAACAAGCAAACAACAATAATACCGATACTCCACGAGAAACCCTCGCGAGGTCCCGGCCAACGGGACAAACCGAGGCCTTGGAACGGCGCGTCCCATCCACAAACATTCGATTACTCCCTTATTCTCTCCACGTTCTCAGAGGAGACGATGGAAATGTACCCTCAAGTTGAATGCCGCACCCTTTTGCGAACCGATCGCATTTATGCTTGACACGGGAGTGCAACCCAATATTATAAAAAAAGGATGCGTTTGGGATAAAGTAAAAATTAACTATTATGACATACTAAAGCTCACCGGAATTACTGAAAATGTGGTCGACACTCTTGGCTCTATTATAGACTATATCACTGGAATTCCGATTACTTTTCACGTCGTTCCAGACGACTTTTCCATAATAACGCAGGGAATAGTGGGATCGACATTCTTTACTGAAAACCACGCCTGTATAAACTATCGTAACAATCAAATTACATGGGAAGACGTTGTCTTACCATTTAAACGAAATGAATCGGTAGTTATACAGCCGCGCATTAAAACTGATTAACGATGCACATAGCCAACCCAGAAATAAAAACCAGATATCTCCTCCGTATGCAGCCATGCAAGGAGCATACGGAAACTGCGTAGTAACATGTACGAATGTTAAGGCATATAGTCCCATCATTAACACTTTGGATCATGAGATTGAGATCCTCATACCAACTATCGCATTGTTTGAAATAGAGAAAATATCATATAACACTCCTCCAGGCAAAATAACCACGTTCGATGAAAAATCTGATCATAAAAATCATGAACAATCAAGTATACACAAACTCGGACGAATTTGAGACAGAAACGTCGTTAATTAAATAAAATCTGCCGAATTTGACTCTCCTATATATTACGGATCACACACGCAAATCACGCATACAGAATTCCACTATAATATGGATAAATCAAGGCGCACCGTCGATCAAAATCGACACCTTACTATCACATTCTCTCTTCCTCTTCTATCGTAATTAAAATTTATTCTTCAGTGCAAAACTGCACTCACTCCTGTGCGGGATCTCTTATTTCTACTAATTCTACTCACACCCGCACAGGATCTTCAAGCTTATCGAAATACCGATGCAATCCCCTTCAGAGATGTCCTCAGAACATCCTCCTACTTTGATGGACTTGCCTGTCTAGCCATCAAATCCCTTCACCACTGTATTCTTCGCTGCATCCACAAAAAAATACAAAATTACAAATACCACCCCATGCGCTTCTTCTAGTAAAGATTGTAACGATGCCCTTTTGGCACGTTACTAGCCCGACCGAATACCTGTCAGGCAGGGTCAAGAGGCCCGAGGGGCCTCAACCCTTTAACACTCTGCTCGATTAGGTTAAAATTCCCGGCGACCGAGACTTGACCGCCGAGCACAACTGAACACAGGCAAAAAGAGCCGAGAAATCGCCGTGATGATTTCCCCCACACGCATGTCCACCAGAGACGACTTCTCCCACCGAAATCGATTACCCCACCGCCAGACAAATGGGTATAAAAACCCCGATCGCCGAGACCAGACCACCAGTTCACTGAGAGCCGGCTGCATGTACTTCGTGAGTCCGCTCTCGAGTTATTCCGGCCCTGAGTCCTGACTCCTAAGGCCGGAATAACGGAGAAGCTTGTGCTACCTTCCGCCAAACGATTCGGCTGCGACCGTTTATCGATCCCGATACTGCAAGATGGTTCGATAGCTCGAAAGTGCCGCTATCGGTGGGTCGTTCCCCGTCACATCAAGCATTCCAGTACCAGTTATTCTGATGTCGCAGGCGGTTCGGTAGGTCGTTCCTCGCCACGCCAGCCGATCCAGGTTTCTAAACTTAAGTCCAAGCAAAGCATAACATCCACGGCCCGTCCAACCAGGTAGGGAAGACCGGGGCTGGTTGATACACTTTTTTTAAATTATTTTTTTACACGTAACTAGTAAATGCAATGTAAACCGCAAGGAAATTTTTCAATAGCCACATTCTTAAGCAACATAGAAATTATTTTTAGTATTTAATAGTATGATTAACTTTGTTGTATTAATGGAAAATATAAGGTGATGACACTNGTAACAACCGACCNCATATACGGNGTCAGTTGTTACAGACGCAGATTTCAATATATAANGCATTTAATTAAAGGAAAATGTGCATAACATAACTTTATTAATAATTTTCAAGTAAAATATATATTAATATAAATATATTAACATGACATTAATGAAATAAACGTATTAACGTTTTTCTATTACATAAATCACAGAAATAAAAAAATTGAAACATAAGATTGCACTAAGGAAAGAAATCTAACATTATTTTCAATGTTTGAAAACAAAACGTTTAAATATTTGCGACAGAGAAGCAGACAGCTGTAACAACCAACCCCGCACAATCAGCCCCGGCTTGCCGTATTTACATGTTTTAATTGTTGCTTAAGCAAAAAATTATTTCAAGACGTCTACATAACTATAAGTTATTACTTATAGAATATGTATTACTTATAGAATAATTATTACTTATAGAATAAAGATTCTAACGAAATAGTTGGAATTATGATATAAAGAGCAAATTTATAAATAAAACATTTAATATGTCACTGATTTATTTTACTTTTGGCTATCAAAAACTGAAAATATTTTCTATTTCTGAAAATACGCTATTCAGTCTGGAATATCTTATTGCAGCATGACCGCAATGTTTTTCCGGAAATACTATATTTTTTATGCAGTATTATCGTTTGTCATTTTGCAGTGATTTTAAGTGTAACAACATGCCCCATGTATCAACCAGCCCCGATCTCCCCTACCAACCGGGGTAAGCATCCGCTTACTCCCACTGGTATCACTGGTGCTACTCCGGTGGCCCATCATTACAATTAAAAACGCGCCCAGCTAGGCCGAATTCGATATACCGAAAATCATAAACCACGATCCGCGATCTACAATAACATTTGCGCCTGAAACTGTATAACCCGCCAGACAAACACGCGCCAACGAACGTGTTGTTCTGAACTGTTGCTTGGCAACGACCATCGAACGTCATCGCGTAAGACACTTCGCTACGCAAAGCCGACTTAGAACACGCTAGCGCTCACATACCATCTCATATTGTCTTGCGCGTAAAAACATTCTAAGTCTTTACGACTTTGTCGATTCGATTGTGGAACATTCAAACTTTTGTTTCTAAAACATCCAAAGTTTATATTCTGTATATCCGATAGTAACACACTCGCTCTGTCATTCCTACGAAGTAAAACATTCAAAGTTATACCGACCGTATCTCCAAACATTCAATCTTTCGTATCCACGGTTTTCTTTTATTTGTAATTCTTTTATTATATTTTATAAATTGTATTTTCTATTCTTTTGTTAGAATATACCATAATTCTCCTGTTATTGATTAAAAGATCTATGTTTCAATTCTAAAAACCTAAACGAATCTCGGCCTTCTCCGATATCCCGAACCATCCGTCCTCGCGAACCTGGCATCCGACGAGGTTAGTCCATCACAAAGGGCCGGTTGTTTTAAGATCAAGCGTTGTCGCAAGACATAGTATACGTAGTGATAAAAAAAATCAGAGAATACAAAAGATTCTAGAGTTACTACGTCTCGATCATTTGAGATCATTTAAAGCAAAAAACATAATCAATTTAGTCAAATTATATCACGACCGTTTCTATTTGCCTGAAGAGTATCTGGATAAAATTTACGTAACCTCTCACAGAATCATCACGACCGATAATTTGCCAAACAATACTAAGCAGTACCGATTTCCACCAGTACATCGTGAAGAAATATACAAACCAACTATTTGAAAAAGAAATTATCAGACCATCCACTTCCCCGTACAACTCGCCTGTCTGGATAGTACCAAAAAAGCCAGACTCATCGGGAAACAAAAGATGGAGAATGGTTATTGACTATCACCGGTTAAATGAAAAGACTATAGCAGACGCTTATCCGCTATCTAACATTAACGATATATTAAACCAACTTGAAGGAGCAAAATACTGTTGCGCGTGTCGCCCGGTATATTCCCCGGCCGCGCGAGTCAGCTGGCGGACCGATCGATATCTTCGATCGAACGCATCGAGCCGTTGTCAAGAAGACAACAAGTCTGAAGAAAGTCAGAATTGCGCCTGCCTCCGTCTGGCAAGGGCCTGTCACGCCGTTTAAACCTTCTTTCCCCGTTATTATTGTTAACGTTAGAGTTGCTAATAAAGTTACCAGTTCTTTTTACTCCTTGTGTTCCTTATTACCGCGAGCGCGATCCCGCGAACGTTTGGGAGTGACTCCGCGTGTGCCGCGAACGCAACATTTTGGGAGCTCGTCCGGTCGACGAGCAACGAGCCATGGAAGCCACGGGCCCTGTTACGAGGAAGCGAGCTCGCGTCTCAATGCCAGCGCCCGAGCCTGAACCTCCCACGGAACCATCTCTTCTCTCCATCACGCGAAAGTTACAATTGATGCGGGAGGAGCAGGATCTCCGACGACAGGAGTTCGCCGAGACTCTCCATCAGCGCGATGCGGAGCTGAAGCGTCTCCGGGAGAACATCAGGTAGCTGCAGGAGTTGCGCGAGGAACGAGAGCAAGCGCAGCGCACGTTAACGCAGCTAAGTTCCCCCAGTTATAATTCGTTTTTCCGCGGATCAGAAACGCGCGTGCATACGAGAGAGGGCGACGTACGTGAGGTCACGAACCGCGAATTCGGTTTTAAGCTTAAACCCGATACGATGGAACAGTGCCGTTGCGTGAATTCATGTCGCAGTTTAATTTAATCGCGCGCGCTAACCGGTGGAGCGAATCGACGAAGACCGTCGCGCTTGCGTCAACTTTAAGAGGGAAGGTGCGCTCTGTTTTAGAGACTATAAAAGATTTAGAAACCGTAGATTACGCGGAGCTTAATTCTAAGCTGGAAATGCATTTCGAAGAAGGACATCTCTCCCAGAGTTATTATTTGCATTCACGAACCGTAGACAGCGATTTGGAGAGGATCTCGCGTCGTACGGCTCGGAGCTTGAAAGATTGTCGCGCCTCGCGTATCCGGAATGTACCTTTGCGGTATGAGACAGGATCGCGTGTGCGCAATTCGTTTTGTCTCTCTCGAATTTCTGAGGAGAACCCTTCAGCTAGAGAGGGTTACTTCTTTAAAATCGGCTATTGAGAGGACAAAGGTCATTAAGGTGATTCAGGGAGAAATGTTTGAAGGAAAAAACGATTTCTATAAACGAAACGGGAAAGAGAAAAACTTTTCACGCCCAGAGGAGAAAAAAGCGGAAAAAGGAGGGGAAAATTCGGAAAAAGATAAAAAAAATAAATTTAAACCGAAACGAAAGGAGAATTGGACATGCGGAAAGTCCGGCCATTTCCGTTCAGAGTCCCGAGGAAAAGGGAAAGGGAAACTCAGCTTAGTTGGTCTCAGCGTTGGTTGGAGTGCGATCGACTCACGCGTTGAATTCCCCGAATCATTGTTTTTCTTGCGGAAACAGGAATGAGAATTTTCATAATTTTCATAATTTTTATTATAAAGGATTTTTATTATAAAAAAAACCGATGGGAAAGATTGCTCCTTTAGGATAGATACGGGCTCCGACGTCTCGATTATTAATTGTAGCTTAGTTGCAAAAGGGAAACAGAGGTTACGAGTGGGGAGTGCTGATTTGAAATATCCTATCGGAGAGAATATTCCAGTTGAGTTTAGGGTAAAGATAAAGGTTTAGATCGGAGAAATTTCCAAAAAGATTTCAATGTTCGTTGCAGATATGAAGGACGACTGTTTTTTAGGGATGGATTTTCTTAGAAGTGTGGTTCTAGGAAATGTTTTCGAATCCGCCTTCAATCGTTTGGGTTTTAAAAAAAGAAGGTATAAGAGGTGCTCCCGAGTTAGCAATTCTTCGGAGAAAGTCCTTCCTGATTTAAGGGAATTTCTAGAAAGCAATTCGGAGAATTTGAGCGAAACTCAAAGGGAGGTTTTCTCTGATTTCTTCACGGAGTTCCGAGATGTGTTTTCGGAAGAGATAGTCGCGGGCAATTGCGAAGTAGTAGAAAGTCCTTCGAGGATTGCTTTCGAAGATTTGTCTCGTTTATCTGGATGACGTGATTATTTTTGGGAAAAGTTTTTCTAAAATTTTGAAAAATACTAAACAAGTTTTCCATCGATTACGGGAAGCAAATTTAAAGGTTAACCCGAAGAAGTGTGTTCTTTTCGGACGCGAAATTAAATACTTGGGGCATATAGTCTCTGAGGCTGGCGGAGACTGACCCGGAAAAGATCTTCGCCGTTAAAAACTGGCCTGTTTCTCACACTAAAAAACAACTGCGCAGTTTTCTACGGTTTTGCTCCTACTATCGAAAATTTGTAAAGGGATTCTCTTCCTTAGTTAAGCCTCTTTATGCGCTTACGGAAAATCAATCTAAGTTCTCTTGGGGCGAAGAATGCCAACAAGCATTTGAAAAATTGAAATTAGCGTTGACATCTTCACCTGTGCTTTCTTTTTCAAAAGGGGAGGGAAAGTTCATTTTAGATACCTATGTGGAGCTTCCAATGTGGAGATAGGCGCGGTATCTCAGGAACAAGATGGTGGGGAGAGAGTCATTGCATATTTTAATCGAGTGCTAATCAAGGCGGAGAGGAATTATTGTGTAACACGACGTGAGTTGTTGGCGGTAGTGGAATCGGTGAAATCTTTTCGTCACTACTTATACGGACAGCGATTTTTAATTGGTACAGATCATATTTCCCTAAGGTGGCTTATATATTTCAGAGATCTGGAAGGACAAATGGCGCGGTGGCTGGAGAGGCTCCAGCAATACGATTTCGAAATACAACATCATAAGGGAGAAATTCATAGAAATGCGGATGGGCTTTTTAGACGCCTGTGTGAGGAAGAAGATTGTCAATATTGTGCTAGGGTTGAGAGAAAAAATGCTGAAACTCAGGAAAAGAATATTTCCAGCATAGTCCTGTACAGTGACACCCTTTAAGAATGGCAAAAAGGATCAGAAGGAAGATCCGAGCATCGCCTTTATCTATCAGGCAAAGGAAGCTGGAGTTCGTCCTCCACGCACTGAAGAAGTTTCTAACGATATTTCTTTATTGATTTATTGGCTCTATTGGAACGCTAATTTTAAAAAAGGAGTTCTTTACAAAAAATGGAAAGCTCCCATCTTAGGTCGACCGTTCTTTAATTGTTAGTTCCACGGAAGCGGATCAAGGAGATATTAGAGGAAGTCCATAATTCTCCGTCGGGAGGACATTTTGGAGTTAACAAGACTCTGGAAAAAATACGGAGGCGATTCTATTGGGCGACTTGTAAGCAAGACGTGGAAGAATGGTGTAGATCTTGCGAGATTTGTGTTGCAAAAAAAGGACCCTCGGGTAAAGGAAAATCTCCCTTGCAGATTTGTAATGTAGGGTCTCCTTTCGAAAGGGTTTAAATGGATATCCTCGGTCCTTTACCGACAACCTTGTCTGGCAATAAATACCTGCTGGTAATTGTTGATTGTTTCACAAAATGAGTAGAGGCAGTGTCTTTGAGAAACATTAGAGCCAAGACGGTAGCGGAGATTTTCTTTGATCAAATAATTTCTAGGCATGGAATTCCTAGGCAAGGAAGTACATACGGATCAGGGAAGGAATTTTGAGTCAAAATTATTTTCAGAGCTGACAGGGGTTCTCGGGATAAGGAAAACCAGAACTACCCCTTTGCATCTCCAATCCGATGGACACGTAGAGCGTCAACATCAAACCATTGTCAATTATCTGGCAAAATTTGTATCTAAAAATCAAAAATATTGGGACAGATAGATCCCTATGTTTCTTCTGGCCAGATCTGCGAAACATGAGACTACTGGAATGATTCCTTCGGAGTTATATTTCGCTCTTAGACTCCCTCTCGATTTGC
The DNA here is from genome assembly GCA_021460005.1 of Tetramorium alpestre. Classification (NCBI taxonomy): domain Eukaryota; kingdom Metazoa; phylum Arthropoda; class Insecta; order Hymenoptera; family Formicidae; genus Tetramorium; species Tetramorium alpestre. The sequence continues at coordinate 74,772 of JAJVSH010000191.1, read as the reverse complement.
TTAGAGAAAGTCCTGTTGAATCTTGTGAGAAAGAAACAGTGGGACAGTATATAACAGAGTTGAGGGAAAAGTTACGGAATTTTCAGAACTTCGCTAGGAAACGCATAGAGAAGAGGGCTTACCAAGTCAAAACTAGATATGATCGGAGAATAAGGCAGACTCTTTTTCAAGTGGGGGAGAAGGTTTGGCTCTTCAATTCTCGGAGACTTAAAGGGAGGAGTCCAAAGCTGCAAAGTAATTGGGGAAGGGCTCTTTATAGTAATAAAGAAGCTTAGCGAAATTGTTTATTGTATTCATAGATCTCCACGGCATAGAGGAAAGGTGGTGCATTCAGATAGGTTAGCTCCTTTTTTGGAGAGAAGGTTAGAGTAGAGGAGAAAAAGATTTTGTTTTAGTAATTCGTTCTGCTTTAGTTGTACGGAGCCTAGGGAGATTTTAGTTGAAAAAGATTCTTTGTTTTGCAGTCCGTACTGCGCTTATTTATATTTTTCAGCCTTCTTTCTCGGGGAAGAGAAGGTTTACTTTTCCTGACGTCGGCGTTTTTGAAGCGGAATCACGTTTAAAAGCGGGAAGAGTCTTCGAAAAAGAAGACTGCCTTGCCCTTGGTTTTTGAGAAGTGGTTTTTCCGTGGGGACGAAGGGCGAATGCCAAGGCAGGGACTTGGGGAGTCTCCGCGGAGATGTAGGGACCACTAGAGTCATTCCCCCCCCCCCAGGTCCGAAGTTCAAGAAAGAAGCACACAAGCTTCTTCAAAGAAAAAAGAAGCACACAAGCTTCTTTAAAGAAGAAAGAAGTACGCAAACTTCTTCTACGAAGAGAGAAGCACGCAAGAGGCCAAGACAGGAGCACGGGTGGCGGAAGAAGACGCCTTGAAGACGCTCTGAGAAGGTTTGGCCAGCCTAGGAAGAGGGAATCTTTGAAGAAGTCTCCTCGGGAAGTCTGATTTGGAAAAGGAAGGACGAAGCCCGGAAACCTGCAGCCACAGCTCGGAGAAAACCGTCCGGTATTTCTGGAGTTTACAGAAGAGGATGAGCGGCAAGCTGTCTCTCTGATTGTCGGGATGACAATCTTGAAGAGGAGGGGCAGTGTTGCGCGTGTCGCCCGGTATACTCCTCAGCCACGCGAGTCAGCTGGCGGACCGATCGATATCTTCGAGCCATTGTCAAGAAGAAGACAACAAGTCTGAAGGAAATCAGAATTATGCCTGTCTCCGTCTGGCAAGGGCCTGTCACGCCGTTTAAACCTTCTTTCCCCGTTATTATTGTTAACGTTAGAGTTGCTAATAAAGTTAACAGTTCTTTTTACTCCTTGTGTTCGTTATTACCGCGAGCGCGATCCCGCGAACGTTCGGGAGTGACTCCGCGTGTGCCGCGAATGCAATAATACTTTTCTGTTTTGGTTCTTGCAAACAGGTTCCATCAAATTCTTATAAGCGCTGATGACGCTTGCAAAACCGCTTTCTCAAATCCGCATGAGCATTACGAATTTATAAGAATGCCTTTTGGACTAAGAAATGCACCTGCAACATTCCAAAGACTAATGAATCAGGTGTTAAGCGGATTGCAAGGGCTCGAGTTGTTCGTTTATATGGACGACATCGTCGTCTATGCTATGACATGTCGTCTAGCTCTTTACGCAAATACTATATAAAATTGGCCAAACTGATGACGCGGTTACGCTCCGCAAATTTAACTTTGCAAATTGATAAATGCGAATTTCTTTGCAACGAAATGGCCTATCTCGCTCACATAATTGGGGAAGACGGGACTTCGCCCAGACTTCGTTCACAAAAAGTAGAAGCAGTTCAAAATTTTCCCACACCGCGAAATCAAAAAAATATATTCCAATTTTTTGGCTTAGCTGGATTACTACTGCCGGTTCATACCAGACTTCTCCCAAATAGCAAGCCCTCTGTCCAATCTATTAAAAAAGAACGCTACGTTTAATTGGAGCTGTGAAGCTCAAAAATCATTCCATCTACTCCGCGAATTAACGCGAAATTACTTTGTAAAGAGCCAATCCTACAATTTCCAAACTTTCAAAAAGAATTTATACTTACTACAGATGATTCTGATTACGCTATTGGCGGCGTATTAAACCAAGGCATTCTGGGGCAAGATCTCTCAGTCTCGTATGCCTCTAGGGTCCTAAATGGTGCCGAAAAAAATTATTTCACAATTGAGAAGGAATTACTGGCCATCACGTACTGCGTCACTTCCGGTCTTATTTATATAGATGCAAGTTCACATTGGTCACCGACCATCAGCCTCTAACATGGCTCCATCGGTTTAAAGACTCAACATCTCTCCTCATACGGTGACGATTGAAATTGGAGGAATACGAGTATCAAATCATATACAAGACTGGAGTAAGCAATAAAAACGCTGACGCTCTTTTCCGAAATGTTATCTCCTCGGCCACTCACCTTTCCCTTTACCCAATACTAAAAAAGTTACGACTCGATTCGTGGCACCGGCAGTGGTTAGAGACGACGGAATCGATGACGATCCCCGACCAAGAAAAATTTTACTGAATTTCATTAATCCTGAATCCGATTGCATCACCAACTGAACCCGGGGAATCTCTCATCTCCCTTAATCCTCCTCCTATTTTTCCCTCTCGTTCCCCTCCTCCGGAAGCTGAAGAAGCTGGACTATCACACTCGCCACAAACAATACCTTCACACCACTATGACCTACGAAAAAGGAAGCAAACAACTCTCGCTGAGCCTACAAGTGACGAGGATGAGTCCAAGTACGAAGCAGGAATTAACAAACCAAACTCCATGAAAATCGTCAACGATGAAGATGCATCAATCCCGGACAAGAGTCTATTATCTCGGAAACGGAGGAAAATGGCGCCATAGAACACTTCACAGCTCACGTAACAAATAACCATATCAAAAAAAGATATGAGCCGCTAATAAACTGCAACGATAACCTGATCGTAATAGTCATGACAGACGGCCATTCAGTCTATAAAAGTGCTCAAGAGTTACAAGATAGTAAAAAATTGCCTCCAGCTAACGAACTCATGCTTGGGCGTGCCAGAGTATATCCCCTGATGAATTCCATCAACTCATCATGCTATCAGTTAAAGAATGTGCATGTGACTTTGGACACACTAATATTTAAAGAATGCTTTATATATCTTCTGGATGTAGTGACAGAACTCAGCCTACACACCCTGAGCCTCCGATATATAAATCGATTGAATACTACACCATGGGAACAAGTTCTTTCACTGTTACAAGACGTCATGAAAGAATGGCCAATAATAATAATAACTAATAATAACCATATACCAAGGAATTGTTAGCACGCCTCTTCCTAAACAATGCCTCGCTATTATCCGAGAACACCACGAATTAGCCGTTGATGGACAAAAAGGCATTACCAAAACCTACCTACGCCAATTCGTATGGCGTAACATGAAGAAAGATATTCAGGAAGACATTAATAATTGCTATCTTTGCCAAGAATTAAAACTAACACGAAGGAAGATCCGCCAGCCGATGACTCTTACTGACATTCCTGGTCACGCTTTCGACAAAATCGCACTAGATATTCTTGGACCATTCAAATGGACACCTCAAGAGAACTGCTACGTACTCACAATATAAGATCTCCTCACGAAGTACTCAATATACCCCCGATTTGCGACACAGCGGCCCAAACCACAGCGACAGCATTTGTCAATTACTTTATACGCCGTTTCGGCTGCCCGAAAAGTATACTCACAGACCAGGGCACGAATTTTGTTAGTTCATTATTCAAAACTATCGCCAAACTTTCGCATTCAACAATTCCGTACCACCTCGCACCATCCGCAATCTAACTGATCTCTCGAGAGATCATTGTCTTAAGGGGTAATGCCACTCTAGAAAAGCATTATTTTGACAATTTTTATTAAAAAAACAGTAAATCAAATACAAAATCCATTGAGAGACTTTTATAGTACATATATTGGGTGCGTTCCACTTAACATCTGCAACGACTACGACCATGTCCGCGATATTTACCATTCCACTAGCTTGTGAGCACTGTGAGCAAAATGTTAAGTGGAACGAGTTTTGTGTAGTAAAGATGGATGCCAAGATGAATGCCATCAAGATAATAATGCTGCGCTACACAAATTGTAACACAAGTGAAGACTCATCAAGTTCTGATGATGAGTGGAAAGTGTTATTATATAAAAAAGAAAAGCGTAAACATCGTCCACGAATTCAACATTATATCGATCATGTTGTGGTTAGTTACATGGGACATGAATTCAAGAGTCATTTTAGGTTAGTAAATAAACATACGTTTTACTTTATTTTATAATGTATCATATTATAAAAAATATTATTTGTACGTGTAAACATGTGTGGATAATTGGAAATAAAGTTATGTATAATAAATGTATTATAAATTATATATTTATTTTACATTACTTTATTTCCAATTATCCACACATGCTTACACATACAAATTGTTGATATTAATATTTCTTTTTGTTTACAGAATGTCAAAAGCGACTTTTCAATACCTGTTAGAAATGCTGAGACCATATTTAACTAGAAAAATAAAAGGATGTCCTATGATCCCAACTTCCCATCAATTAATGATATTTGGAAAATGGCAACCATGGACTCTTACAGGTAGAATATAAATTTTCAAAATAATGCAATGAATAACACAGCCACACAAAAAAAATTATTTTACCCCATCACATCAGGTTTTTGAAAAATCTTATAATCCAAGCCCAATTAGCCCGTTATACCTAATATTTTGAACCTCATAATCTATTAACCCATAACCATTCGACCCCTTCACCCCTTGACCCCATAACCTCTTTACCCTACAACCTAAAATTGCAATAATCACATAATCTTAAAAATTATAAATAAAACAAATAACAGGTAGATAGAATTTTAGTCATTCTCTTTTTTTGAACTATAACGGGTTCTTTTTTGATCAAATGATCTGTTCCGTTTGCGCTTTTCATCATATTTCTCTATGTCTCTCTTCAGCATCCAACAGAAATCCGCCATCTTATTTTCGTCCTATCCTATCTTATCCTATTTATCCTATCTTCCTTGGTAACGAGTTTCCATTATCTTCATATATTGGTGGAACCGTTCACCTTGCTCTTCGCTAAAGTCCCCAAGATTGTCGAGAAATTTATCAAGATGGGAGTGCAGAAAATGTAATTTCAAATTCATAAGACATCCAAGCGTTCGAAAGTCTGTAATCATTTTTGCAACGATTTGTTTGTATTCAGGACTTTTCGTATTTCCCAAAAAGTCCTGGGCCACTGTCTTAAAACTAAGCTAGGTTTTTTTCCAATCGATTTATTGTACTAACGAAGGTAGTATCTCTAAACATAGTTCTGATTTGTGATCCATCGAATACTCCTTCTTTCAATTTAGTCTCACATAGTTTAGGGAATTTTTTTACGAGGTATTGGAAACATTGTCCAGTTTTATCAAGAGCTTTTCATCAAACTGTTTCATTAGTCCCAGCTTTATGCGGAGCGGAGGAATAAGAATTTTCGATGGATTTATTAAAGACTCATGAATGATGTTACATGTACCAGGTGTGAACGATGATCTTGTTGGTCATTCTTTATTTTTATAATGATTTGCACGATCTCTACTGTTCCACAAGCACAAATAGCAAGAATGTTTTGTGAATCCAGACTGTTGTCCAAGCAAAATTGTTATAATAATATTTTTAGATTTCCACAAATCTGCCATTGATGAGTATCGTTTATTTTTTGCAAAAGCACTCCTATATTTTCATGTTTTTCCTGCATGACAGTAGATTGGGCTAAGGAATTGGAGCATATACATTTGTATTGTGGAGTAAAACAGCCTTTATACTTCGCTTAGAAGAATCTATGAAAAGTCTCCAATCTTTAGCATCATAGCNTGATACCAAGGATGGAACAGACGATTTTTTGGTGATTGGAGCACAGTCATCATCACTCTCAGTTTTAGACTCATTAGCAGACTCTTCATCAATTTCCATCGCTTTGTTATCTTCAAGTACACGACCAAAATCAGTTTTGCCATTCTTTTGTGCAGCAAAAATTTGGGTTATTACTGATGTAACACTGATGTAAACAATTTTGTTTTTATTTTTAGCGTTGAAAGCTAAAGTAGCCTTTATTTGATTGCAACAAAAGAAACAATCTTCTTTACAGCGAGGACGTTTCCAAATCGTTGGAATAGAGTACTTGATATACTCTCTATTCTTATCTTTTTTCCAACGATTCAGCATCTTTCTGTAACTATTGTTCTGCAGATGATGCAGGTTCAGGAACCTACTTATTTATCCCCAGCTTATCCATTTCCAAACCAAAAATTTCCTTAAAAGTTTCACGAATATCATCATCGATGTTTTTCCGCAAAAAGCTTATTTCGAACTTGGAGCAAATATAACAAAAGACGTTATGATCTGAATCACAATTATGTGATTGCGAGACGACTTTGCCCTTTTTTCTTGTAGTATTCAACTCTACATTAGCGAAGTCACCAACCAATGTAGAGCTGCGGTCGCATGATGACGACGCCTGCGGGCCCGCATTCTCACCCTGACCAGCCGCCGATTCTGGGTATCCGAATCCCTGTCTTGTTAAACGTTTTCCACCTGTGCCTACCATGACGGCATCAACGTAATCCAGGGATTCAGCCGGATAACGGAATTACTTCGTTGCCCGTCGTCACCGCGTGGAGGTGCCCTGGATGCAGACACGAGCGAGACACTGCTGTAGATATGGAGGTAGCTCTATGCGGAAAAATATAAAACAATGTGTCGAAATATCCTCGTTATATGTAATAGATCATTTATTTTGTTGGAATGATACAAAAGATTTCAGTACACTAGTCTCTCACTCAAAAATGACTGATCTTATGCGAGATGAGTAGAAATGCTGGGCCATGATAGATTGCGCTATGAGAATTATGTGGTTATTAGAATTTATATATATGGTTATAAGATTTAGGGGTTATGAGTTCAAGGTATTATGGGTTTAAGGGCTCGAATGGTTATAGGGTTAAGAGATTATAAGGTTTAATATATTAGGTACAACGGGCTAATTGAGCTTGGATTATAAGATTTTTCAAGGTTATGTCAAAAATCTGATGTGATGGGGTAAAATGGACTTCCGATTCGGTTTCAGAAACCCCAAAAACATATAATAAACATGGTCTGACCCCCAGGCCAGAAAATAATTTTTTTTGTGTGGCTATGTAATTGTTAATTTACAATAAAAAATATTTAATAAATTTCTCTTTTAAAGATCTATTTACGACAGATTCAATGTTGGAAGAGCAACTGTTGTTCGAGCTGTGCGAAGAGTTATCCGTGCACTTTTTTAAATTCTCAAACATTTATTATGTGGCCTACTGGTGATCATATTACAAGGGTAATGCAAGGATTTAGAGAAAGCAGTGGATTTCCAAATACTATTGGAGCCATGAATGGTACCCACATTCGTATTAATGCGCCAAAAGAAAACCCTGCCGATTACGTCAACCGTAAAGGATTCTATTTGATACAATTACAGGTAATAAGAATTAAATCTGTTGATCACAATAACAATTTTTTAGAAATGTTTCGTTATATACGTTTGTATTTATTTACAGTTAGTGTGTGATCACAGAACTTTGATCACACATTGTTATGCTGGGCAGTTCATGACCAGCGAATTTTTCGCCAATTTGAGGTAGCAAACTATTTGAACGATGAAGAGAAATTCCCAGCAGNNNNTNNTTTNNNGNNNNANNCGGCATACGAGATTCATCAACACTTATTGATGTCCCTTTCGGGACACCTAACAGAGGCACAAAGCACTTATTAAGGTACATTAAGAAGTGATGACATTGAAGTTATCATCGTATCCTCAGTCTTACAAGAATGCAACAGAGCTGCAGAAAATTTGCAAAGAAGACAAAATGCTGGCGGAGTTGCCAAAAGAAATTTAATTATGCAAACTTTATTATAAAATTAAAAAATCATTATTGTATTAGTTTTTTGTATATATGAATTTTTCAAATATATGTACTTTTCTTATAAATAATATCATTAAATATTAAAACATTACTTGAAAATTTGAAACAAATATTTTATTGTTCTTTATTTAATTTTAACCTTACAGTTTTTTCAGATCTAATCTAATTATAAAAATAAAAATGTAAGAAGATATGTGAACTGTTTTGTTAATTTTCATTGCTTTAAGGAGTGTGAAATAAACTTAAATATTGTAATACAACTTTGGATTGTATATAACATGTTATATATTTAATATCGACATTCAACATGTTAATGTCATGCAAAATAAATATATTTTTTCCCTCACACAAAATAATTATTACAATTAAGTTAAAGTGTGAGGTACAAAAGAAAACATTAAAAATAAAACGAAAAATAACAAATAAAATGAACAGTATTATTTGTACTATATTATTATTTGTACTATTATTTGAAAATAAACGAGAAAATGTTGCAATTTTTTACGTTAAATATTATTTCTCAATAAGTTTATTCAAAACTGCAAGAAATTTCTCGTCCATTTCCAGTCTTTCTTTATGCTTTCTGACTTTTGCTTCCTCTTGTTCATTTTTTTGAAGTAGCCTTTTCTTAAGGAGACTGCACACGTTTTCTTTTCCTTTCAATAATTCTTTTCTCTTGCACATTTTCTGCTCACTTTCTGTTGATAGCTCTAAAAAAAAAAGATGAAAAATTTCAATAAAATTTAGTTTAGATATTTATAATTTAAACTGAATAAATGCAGTGTGAAAATTATAAAAATCAGATTTAAAAAAATTATAATAAACCAATCATAAACTAATAATAATAATAAATTATTAATAATAATAAACTAATCATAAACCTCTACTAGACTCTGTATCAACTGCTGCTTTTTCCTACTTAATAGACAGTCCCGTTGATGATGCAACAGCGACTGGAAAGCACCAGGCTCTTTTTGAAAAAATTTCATCCATAACCTACGAAGAATATGTGTATTAGCAATAGAGGAAATAAAATGTTGAATAAACCTTTTTACTACATTTTTAATCCAGTTTTACCTCATAAAACTGCCAAGTTCGCCTATCATTGCCCGATTGATTGTTAGCCTTCACGCTTTTGTACGTTTTTTTCAGGCTTTTTAGTTTTGCCGCACATTATGGTCCTGTAATTGCATGTCCTTTTTTTACAAGAACTGCGCTAATTTCTTCCCAGATCTTCTTGTGTGAGTATTTTCCGTTGTTAAACTTATCTTGAAACGTTTTATATGTTTCTAACAGTAACAGCACAGTAGCTGTCGACCACCTATAGATAGAACCTGAAAAGAACACTAAATAATGTAATCAACTGCTTCAATATTCATGCAATCAATATTCATTAAAAACTGAATGAACAAATGCTTTAACATACCGGTGTCTTCAGTATCACTTATATTCATTTCGGTTTGTGCTGTATTTGTTTGTACCGATTCTTGACTCATCGATTCGGTTTGTGCCGATTCCTGACTCATCGTGGAAATGGTTTGTTGGATAGAACTTTCCACATTTTTTGACGTATCTTTTTCTTTTAAGGCTGCATTTAATAAAGATGTTGCAAAGGTCATGTATAAAATCAGAGAACATTACGTTAAAATATAAAATATTATTCAACAAAGTAAGCTGGTTAAGTATGTTAATATTTCATATTATTTAAAAATATATAACTTACCTTGTACATGTAAAAGATCTTCCGGAGAAAGATTAATACCTACTACTATGTCCCTTTCCGGGTCATATAAAGAAACTTTTTCCATAATTATAGCCCCTGGTTAATAATATAACCTGAACGACCTTCTTCTTCTTCAATTTTCCTGGCACCTGATCTCTACTGAGACACTATACGGACAAATATCAATAATATATTATCTTATGTCCCCTTAACCCCTTTATAACGAGGTTATTTCAAAGCATAAAGTTGTATCAGCAACCTTAAAAAATCTTTGAGACGAAACTCGTGCGAACACCTTCGCTACCGACGCTACCATGGACACACATAACCTCAACGACCGTACCGACCCACGTACAAACCATGAGCGTCGTGAGCTCGATGTGGTCGCGATTAATGACGTCACTTATGACGTTTTGAACGCGACCACGACGATCGCGGTCGTTATGTGAAACAGACTTGAAGGCGTTACGAGCGTTGCGGACGATAAGTGGATCGCAACCATTAAGATACATTTACAAATTTTTTCGAATGTTTTTGTTGCAAAATGGCGGCGCCAAAGCCCAGCAAACCGAACTTCTTTTCACAAACGAGCGAACTAATTTCTCTCTCATTTTTCGACCTGGTACAAAAAACAAAAAAATTTTTGCTTCTATATGAGATTATTTAGAGAAGTACATACGGAAATTAAAAAATACGCGTTTTTGTAAAAACGGTGCACGTTTGAACAAGAAATTTCGATTTTCGATGAAAAATTTCGTAGAAAATTGTTTATAACAAAGGAAGTATTCAACGAAACATGAAATCCGTACGTACTTCTTTAGATAATCTCATATAGAGGTGACATTTTTTTGGTTTTTTTGATTCAGATCGAAAAATGGGAGAGAAATTGGTGCGCTCGTTTATGAAGTTTAATGGGCTTTGGCGCCGTCATTTTGCAATAAGAACATTCGAAAAAATTTGTAAATGTGTCTTAATATATGTTCTATAAAAACCTCTCAATGGATTCTGAATTTGATCTGCCGTTTTTATAAAAAAAATTGTCAAAGTAATCGGTTCGCTAGAGTGGCATTACCCCTTAAGGAGATCCTGTAACCGTTCGCGGTTACAATCAAAAATTTTTGTTAACCATTTTCTCCGGATTTGATTCTTTGATTCATTTGTGGATTGGAAAATCCTTTTACAGGATGAAAGTATAGGCAATAATTTGTGTTTGAAAGGTCGAATTGATAATTGAAACTGAAAACAACCAAAATTTTTTAATTAATTGTCAATTCATGACAAAATGTGCTTGACATAAGATCTCTGCAATCCATATTTGCAAAATACAACCTTTCAGACTGAAAGCAAACATTAAAAAACAATGTAGAACTTTGTAAAATTCATTTCAACACATAATTAAAAAGAAATTGGTTAACAAAGAGTATTTCGTGTTGAATGCATTTTATTCGGCGTAATCGATGTTGCACAGAGCAACTTTAATTCCAAAGGAATGTCAGATGGAGAGCCTGAGCAGAGTGATAGTCGTAACTTTTTCCGATCGTAAACATAAGTCGGAGTGTCAACGCACAAAGATTTGGTGAAAGACCATCACGTTTATCGTGGCACCATGTGTTATGTCGTGCCTTTCAAAGGCCTCTAATTACTTATTATATGCCTGAAAAAGCGACGACTATTCTTCTGCTCAGACTCTTATCCTTGTCACGTTCATCGTCCGAAAATATATACACAGGTTTATACATGGCTTTCTTTTAGTGTGCGTGCGTGCGTGCGTGCGTGCGTGCGTGCGTGCGTGGGTGGGTGGGTGGGTGGGTGGGTGGGTAGGGTTGGGGGTGTGGATGGGTGTAGG
>JAJVSH010000020.1:2048758-2060464 GCA_021460005.1 Tetramorium alpestre | reverse complement strand
ATTGTCTAAATGCGTATATAAAAATTTTTATGTTCAATTCTAGCTCTGCAACGCATACAATACTTTGTTTCTATTCAATCGTTATTTGGCATCTCTGTATTATCTTGGGAAGGAAAGGAGAGAAAGAGGGAGAAAGAGAAAGTTTTCATGATTTTAAATCTGCAAGATATCGCGCTGCTGAATGTATTCGTTGAATGTTTCTGTTATCAAGTTGTCGCTATTGCAATATTCTCCTATCATTTTCGAGCCTTCTTTTTTTAGACGCGCGAGTCTACTCGCGATACGATAGTACACGTTTGTCGTGAACACAGTTTCTCATAATCTCATATTGCGTATCAGTCAAATAATAGCGTTTTATGGGTATTCGTAACATCTATATGCTAAAGTTAATTGTTTTTAAGGATAATATAAATTTAAGATTGCGTATAATATGCATTCTAATGTAATGCACACTTTGTAATTATACAACAACGACGTCAAACGCTCAGCGGTTGTTCATCTTCTACTTCTTACGCTTAGTTTTGCGCCGTCTGCTATCACCTCTAAAAGAATTTTGATCCCCCGGTGTATTAACGCCAGCAGACTTACTATGATTGTAGAGATTGTTTAGGAAATCCTCGAAATCTGCTTCGCTGTTTTATGAGAAAAGAAAAATCATTCATTCATTCATTCTCGATACGCATGCGCTTACGGAGAGAGAGAGATATGTGTGAGATAAACTGAGTTAATGCGCGTGCGCTAACTTTTGAAAAGAATGACATGATACAATGAGTCGAGGAAATCAAGTAAAATGTACCTTGTATTTGGATCTATCTGTTGCCGTTTTTTACCGCTACTGGACGTTTGAGACGGTAGTCTTTGCCCTAAGACGATTCTATATTGGACACTATGCGTATTCGCTCTAAGATGTTTGAGATTCCCAGCTTGGCAAGCTGCCCAGTCAGTCACATCGTACACCGCTCCTTCCATGCACGCGTAATAATTCCATAGAAAACCCATTAAACGAGACTCTGCCCAGATGTCACCCTACATGGACAATTTGAACGATTAATAATTTGGGAGTGGATAACTATGATGAGTATGTCTAGGAAAATATATATATATATTCCTAGACATATATATATATATATAGATTCGAAACTCGCTTCTTTCGCACTATGACGTATTTTGCATTGATTGCAAAATCGCGCGGCGTAACAAGGACGTTGCGTAGGGATACGTTTGTGTCTCAAGCCGCAATTTGTACATCTTATCGTATTTGCTGCCTGTTCCATCTTTCGATGTAGTTGCGACAGCAAGTCGCTTAACTCGCCCCAAGCCGCTTCAACTTGTCTAGTCTGATCGAACGCTTGCCTACGTTCCTAGAATAATACGCAACATTACTTTTTCGCTTTGTAACTTTATAGACTAATATTACTCATTTTCACTGTCATCACTATTTTGTTGGGAAAAAATTGTGAGAGAGAATGCTTTATTACCGGTTCCCCAATGATATCGAAGGCATGTACCAATATTTTGAACGCTTCCTCTGCTCCCGGCTGATTATTTTTATCCGGATGCACTAGAAAGGCTTGTCTTTTGTAATATTTTTTAATATCGTCATCCGAGCATGTTGGCGTGACACCAAGTATGCTGTAAGGATCCTTTCCCTTGCACGCTAATAATCTTTTCATGGCTTCTTCGCCAGTACTGGGCAACGCGATATTAGTTTCTAATCCACCGTGAATCCAATTGCCGCTCTCTTCTCTGTCTTCGTTTTTTTTAGTGTTAATTTTTCGCCAGAATGCAAATTTACTACTACCGAGCCAATTGTCCAATTGTTTACCAATAACGTTTAAAATACGAATTTTACAAAATGTCACAGCCACATACATCCACCAGCACTTCAAATAAAGTATGGTATGGTACCAAGCGCACTTGCCACTGCGAACAGATTATGAAAAAAAAAAAAAGAAGAACAAGTTTAAGAAAATGAAAATACATATATGTATATACATTAGATTATCGTTTTCTCGTGTGCGCGAGCATGCGAGAGAAAGTAAGAGGGGGGAGAGGGAGAGAGAGCTTAATCTAGTGTTGTGCTTTGATACTTACAGCTGAATAACCAGGTTGGCGCTCATGCCAACTACATCGGAGATTAGGTGTAATAGCCAATAAAAGATTTTCAATAAAATTTTGCTCCAACGAGTCGCATACTTATTCAAGTTTTTATACAAATCTTTAATAGAAGATTCCCTATTTTCTCGTTTTCTGTTTCTCTGTCCCTTCTTAATCTGCTGCTGAGTCTTCTCGGCTTGAAAACGTTTAGGATTCTTCTCTTTGAGCGTCTTCTTCTCCTCCTTAGTGACTTTATTGATAACTTGTTGATTTTTTTCCATTTTCTCAGATGAGACCGTTTGACTGGATGTATTAATTGTATTCAAGTTGTTATTTATCTGTATCGGACGTTTCGGAATATTTCCCGCAATTTTCGGATTACTGTTTTGTACCTTGGTATTGTTAAGAGTCTCATTCTTTTCCGCTCTCTTGGACGATCTCTTGTCAGATTTCTTCCTGTCCGAGTAAAACTGATCGGTTCGATCGAAAGCGCTCATCTGACGGGAATCGATGGACTGTGAGCCAAGGTTATCGAGCGACACCCAACGTCGTGGAAGGTTGGAGGAATTCTTTTCCAAGACCTTTCGAGGAATTTGCATTTTCGGAGAATTGTGATCGTCGCTACCGGACGAGTTCTGTCTCTTCAACAGCGCGGGCTTGTTTTTGGTCTTGATATTCTTATTAGGGATCTTCTTGCCTGCCATCTCGATTTTTGGTTTCACCGGCTGTACTGTTAACGGAGACGGCGGAGTCGGTGCGGACTTTGTTAAAACGTCTGAGTAAGAAGGCCGCATAGGTTTCACCTCGGCCACCATCCTCGGTTTCTTGTACTGATTCACTGGCTCCGAGGAGATAATATTTCTAGGAGGTAAATCCTCGCCCTCTCTCATGTCCCGCACGGCTTGCGGCACGGGCGTGATATTGGGAGATCCGCCAAACGGACTGTAAGTACCAGACTGGTTGGGCACCCAATTCTCAACTAGATTGTCGATCAGCTGCTTCCCATTAAAGTTTGGACTCGGCAACTCGGCGGTCGGTACAGTCATATGTTGATCGTTGAAGAGCCCGTACTCCTGATTAACATTTTGATTGGAGTAAGGTGTCATGTTTGAAAGGCGGCATTGCTCGGCCATAATTTGAGAGGCGTTTCCATAAATAACGTTTATATAGTTGCCACCGCCGACATCGATAGTACCAATTAAATCGGTATTCTTGATAATGCCCAAGTGATTTACCGTTGTCTGCGATGGAAAGTATATCGAGTCGGAAGTCGCAGCGTCGTAGACGTTGTTGGACATGTCTTGCATGTACAGAGACGTCGGTGTCATCGGTGTTATTGGCTGTATTCCAGAAGGACTGGAATGCACGGTGGGTGGTTGACTAGCGACATGAGGCCTAGGTTGTCCAGGCATGTAATCTCCCCAATTACGGGAGGTGGCTTGTTGCGGAGGAACTGATCGGCTGAACTGAGCATAATGACCGTTTGAGCCTTCCAAATCTGGAGTCATTGCTTCGATAATCTTATCCAAAGACATGTGCTTGAAACCAGGAGGAGTTTGTTGTTGTTGTTGTTGTTGCTGTTGCTGCTGCTGTTGTTGTTGCTGCTGTTGCTGTTCTGCCATATTGATTTATCTCTCTGGGGGGACAAAACGAAACAAGAACGAGTGTTATTCGACTGTTATTGTTGTGTCTTTTCTAAATATTAAACTTGTTTGGCTAAGAATAGAGTGCTGCTCTTGATGACAATTTTCAAATGCAACAAATACAATACGTTTTAATGATAAACAAAATCTGGCATAGAGACAACACATTGTACAATAAATCTGGCATAGAGACAACACATTGTACAACCTGCATAAATGTATATATACATACACACATCTGCGCTTAAACAAAAATTTACAACATTAATAATTTGCCTGTTATCGTTACACTTGTTTACAAATAGATCACATTTCATCTTTTCCAAAATGTATGCTACAATGATATATATAACGTTGGCCGAAATGTACAAGACACGTATAAATACACCTTTTCTAAAAATGTCTGTACTGTTACTCACATAACCATAGCACGGCGTCGAGAATATGTCGAATTAATATATCCACCAAGTTGTACATATACATTAGAGATATTCGATAGCGCGTGCACAGCTATATTGCATTACTGAGATTAAATTCATATTAGATAATCATTGTCGAGAAGGGGGAGGGGGAGAGAGAGAGAGAGAGAAAAAGAGAGCAATTTCACTTAAATGTTATAACCTAAAACAAATCGGATCGGTTAGCAGACGGTCAATAGAGTCGATACCGTATACGATCACATTCAACAATCGGTCAACACTTTTTTTCACAACGCTCCCTTACATTTTTTCTTCAGCACATTTTACATTAATAGTAAAAAAAGCTCTATGTGAGACACTCAATTTTACATTATTATATATACCATGCGATATGTGCAGGTATGTGTGAAATCGCGAGCATCATATTCGCGGGATCTGTAGTGATCTGTGGCTCATGGCTGGGAACATGGGAATTGTGAGTTGGGAGGGCTGGGGAGATTCTTTTGATATACTGTCCGATCAGACGAGGAGGGCGAAGCTACCGCTCAAGATGGCCATATTGGAAGGAGAAAGATAACCGCTAAATTTCAGAGGTTATCTTTCTCCTTTCAATATGGTCGCCATCTTGAGTGGTCAACCTTCGTTCCACATCTCATGCTTCACCTCACCCCCGCGCATTTATGCTCCTCCAGATATTCCTACCTCCATGATGCCGCTTCTCTGGTATATATAGGACTCTATTGCGAGCCCAACATTACCGGTTTTGATTGGTGGTTGCGATTAGCCAATCAGCAAGCGAGTCCGTCGATTGCGCTTCTCTGATTATTTAGGACTCTAGTTTTCATCAAGTTTTCATTTAATCCACGCTCTACCTATTGCGGATATTATCTCTACTCTCAATATACTATTTACTATCTACTATCAAACTATTTATTAAAAAGCAAAGATTTTACATATAATCCAATGAATTTTTTATATATAAATCATAACATATAAACATATAATCTTGAACTTTTAACATTTTTCCATTTAAAAAATCAAATATATATTTAAATATTTATTCTTTTATTCCTGGCTTGCAGGAACAATTTCATCACGAAAAGCAAGAGCTGTGACAGCTTTCTGATGTCCCATATATTCTCGTTCTATTATTCCTGTAGACGCATTCCACAGTCTTGCAATTCCATCTGATGAAGCTAAAATATTAAATGAAATTAAATATAGGAAATATTTATGCAACTATAATTACAGTTCTGACAATTAAATTTCTTCAACAAATTATATAAGTCAGAAAGTATATTACAAGTTACATAAGAATGCATATGCAAATTATTACTCTTATTATTAAATATTAAAAAAAAATTAAATGCTCACCCGTAAATATATATTGAGAGTCTGCGCTGAATGCTGCATCCCAAACCCAACGTTTTGCCTCGTGCTGAAGCACTTGTACTTCGGAAAAGTCTGTTGTTCTCCATACTCGTGCAGTCTGATCAGCTGATGTTGTCACCAATAATCTTAATAAATTTGAATATTTAACAAAACTTATCAAACAATTATTGGAGACAATATCATTTTTGTTATTATTAGCTATTATTAGTTATTATTTTATTATTAGCTATTATTAGTTATTATTTTATTAGCATTAAAAATAGAAAATACACATAAATATAGGATTTACAAAATATCTTTTGTCTTCTGTGAATTTTTCATTGTTAGAACTAATAAAATCTAAACTTACGAATTTCTGATATTTTTATTGGTACAAGATTCTATCCAAATATTTCCAGAATTTGCGTGATGCGCGCGCAGACGAGTATGTATGTATGTACGTACATACATACATACAATTACAACCAAATATTGCTAGGTTCAGCTTCATGTATCCTTTATAAATCAATGTGTTACATGGATTTAAATAAAAGTATTTATTTTTAAATATCTTTTTATTGTCGTATGTACTACTATACGTTGCAATTTTGTGCTGGTAGATGTGAGAGTAGCCTGATTGTGACAAATTTTTTTTTTTTAATGTCGAAACATACGAAATGTTAAAGCAAATATTTGGTGACAAAGGCCAAGCACTTTATGACTGATCTCAAAGGATACATGAAGCTAAATCTAACCGCACCGAATGCCTTTGCAAAATTGAAGTCTCCATATGAGACAAGTCGAGGAAACTATTCGACGTTGCTCCAATCGTTCTAAGTCACTGGTACAAACAGGGAAGAAGAAACATGAAAAAACACGTCCAAACTGAGCAGAAATTGTCTTTGATGGACCAACAGCAGTCGGCTCGGTCTGAGGATCGGCAAATAATCCAAGAATGCAAGTGTGGACGTTGGTCCGAGGCGCGGCAGAATGCCTCGGATTGTTTGCCGCACGGTCTCGGATCGAGCCAAACGTTGTCGGTCCACCAAAGAAAATTCGACTGAAGCAACGTCAAAGAAATGCGAAAACTTCAATCATTCGGTAGTCTCGTAATATTTCGGTGGTCTCATTCGGCTTGCCTCATTTGCGTTTCATTCGTGCTCAAGTCTGTCAACCCACTTTAATAGCATTTGGTTTTAATGGTACTTGTTTGCGCGCATATAAATTTCCGAAATTTTTGGATAGCATCTCATATATTAGTGTATGATATCAGAAATGAAAAAATTATACAAATTTCTTTTCTTGCATTAAGAATTAACATAAATTAATTTTTTTACATGTTACATCTCAAATAATATAGATTAGTTTAGCAAAAAATTTAGAATTATTATAGTTCAATGTTTAAAAATATCATGTCCTTTTAATGTTTTATTTACAATTTTTCATGAAAATTATGATGTTCGATATGAATTGTATAATAATGTTATATAATATGTATGTTAATTAATTTTTTTAATAGTAGAGAAATATTTATATATATATAAATAAAATCAGAAAATACTCACGTAGAATCAGGACTAAATTTGCAATGGAGGGCATAACGTTTATGAGCTAAAAGTTTGTGACGAGGATTAAGTTTTGTAGGCTCCTCTCCGACGCCCCCTGAAAGTGTCCAAATATAGCAGTGTCCTTTATTATTTACCGCTGCCATGTAAGTGCCATCTTGATCTATTGTAATATCTTGAATTGAAGATTCAGCTTCAGGAATCTAAAAAATATTTAAACAGAAAAATTACATCAAAATTATTCTAATATTATATATACTTCTATGATTTTCCAATATCTCTCATGATAAATTTCGTACATAAATAATTGAACAGGATGAACCATTATAATATTAATGACAGTCTTGTAAAATATACATCTTATGAAAAAATGTTTTAGACAAAATCTTTAGTATTAAAGGAATCATAAGATAAAAGGAACTATAGTCTTATTATAGATGCTACTATAGGTTAAAGATTAATTTTTTTTTAAGAAAATCTTTTTTTTATTTTTTTATGTCAAAAGTAAAAGTAAACACAAATATTTTTTATTCGGGACATTTTTCTTTATTGAATGCAAATGTTTAAAGACTGCAAATTAATCAATTTTAAAGATCACTTATCTTATGATGTTTTCACACAAATCTATAAAATTATTAATTACTAAAAAGCTTTCTGAAGAGACATTCGGCAACGCGAAAATTTAAAAAAAATCTGAAACCTAAAAATTATAGAGCAAACCTAATAACAATTTTTCGTTGGTGTTTATATTTAGTTTTAGGAGGCGGTTTTTCGAACTTCTTGGTAAGCTAAGGGCCGGTATTCATAGTCAGTTCTTATTTTATGACCGTCTTAAGTACTGTCTTAAGATGCTAATACGGCTCTGTGATTGGTTTAGAACCATATAAGACTGTACTTAAGATGATCTTAAATATAAGAACTGACTGTGAATACCGGCCTAATAGTTAAATCATACGTTTATCTTTGTTTTATCTTCAAATTAGACAAGTTCAGACATATGATTTAACTATTACTTAACTTACCAAAAAGTTGGAAAAATCGACGCTTAGAGATAAAAACAGTCCCTTGAAAGAAAACCGGTACATATATTTACAAGCGAATATTATCTAAACTGTTAGAAATATGAAAAAAACATTTTGAATAAAAGTTTCATTCTTTCGATAAGCCCTTCATGACGATATTTTTAAATTTGTAAAAAATTTAATATTTTTAAAAAATCTCGACCATCGATACCAAAAATAATAAAACTGATGATGCCATCTTATATCTCCTTTAAGACCAAAATCTTATTTAAAACATTTTCAAAAAATGCATATTTTACGATATCTGTCATTAACTTTATAAACGGTTTATCCTGTATAATATTATTTACATAAGTATTTTAATACAGATGTATAACAGAAAACCAAAACATAATATCAAGAGAATTGTTAAAATTTTAACTCATCAAAAATGCTTTACGATTTTAGATCTTGAAAATAAATGTAAAATTTTCAAATATAAAAAGAGATAACATACTAATTGTTCATTATGATCAGAACGAAGATCCCATAAATGTATGACTCCACTTTGATCACCCACAATTAGTTCTGCTTGATTGGGATGTAAACACACACAATTTACAGGTGCAGTTACTTGAAATATTCTTTGGCACTGAAAGCTGCTAGATCTATCAATAAAACTTAGTATTATTTAATTGAAAATATAAATTATTTTCGTTTCTGTATCTGATTTACCTCAAATCCCATACTCTTGCAGAACAATCTTCTCCTCCTGTATACATCCATTTTCCTTCTTCCTATTTATAAAAAATATTCATATAATTATAAATATAAATATATATATATATATATATATTGTAAAATATAATAATATAGTTTAAAGTATATGATTGGAATAAACTATTAGACTGATTACACACAGTTGCTTTAAAAAAAAATTACACAATTGACAATATGTAACTACATATCCTTTTTGAAAAACCATGTTTTTCTTACATCAATTGATTCATCTTATTATTCTATGCATAAAAGTATTAAGATACAGTTGCCAAAAAGTCAATACTTTACAAAATTTTTTACACTTATGTCAGAGAGTAGAGTAAAATATCTTATAAACTATTGATTATTCAACAATTCTTTAATACTTTTACATGGGGTATAACTAGAGGAATCACATTATGTAAAAAAAATTATAATTCCATTTTAAAAAATGATAATCTTAAAAAATAATTTTTTAAAAATTATCTACATTTTTCGGGATCTTTCATATTTTTCAAGATATTTACCTGGGACAGTTAAAAATGTATATGTACATACATACATACACAGACATAATATATATATATATATATATATATATATATATATATATATATATATACATTTCATGCAAACTATCACGTGCAATAAAAAAAATTTGAAATAAATTTTTTTTCTCCATAAAAAATGCTACTATGAATTTTTTAATTGGCATCATGCAAATTTTTTTACAGTATTTTAGGAGATTTCAAGACAAATTCAACACATTATGACAACTATTACTTTTATTGATATTCAATTTCAAATTTGCAGCATTATTTTAAATAGCAATACTTATAAGTTCTAAACTACAAATTTGAAAAAACATTGAAAATCATCTAGGAATTATTTTTGCATTGTAAATATGTAATATCCACTATCATAAGTACTTGTCAGTATTCTCCGAGTATTCTTCTAGATATTAATCTTAGTTTCAATAACTGCAATGAAATGTTATTCTAATTCCGAAAAAGTTTACATGCTATTGAGATATATGTATGTATTAGATAAATGTAGAACAAAATTTTGTGAAATTGTAGTCTTGTACAAGCAGCGCGATCAAAATAGAAACCACCCATAAAAAAATTTTAGAAACTAATATTAAAATAATATATAACATTGACATAAACCTGGAAACCTAAACTGGTAATATTTTTAGACACTCCTTCATAATTGATGACTGGATTGGGATTGTTTGAAGCTAGGTCGTACATCCGTATATGCTGATATCCAGCAGCAGCTACGACATATTTGTCTGGTGTAATGTCCAGTGCATTGACTTGCTGTAAAACTTGTTAAGAAAATTCAAAAAATACTTGAACAAATTTGTCACTAATAATTGAAATATATGAAATTCTGACTTGAATATATTCTTTTTTATATAGCGAAGGATACAGAATCTGTATGTTGGCATGTACGTTGACAAACGCCCGTATGTGGTTGCCATATTTTGATTGTATGATCATAACCTCCCGTAACAAATATCACTTGTTCGTTGCTAATTGCACAGTCAAGAGTCATTCTCAATTTGTAATCTCCCAAGTTTACAAAATTTCACATCAATTGTCTTATGTCTATTTCTACCACGGCAGATTAACTAATCTCCGTTTAACTTCTACTATCTTTTTTAGCCCTAGAACCAATTCCACAATTTATTTTAAGTGGAGTTAAAACTAACAATATGCAATAGGAGAATTCGTTTTATATAAAATAAACTCTCCTATTGGATATCTTTAGTTAAACTTCGGTTAAAGTGAATTGTGGAATTGGCCCTAAGAATTAGAAAAAGATGAAAAGTAAGTTAAATTGAGATTAAAGTTAATCTGCCGTGATAGAAATAGACATTAGAAAATTATTTTAAACAAAATTCATTATTATAAAATGAAATTACAAGTTAGATTAGTATTTGTTTACACCGTGAAGTAAGAATAAGAAGACTTAACTAGATTGAGTAGTGTAAAGGCCGCAGAACATAGAAAAACTTAAGGCTTGTATTACATGCATCCGAAAACGACATTGTCGGACGTAGCGATTGGCTGCGGGATAGAAAATTTCTAGAGACTCGAGAAATTTTCTATCCCGCAGCCAATCGCTACGTCCGACAATGGGCACATTTAGAGTTCCTCTAGTAAGAGTTAGGACACCAAAGGCTAGCTTTTGATTGGTTCCGCCATTTGTAGGGACTCGTGAGAGAAAAAGGAAAGAAAATAGAGAAGGAAAGAGAAGGAAATAGAGAGAGTTACGAGTGCTTAAAAGTGTAATAGAGTGCAATAAAAGAGTACATAATTCTTTTGTAGATTCCCCATTAATGGCGGACGGTGTCCTAACTCTTACTAGAGGAACTCTAGGCACATTCAGCCTTAGAGCATATAGACATGGAGGAGGAATGCTGCCTGCAAAGTGTGGCCAAGATCTGTGCGAGAGAGAAAGGTATAGAGTCCTATTTATCTTCTATGCGCATTCGTTGAAATTGACGAAACGTGACTTAGACAATACAGGTTATAAACTTCGAGCAAATTTTAAGGTTATAAGCGAGATGAAAAGTGGAATTTATTAAAATTTTTATTCATGTACAAAATGAATTAATTTGGTAAATTTATGCTTAATATGTTTTTTTTTCGATTAGATTAGTCGCGCACTTGGCTTCATGAGTAAAATCTTAGATTGTGTAGATGTGCAGTTTAGATGCGCGTTAGTATAAAACGCATGCGCATAGAGGAGAAATAGGACTCTACACCTTTCGATACAATGCGATAGTTTATGTCACGCACATTATAGATTATGGTAACCAAAGTTAAATTTTGGAACGCAC
>JAJVSH010000020.1:2030051-2048168 GCA_021460005.1 Tetramorium alpestre | reverse complement strand
GAGAAATAGGACTCTATACCTTTCTCTCTCGCACAGATCTTGGCCACACTTTCGGATCATGGAAAACATATGCCATTCCTCCTCCATGTCTATATGCTCTAAGGGTCAAACAGGACGCTCCCGTAGCACGGCCGTTCACTGAGCTCTCAGTGAGCTCTTGCATCTGATTGGGTGTATCCAGAAGCACGACCGCTCTGCGCTAGAGTCCTAAATAATCAGAGAAGCGCAATCGACGGGCTCGCTTACTGATTGGCTAACCGCAATCACTAATCAAAACCGAGAGTGTTGGGCCCGCAGCTGTCTGTATTACCTCAGCTGGCATATTATGAGTGAGTAAAAAAGATTAATATTTGTAATATTATTAATAAAACAATGTTAGATATTTTTGGCCACGCGTTATATCGTGAATAATCAAATTGATAGAGGTTATCTTGTTTACAAACGGTCAGCTGCGGGCTCAACTTGGCCATCATGGAATCATGGAGGGGGTAGCGATTGCGCTTCTCTGATTATTTAGGATTCTACTCTGCGCTCAGTGAGCTCTCGCGTTTGATTGGATTGCATTTTTAGATCTAGAAAGGAATGTGCCAATCAGATGTAAGAGCTAACTGAGCGCTCAGTGAGCGATTGTGCTTCTGGATGCACCCATTGGCATATTCTTTTAGATCTAAAAATATACACCAATCAGACGCGAGAGCTCCCTGCGCGGTCGCGCGGTGAGCGGCCGTGCTTCGCCGTGCTTCTCTGGGGTGCGTTCCAAAATTCAACCTTGGTTACTATAATCTATCATGTGCGTGACATAAACTATCGCATTATGGTAACCAAGGTTGAATTTTGGAACGCATCCCTGGATGCACCCATTGCACCCATTGTATGATTTGTATGTACGCGCTCATACGTGCTCTTCTTGTCTTAAAGGGTGTAAAGTCCATACAACTTTGATAATTTTTTGTTTATCGTTTATCTTTCTCCTTTGCTCTTCCTCGCGTGTGTATAAAATTGTTGATGACTGCTATCGATGATCTTTCAGTTTCATTCACGACGATCAATAAATGCGCGTATGAGGATCATCTTTTCAGCTGTGACCGTTACGCTTTTAGGTTAGAACGCGATAATTGGAGAATGTGTTGCATTGGAAAATTGCGTTGAGTGAAAGTGCTTGTTGTTAGAAATTCCAATGGAGCAAAGGGCCGACAATGTTATTCTCGAGCGCCTTAAAACAGACGGCATTCTAAGAAATGTTCCGTGAGAAACTTTGGCGAAAATATTGTCAGTTTCGCCGTGAGTAATTCTCTAGCATCATTGTCAATGTTTCCCGAACAAAAGAAAGTATCAAAAATGAGATCCGCAGGTACTATTTTATTAAAATATCTTTTTGAATTGTTATGGATAATTTAACAAAGGATAGAGTGTTTGGAGAAATCAATACTTACCTGAAAATCCATTTGTCTTATTAATTGTTGTAATTTGCACAAGTTATAAGGTAAAATTAAAATAAAAAACTTTTTAAAAAGATGGTGCACAAATATTACTAATGTACCTAATAATTTTTTTATTTTGAAAAAGAAAATAGATTTTCAGTATATTTTCATCTGTATAAAATGATTGTTATATGTTTAAGTATTTAAAAAATGAAATATATAATTGAGTATGGGATCAAGTTTATTATACGTACTTAAAAATCCAAATCAAATACAGTAACCAAGTTTCATTTTCTAGGATTTGAATACTTTTTATATTGTGCCTGCAAAATAATCGATCCCAATTAATTAAAATTAATGCCTTAAAATTTAAAATAAGTATCTACAAGATTCGAAATATACTTATGAATAATTTTTATCATAAAGAATAAAATCTTTTACAAATAACACTTGTTAGTTTAAAGAATGTAATGTATAAAGATTTTATATTTTTAATTATATTTTTATTACATTTCATTTCAATAATTGCTAATCTAATATATCACTTCATACAAATACAAAATTTTTAATAAAGTATTCATAAAAAACTCAAACATATTTGATCCACATTTAAGTCCACTTGGAAATAATATCTTGTTTTTCAAGGTATACTCGTAAAAAATTCGAAACACCAACACATTCGAGTCTATTTCTTAAATATTTTCCATCACTTATTATATGTATATAACCTTTGCACTAGTTAGAGTAGATAATGTATCTATAATGATACAAGGAAAAGTTTTCTACAGTTGTTGTTATGTTTTATTATCTATCTTCAGTATTTTTTAAAACTTATCTTGATGTAAAAAATTTTCATAAAAAATAAACGCTAAAATCATGTTAAAATCAATTAACAACAATCAATATCAATGAGTATGAATCAAATTGTATAATATAATTACCACACATTAATACATTAATACAAATGATAACAAATTAATACAAGTATGCTAGTTAATAATTGATTAACTGGCATATTTGTATCATAAAATATATATAATATATTTTACAATAAAAACTAATTTGGAAAGAGCACCATTTGAAAAACTCAAACTCGAAAGAAACTTGAAAGTAATATAAAATCCATGCAAAAATAATATATTTATTTTATTTTTTTAAATATGCCTCTGTACCTTTTTATATTTCTTTATACTAGTCTACTGGTTTTTAATTTGAAATAAACAGAAAAAAGGAACAAATAAATTATTCCAAGAAACGTAAAGTTGAATAATAAAATTAAAATCTTTGAAGCGATCAGAGTCACTTATTTTTCATAGTATAACACGATATTACATAAAAAAATTATAAAAAAAATTCCATGTCGAAAATCTAAATAATCACGAAAAAACCAGCCCGTCCTCTAAAGGTTAAGATTGTTGATCTATTAGAATTCAAAATTTAAATTTAAAATCTATAAAAATTTAAACAATTATAATGGATAGACTGTAAAATCCAAAATATATGATTAGTAGGATATATCGATCAAAGCATACAGTAATATCAATGTAAATTCAATGGTTATATTTCTTTTTTTAGGTTCCTATGTATATTAAAGACATACATATATTCCTGAGTGTGTGAGTCCTGAGATATTTCAGTGAACAAGAAAAATATAGTTATTATGGCAGACGAGGAAGGAACAGAGTGGCTTCAGGAATTACTGCATGATGTGCAGCTTTCTCAGTTTTTTACGCGAATTCGAGACGATCTGCAGATTACTCGTCTGCATCACTTTGATTATGTCCAAGCGGAAGATTTAGAAAAGATTGGTCTGGGTAAACCTGGTGTCAGACGCTTGTTGGATGCAGTTAAGAAGAGACGAAACGCCCAGTGGAAAAAAAGCTTAATTACCAAAATTAAACCTGGTGGCAGCGGTAAGAACAACAAGCGATCCTCTCAGCCCGTCGAAACTTCCTCGGTACTAACATGTCTCATACAAGACAAAGATGTGACACTGTCCGTTAAATTGGGCGATGGAAGTTTTGGTGTAGTGAGAAGAGGAGAATGGACTTCTCCTTCGGGACGAACTTTGCTCGTTGCTGTGAAAGTCCTTAAAGCAGATGCTCTCACGCAGCCGAGTGTTATAGAAGATTTTGTCTCAGAAGTTCAAGCAATGCACACTTTGGATCATCATAATCTTATCAGATTATACGGTGTGGTATTGTCGCAGCCGATGATGATGGTAACCGAGCTTGCACCTTTAGGTGCATTACTCGATTATTTACGGCAGCAATGCGGCAGAATTTCGATTCTCATGCTCTGTAATTATGCGCTACAAGTTGCTACAGGTATGGCGTATTTAGAAGCTAAACGTTTCCTACATCGGGATTTGGCATGCAGAAACGTCTTACTGAGTACCCTCGATAAAGTCAAAATTGGAGACTTTGGTTTAATGAGAGCGCTTCCTCAACAAGAAGATTGTTATGTTATGACGGAACATAAAAAAGTGCCTTTTCCCTGGTGTGCTCCCGAGTCTCTTAAAGCTCGACATTTTAGTCACGCATCAGACGTCTGGATGTTTGGTGTGACGCTATGGGAAATGTTAACGTTTGGCGAGGAACCCTGGTTGGGCTTAAACGGTTCCGAAA
Source organism: Tetramorium alpestre (assembly GCA_021460005.1). Classification (NCBI taxonomy): domain Eukaryota; kingdom Metazoa; phylum Arthropoda; class Insecta; order Hymenoptera; family Formicidae; genus Tetramorium; species Tetramorium alpestre. The sequence goes on along the minus strand of JAJVSH010000020.1, from coordinate 2,044,120 downwards.
TCTTGCGTAAAATTGACCGCGAGGGCGAACGGCTTCACGAGCCGGAAGCAATGCCTCCGTATATGTACAAGCTGTTGCTTCGTTGCTGGGCGAGAGAACCTTCGGAGAGACCGACATTCGCTTCATTGAAAGAGTCCTTGACTGGCATGATGCCATCTGTAATGAAGGCTCTAACTGCCTTTGAAGAGGCTAACAAGATGTCCATCGAGCCAGGGGACCAAATTGCAATCATCGATGGATGCCCAGAAAATTATTGGTGGAAAGGTCAGAATCAGCGAACTTTTCAAATAGCTCATTTTCCGCGCTGTCTGGTTGATCCAATGCGCCGAAAGCAGCCGGAAGACATTAGCAAGCCGTTGGAGAATTCTTTCATTCATACAGGACATGGAGCGCCCTTTGGCAAGAGCTGGGGTAGCCCAGTTTACATCGACGATGTATATTTAAGAAACCCAATGGATCCTCCGGATGTATTGGTGGCAACCTCGGTTGATAATCAGATGAAAAAGAAATTCTCTTGCGGCACTCCGCGTACTAGAAAACAATTCAATTATACGAAATTACACAATGATGCTAGGTCGAGTCCTAGGAAGGTCTCGCAATCATCGGCTATGGGCATTAGCCAAGAGGATACTCTGATCGATTTATCCGCCGAGGAATCGGCAAACACAACCGTCTACGATCAAAATATCGCATGTAAACGAGTAATTAACATTCTGGATGAACCCATCGATGGCGAGAGATTCTCCTGGCAGGATGAAGAAGGCAGAACGTATGCCAATTTTCCTGGTAATGTGGATCCTGCGTATTCTGATCCCTTTGATACTTCTGCGGTATTTATGAAGCCTCCACATTCGCGATATTATAGTCATGTGCCTGCTGACGTTGCTAATCACTATCTGAAGGCGCAAAAGTATGGAAACGTGAGCGATCAAGAGGGAGGAGATAACATTCAAGATACCATGAATTGTTTTGTCCTTGATTCTGCTGATACTGAGGTACATTTTTATAATATTATAGTTTTAGAGATACATTTTTTCTCGAATTATTTGTACGGTGTGATAAAATTCTCGAATAAGAAATGATTTTTATTTAATTCAAATGTAGTTTAAAATCTAAAAGTTTCTGAATATTTTGAATATTTTAGAGGTAACTATTATTACAATAAATACATATATACATACATACATATACATATATATATATATATATATAGTGTGTATATTGAACAGAATACATAATTATCATCAATATATCAATATACAAGGACTAAATGATATATAGGGCTCGGATGTTTGTGCACGATCCCGAGTCGTGCGCTCTATTCCTTCTTTCGATTTTTAACTTAGCTTTAAATTCAAATAGTATAATAGTTTCCGAAAGAAAAGACTTGGTCTAAATTTGGACCAGCCCGTCCTCAACAGATTAAATTAAGATTGTAGTCTTGTCAACTTTCTATATTAATTTTGTTTAAACAAATAAATATTGTTTAAATAAGTAAAGAAAACGTACAGTTGTATGATTTACCATTATTTATTCAATTATTATATTTTCATGATGTTATAATGTTAACAATATTGTGATTGTTTGATTTTTTTAAATATTATTCTACGTATATACATAGAATTTTAAAATTATTTAAAAAATCAGTAATTTATCTTAAAAGTGATTGATATAAATTTTTGGAAATTAATTTTGTTTAAATAAATGGAAAATGGTTGTAACTGAAAATAAATAAATGTTTAATTTTTAGCTGCCTGTACATTTTATTGTTTTCTATCTTATTTCATTCTTTTCCTAGGAGACTCATCAATATCCGATGAATTTAAACAAGAGGTGTCAGCAAGATGCATTAAATTTGAATGTGAATGTGAAAGATGACGACATCACGAATCACTATAGTGAAATAGATAAGGCTAGCCCATGCGGATCAAGTTGGTCTAGTTGGCCGGAGGATTTGCGAAATGCTTCCGCTGTGCAGACGTATGCTAATGTTTCTGACAATAGACCTATATCGTCGTTTGCTGCTCCAACTCCACCACCTCCTCCTCCTCCTCTTCCTCCTTCTCCTCCTCCTCCACCTCCACCACCACCTCCTCCTCCTTCTCCTCCTCCTCCTCCTTCTCCTTCCCTTGGCCCGAATATGAGCCCGCCGAAGCCCAAGTCCAATTGTGAACTCGCGCAAAGTATGAATGAGCTGTCATTGAATGTTAATTCTGATCGTCAAGAAGTTGCCACTGTTGTCAAAAAGTTGGATCCGGTTTTCTTGGCCGAATTGGAAAAGCATTTGGGCGAGAAGGAGGCAACCAAGAATACGAACGCCAGTAATGGTAAACACCAGCAGCCAGCAATTGTTTCTGCGAATTATTTGAATTACTCATCGTTAGAGAAGTTGCGACAGAATATGTCTACTCAACAGCTTTCAACAACGGAGAATGCTGCCAGGTCTTTGTCGATTATCCCAGTATTGAAGCCTCCTCCGCAGGGGAAACCGAAATCACTAGTTGTGACAATGGATCAAACAAATGCTTCATCAATGCCACCTAACAAAGTGCAGAACTTCTGGCAGCCGAAAACCACAAATGTTCAAAGACCTCGACTCCAAAATGATCAATGCGTGTCAGAATCGGCTACTGAGACTATAGTGAGCCAAATTTGGCAGCAGACGCAAATTTTATCTCAGCAGCCAAATGTTTGCTTGGCCAGTTCGGTCGCTAATCAAATGTTAATGCCCATTTCGATGCCTCAAGCGAGTGTTAATCGGCTTCAAGAAACTGGTAGCAACGCTTGCAGTAGTAGTAGTACGAATGATCAAAATCAGTATGGCTCTTGCAATGTCACCAAAGCTACCCTTACACAGACACAAACTTGTCTACCAAATCAGAATTGTTCTGAAAATACGTTGCACGTCAATCAAGATAATATCAATTTGCTTGAAGAAACCTTTGACAGTATTATCGATAGTAACACGAACGAGATTCAACACGGACCTTGTAACGTCACCAAGGCCGCGTTTAATCAAACGCAAGTATGTTTGTCAAACAGCCAGTGTTATCTTCAAAATTCATTTGGCGTTGATCAAGATATTGTCAATTTACGGCAGACTACCATTAGCAGCTCCTCTAATACCAGGAATTATCCTCAGTGCGATGCAGCCAATGTTCCTAAAGCGAATCAAATCCAGACTTGCTCGTTAATTGACGGGAGCCAAAACGATCTTCATAATGGTTTTAATCTACTTCAAACGACTGTCAATCACGTTTCGGACAAGAGTGCAAATGAATTCTCTCAACATTGCAATATCTCTAAAGCTGCTTCATCAGCGGCTGTTAATCAACAGCAAATCTACTCCTCAGCAAGTCAGAATTACTCACCGAGTCTGGCATCAATTCCTCATTTGGATGACTTTACATTGCCTCAAACTTGTCTTCAAAATGTGCCAATGTCGTCCAGCGCAAATAACACTCATGGAATTACTCATATACAGAACGATTTGCAACAATCCCAACATTTAAAGCCTGCTACACTTTTGTCTGAACAAGTATACGCTGAATTGAAACAAACGGTATGTAACTTTTACACAGTAATTACACAAAATGGAATACTTTATAATTTAAAATTATTCTATTATGCGTATAAGTAATAAAAGTATTTTAAATAAAAACATCAGATTTTTAAAAAAGAGAGATGTGACATACGTGACACGTTTTTTTGCTGTTGACAAAAATTTCTGTGTGAAATATTAATGTTATTATTATTTCAAAATACGTGATTATTTTATATAATTTGATTTTATAATTATTTTGCATACAAAAATAATTATAATAAGGTTTTGATAAATACTCATATAACCGACATTTTAGATGATTATTGTAAAATTAACTGTTTTATTTCTATTTGATACATGTCATAGATTAATAGGTTTAATAATAGTTTTTTTTTTTTTTTGTTGGAAAGTAGCTGACTAGTCAATCGCTACCTGTTATATCAAATGACCTTCGTCGTTTATTTTTGTGTTGAACTATTACTTTTTCAAGTTAAATGCTACTTTTATATGTATCTACTTATTTGACGGAATCGCTGTTAATCAAATGATAAATAAAAAAATATATGTGCTTTAAAATATACGCTAGAAAATAATGTTCAAATGAGAGTTTTCAGGGGGACAGGGTTTCGCCCGTCAAAAACAAAAATTAAAATAAAACTTGAGAGTATGACAACTACCAAGACTGATAGTATTATATGGAAGTTTTAATGTTATTCTCTGTTTTAATCAAAACTTTCACAGACTTTCTTAAACTTCGATTTGTTACATCTCCTAAATTAATGTTGTCCGTCACTTAATTCTTACGGAGAATTTCTCAGGACACTTTCTCCCACGACATATGTAAGTGGTGATGAAATCGTTGGTGTGTGACCTTTTTCCACATTTATCAATGCTGATGTATATCAATACATGCTTTGCTGAGTACCATTTGCCTAACAGCAGTTCCATCAAGAAGCAGTTGCATATAAAAGTAATATTTAACTTATTGTTAGGAAAATATCAGCTCAACACAAAAATAAATGGCGAAGACTATTTGACATGGCAATAATGGTTAGGCGACAACTATTTTCCAACAATAACCTATTAGCGTATGACATATATTATAATGATAAAGTAAAAATAATAATGCTTATACTAAGTTTCTAACAAATTTTAAAATTAAAAAATTAATAAATCTTGTAATTATTTTACAGATCCCTAATCTAGAGCAGCTGTCTCAGAACGAATTTAATACACTTTACAATAAAACTGTTCGGCAAAACATTCTTCGAAATTACTGTTCAACTAATCTAAGCAGCAGACCTAGCCAAAATTATGTTCAGGAAACTGGTAACCAACAGCAACAGAAAAGTATCACTGGCAAAAATCAGTCTACTCCAGGACATGCTTGCGATTTTAGTCCTTATCTAAAACAGCCGCCGATTTATAACCCTCCTCCTCTTCCTCCTACAACCCAAAGTCCATTTAAATCTGGCCAGAATGGTTACGTGCAAAATCTTGCAGTCAAAAGCAACCTAAGCGGCTCCTCCTATCTATCGCAGGCTGAAGCTTCTACATCAACTAGAAATACGTCATCAGTGCTGAACGACTTTGCTGTTGCTAAGACGAATCTATTACAAATGAATCAGTGTTCACTCGGCACTAGTCCACCGCTCACTGCAGCCTCCCAACAATTGGTAATGTCATTGAGCGACGAATTTAGAGCAAGTAAAGTTATGAAGGTGCAGAAAGATACTATAGATGCATCGCAACAAGAGGTATTAGCTGCGCTGCAGGCAACCGGTTGGGATACTAATCAAGCCGCCAAGCAGATCGTAAAGGATAGGCAAGCCAAACTGGAGAATCTCATGAGGCATGTATCTTGCGATTTTTCTATTTATCTTCGTGAGAATGTTGCGTTTAATCAAAATTATACACAAATACATATGCACGTATATATGTATTTGTATGTTTTCTTTCAGCCAGATGTAGTAAAGATATAACAAAGATAGGGGGGGTAAATCCGGGAGAGATGGTCCCCCTTTTTTATAATTGCTATATTTTTATTTATAGCAATATTGGGAAAAACATCCTTATATTCGTACAACATATACTAACAATATATAATATATAGTATATAATATATATATAAAAGGCACATAAATAAGTGTTTTATTAATTAACAAAGAAATATACTAGTGATCCATCTATCCCATATCACATTGCGTTAGATGGGCTATTTGGAAGAAATGGACCTACGTAAAGTGAAAATGGAAATGAAACAAAACATTAAAATGATAAAAATTTATTTTTTTGTTTATTATTCCGTTTATAGTACATTTTTATACTGTATTTCTACATGTAAAAAAGAAATGAAATAAAGTAGAATATAAAATTTAAAGAAAGCAATTAAAAAGAAATAAAATAAAAATAAAAAATGAAATTTAAAGAAAAATAAAATGTATCTTTTAAGAAAATAATTCAAAAAACAAAATAAAAAATTTAAAGAATATAATGAGTTCTATATTAATTACGCGAATTACATGTACAAATAAATGTAAGAAAATACTCACGAATGGGGGTCTAGTTTTGACTTTTTCTTGTTACAGAGGATTCCTTCGTTTCCACACGCATTATAACACATGTTTACATTCTTCTCTTTATTATAATCTCTAGTACAACGCAGTAATACTGACTCTATGGCGCGATTTTTGACTGGGTCAATAATTGTTTTTTAAATTAGTCTTATAAATATAAAATTATTAATAATTTGTCAGAAAAACCAACTTCTTATCCGTATATGAAAATGGTCCAACTCTCCCGAATATCAAGGAAAAAATGTACTAATGATAAGCTGCCAAGATGTATCTATTGAGAGCATCACCATTATAATATATACTACAGCAATTTTCTGATATGCTTTATACATTATATGAGATGGTGGATAAAAAAATAAATAATATAATATGTGTATTATCTTATAATATAAATAATGAAAAAATTTTATCTTGCCTAGTTTGTATTATACTAGCTGATGAAATATTTACGCTAAACTAGCCTAATAATTACATCTACTATTGTCATATATCATACATTCTATTGGCCGGTCTAAGAAATAAACAACTGGTCTATTTCAACCTTTGGTCCATTTCTTCCGAAATTACCCTATAATTTGATCACGATAAAATTATCAGCATTTGTTGTGCAGGAAAATTCTTATAATGCAAAAATTCATGCAAATTTCAAAATTACAATAATGTATAAAGATGTATTTATTTTTTACAGTGGTAAATTCTTCCATTTATGTTTTCATAAATTTAAAATAATTCACAGCTCAATTTTGGTTTTAATCACAGTCCATTTTCTCAAAATATGCCAAATTAATCATACCGATACTAAATATAATATCTATATAATGTCTATTTTCAAATTAAGAAAAATATTAAGTAAAATATCATTTGGACTTGTAAATAGTTTTTCACTGGAATGTATTTAAATTCTATATATGGCTTCAAACTTTTAACCAACAGTGTGTATAAAATAATTTTTGTCTCTAAATATTTATAAAAAAGTAATGAATCGTAGTTCTGAAAAGTAGTTTTTTCACAATCTGTGAATAGTAAAAAGCAGATGATGAAAAAATTTGAAAAATTTTGATTTGAAATGGATAAAAAAGAAAAAATTATTGCAATAAATATGAAATTGTGATGCTAAGTAATATCAAATCTTCTGCTATTTCTTTTACTTTTATGTATCTTTTTTTTAAAAGTATCGAATTTTTATAAATGGTTTTTAATCTCTTTAAACAATAGATTATTTAATTGTTTATTTTCAAAAAATTACAAAAAGAAATTCATAAATTGAACTTATTTGTAATTTTAGATTGGGATTGGCTACTAGACAGCAATGTGAAAATGCTTTGAAGCAGACTAAATACAACGTCGAAATGGCAGCTTCGTTATTGCTCGATCAAACCAGATGAGAAACAACTGTAGTCAATGTTTTGACATCTCCTATGACACAGTAATTCTGCGAACGCGTTTATTTATAAATGAAAGTAACAAGAGAAAATTATTATGTTCAGGAAGCGAAGATCAATCAGAAATCACCTTGAGAATATCTTCTTTGTTTTGATTTATGACACAATTTAGCGGCTGGTTGATGCCAACTATTGAGGCAAAATAAAAACTGTTACGCATAATTGAGAGATGATGTTGATAAAGATACCGCCAGTGACATTAGGCGTAATACATGTAATTCTGAAGCTGTGATATGTTATTGATCTTTATTTGGATTTATGATCCTATGAGTAAACTTCTCGCGATAAAAAGTCGTGTTTTATGTAATGAAGTTTTTAAAGAAGGGTTTGAGATAAATAAGTATAAAATATTTTATTCGGTCTCTCTCTCTCTCCTCCCTCCTCTTTCCTTTCTCCTCCTCTTCTCCTTCCCTCTCTCCCCTTCTTCTCTCTCTCTTCCTTTTTCCTCCTTCCTTTCCTTTCTTCCTCTCTCTTTCTCTTTCCTCTTCCCTCTCTCTTTCCTTTTTGCTCACTTCTTCCTATTGCTCCTCTTTCCTTTTCCTCCTCCTCCTCCTTCTCCCCCCCCCCCCCCCCTCTCTCTTTCTCTCCACTTTCTTTTCCTCCCCCTTCTTTTTCTCTTTCCTTTTCTTCCTTCCCTCTTTCTCATCTTCCATTGCATTTTTCTTCTTCCTCTCTCTTTCTTTTTTCCCGCCTTTCCCTCTGCCTGTGCTTCTGCCTTTGTCTAATAATTGTGGTTTTATTTTTGAATATGATACAGCGTGATATTGTCAATCGTTTGCATCTATATGCTCAAAGTTTTTTTTGCATCGAGTTTTAAGGTATGCGTGAATGATTGTACAACATCGAGCTGAATGTAAAATTATGAATCGCTAAATATTTTTCTGTCTTTTAAACTTATATTATTATTTATTTATAAACAATCATTTCATAATAGATAAAAAATAAATATGTTGAAGATATATGTATGTGCTTCAGCGAGCATCTTACATTAAATATGTACATACTCTCAAAAAGTTAATACCTTTATGCGTAAAATAATGAAATGAATTGATTGATATAAAGAAGATACAAGTATATTTAACCCTTTTGCTACAAATAATTTTTATGTTGTGTATTGCTAATATGCATTTGCTGTGCTGCGAAAGTAAAACAAGTCGTTATAGGATAATGACATTTATATGGCGGTATAACGAACAAAAATTAAAAGATGTATTTGTGTCTTTATTGCAAAGTATCAAATTTGTACACAGCGTTCGCAGCTTGTACGTTCTCATACAGCAATAGTATTGATTTCGCCATAGCAAAAGAATAAAGAAATAGAAAATTATTTTCAACTAAATACTTTTTTGTTTGTGTTTTTATTACGTCAATCAATTCTTTGTATGAAAATATTAAGATAAAATTATCAAGAAAAGTAGATAATTTATAAAACATTTCATATTTTCATTTCATTTCATATTTTAGATCAGAATATATCGGAATAAAATGTGAAATATTTCACAGATTATCGATATATAATGCTTCAATTTTCTTTCATCTTATTTTAATATCTGTATGATGGAATAATCAACAGAATTGAAATACTGTGTATATAAGATATTATTTAAAAAACAATAACATTAATATATCATAAAAATATATACTATTAAGAAATTCATCCTGTGTATTATGTTTTATTTTAAAAATTCAAACTTTTATTTATTTGAAAGATTTTTCAAAAATACTTTTAAATATATTTTTGATATAATTGAATTGACATTTTTTTTATTTTCTATACAAGGTGTTTGATAATAGGTATGTCTTACTGTGGGAAGGTAGAGCAGATTAAATTGAATAAAAAAGCTCTGTACCTTTTTACAAAATTTGCATTAATTGCAATAACATAGTAATAACCGAGATATTAAATTAAATGTTAAATTCAGACGAATGATAGCACGCAGAGATGGTTTGAGAGGAGCGATGGTTCTTAACTCATTGTCAGTCGATACAGAGCATCGGTTACTATGTTATAATTTCGCACTCAACAATATAAACGTAACATAACTGTAATGTAATATATGTGTTATATTACATTTACATTGTTGAATGCGAAATTATAACAGATGTAACCGATGCTCAGTGTGTCGAGCTGGGAAGCTATATAGCACGTAAGATAGTAAGATAAGACAAGGCAAACTTCATGTATAGATGCATATAGTTTCTCGAGTACTTCTTTCGTCTTTGACCCAATATTCATTAGACGATTTCATTTGAGCCCAAACATTTTCTATTGGGTTCAAATCTGGAAATTATGCTATGAAATTTGTTGAATATCTCAATTTGCGACAAATCATGTTTGAACTAATCTAGAAGTTAACGGTGTTATTATTTTGTACTATTTTCACAACCAGTGTAGAATTTTAAATGAATACCCGTTATCGAATTGTTGAACTGAACTCGACGTTGTGATTTATTGAGTATAATACTACCGAATATATAACCCGTTATTCCACGCTTGTGAGAACAGGTCGTTACTCATCTACTCTGGGAAAAACGTAACCCACTTTGGGACCCAGGGTTAGTAGTAATCTAATTATTTGGATAGCTAACTCAAAATTGAAAGTAGCTATTCTTAATTATTTGGATAGCTACTTTCAATTTTGAGCTAGCTATCCAAATAATTAGATTACTACTAATCCTGGGTCCCAAAATGGGTTGCTAACCGTCTTTTTTTTTCCCAGAATATGGCCCCCATGGCCCATGGATCAAGAGGTCCCGTATACTGTGTGCTCGGACTTTGACGGATATTCATCCTCGGGTATAGTCTTCATAGTATGATCTCTTAGTAGGTCTTTTCTTCTGACAGTCTTCTTTCTTAAAAAACCAAAACGCGCGCACCCTCACACTCTCAGCATCAAACGCCAACCTGCATAGGCGTAGCTTACATTAAAATAAGCTATATGTGACAATGCAACAGATTTCATGTGGAGAAAATCACATATTCCAGTGAATTCCACCTTGAAGTAGAACTTCAATAATTGAACATAAAGAATATCATCCGTATTACACTTGTTTTGTCAATGCATTTTACTATACTAGAATACTAACACAAATATACCTTAATGTAAACATGAATAATCACATACATGAGGAACGCAATGTCTATTAATTAACAGATAATATACATATTTTTGGCAATAAACGCTGAATAACTCCCTAGTAATTTTCAGAGATACAACTCGTATCAGTCCATCCGGATTAGGACGCAGTATAAACATATCCTGCAGTAGCGGGACAGTGGGTCACATATCTAGATATCTATACTAAATTAGACCCATACGGCACAGAAAAATACATTGCAACAATTTTTCACCGCAACGATGCAATATTGCTGCGAAATGTTGCTGCATTATTAAGCCAATATTAAGCTATAAACGGAACGATTCCGGACAGAATTATATATCGCTGAGTACATCGAAATCATCGAACAAGACTACTAAATCGAAGGATTCAAAAATAACTATCTAATCAAGCAATTTAATTGGTAGTGTATCCGTTTTACACTGTGCGCATCTGGGACTCTTCGCCTCTCCTTTCCCTCTTTCTGATCTCCCATACCTGCCCTTCTGTCCTTGCTACTTCCGCTCGCTCTTCTTGCCCATTCCTCTGTCTCCTTTTCCTTCCTCTCGCACAGTTCTTTGTATTCTTTCTTCTTTTTCTTGTACTCTTGTTCTTCTTTCTTACCTCTCCACCATTCCCTCCACCATTCTCCTCATCACCTCCTTCTTTACCTCTTTCACATTCTCTCCGCCCCTTTCTTTATCTTCATCATTTTCATTTCAAAAATGAAATTTAAAAAAAGAAGACAATGATAATAGAAATATATTAATGTTTTGAATATATTTATTTGTTTCTTTGTTTTCGTTCGTTTTCATATACTATATTATACATATACGTACTACAAACATTTTTATAACCGATTAAAGTCATAAATCTACAAGCTTCTGCACAAAACGATAAAACGAAGCAGGATATATTTTGTCTTATAAGACAGATTCTAATTTGTCTAATTAAATATTTCTTAAATGCATAAATGGAAATACTGTAGCTTGCAATGTATTATATTGTTATAAAAATTCTATTACATTTTACACAGAATGTTATAAGCTTAAATTTTTTATTTGAATCATTCATAAAAATTCCTTCTTTCTTTTCATAAATAATTAAACATATAAGGATTTTAAAATTAATATTTGTAGATAAAAATGAAAAGAATTAAAATGAAGAAAAAGGAAAATAAAAAAATTCAAAAAATAAAATATTTATCACAAGAAATGATGATAAATGATATATAAAATCAATATTTCGGCTTTTTTATATAATTTTTTTAACTCTGTGACTATATCAATATTTAAGCTCAGTTATTTTAACATCTCTCTATTTGATCCTACTATATGTATTAAATGTAAATGAAGAGATAGAGAAGGATTCAAAGAATATATATGTATACATTTGCGTAATTAGAAATTCCTTCCATCTATAAATCTTTATATATTTTTAGTATTTTTCAAAATACTTATTAGGAATTTTATTTAATTTTTATATCCTTGAATCTTCAGATCTATTTACGAATTTTCATTATCGCATCATTGCATTACTTTATACTTCTTCTGTTTTCTTTAAAAATCCTTGAATCCTTTAATTATCGAATCTTTGTATCCAATCGAATCTTTGTATATCTTGTAATCCATGAAATTATAATTGTCCTACAAGCTTTGTCAGATCTTTACAAGTTCTTGCAACAATCCAATCATAATTTTATATACACGCGCATACATGTATACACACACTCACACATACGCACGCGCACATGCACATATACATACACACGAAATTATTTAATATACATATCGCGGTTTTAACATTAAAACATTTTGGAATTATTTATAACAAAATTTTCTAATTCGTTTTTCGCTTTTTTGTACTCTATACCGTGATACAGGGATATATATATTATAATCTGAATAACGATTAGGATCCTCACACAATCGCTGTTCTTCGCTTACTATGTATATTCATTTCATAATAATCACTAACTGTCACAGTTTTGTTTTCATTTAAAGAAATTCATAATAATCGTTGTGAGACATATTTTATAATTTTAAAAAGTCATTTACAATATGTACAGTTAACATAATTATATAACAATTTTTATACATTACATAGTTCTTCGCATTTATTTGCGCAGTAATACGTGATATAACAAATTAATTCTTGTAGAACTATATATATAAACGCAATTCATTTTATACGCAATAAACATAATTAATTAATACTCAATCATCAATATTAATCCTATTAAATATTAATATTTGATTAATAACGCACAACCAGTGTGTCAATCAATTATTTTTAAAACTCTCATTGAGACATACATTTAAATATTTTTTAAACTCTCATTGAGACATACATTTAAATTCATGTATATTTATTTATCTTCTGTCTTACATTTCTTTTATATCTAAAATTCCTATTAAATTTATTTATTTATCCACTGACATAAATACTGTTATAATAAAATGTATTGATAATTTTGCATTTGGTTTTTTTTCTACAATATATATCTTTATTCTGTCTTTCTTGGAAGTGTAGACAATTATTTGTAATTATTCCTTATATACAAGATATTCTAAAAAAATGTCAAGTTCAAAGTTCCTTCATTTTTTTCATTAAGTGAAAAACATTAGTCTATATTCGCCCTTCTGACATTACATTTAGCGTTAAATTTGGTCAATTGTGAATATATTTATTTAATTTAATATGAATATCATTATCTGATACAATTTTAAAATATCCCATATTTAAAGTAAAATAAAAAAGGAATATTTGAATAAATTTTAAATAAATAATATCAATTAAATATTATATCGATTTATCTCTTTAAAGTTGTTATATTTTCTGATGAATAAAGCTATTGATATATTTTTTTAGAATATCTTGTATACATGGTGTTTGAGACCACCAGTACATCCCTTCTCTTTCAAAATCAAAGCATTTTAGAAGAAAGCGTTTTAGACAAAAAATTGTATGGTTTTGAAGGATGTGTCCATGTTTACTAACTCGATCTTTGCGTTTCGCCTCAGTCATGATTCTGACTTAATATGAATGCTTGACATCAAATCTTAAAGGCGTAGCCCCGACTTAACGGAATAATATCTCTTGGAATATTTGTATATATAATAAATTTCTACGATCAAAACCCTTTCGTAACATAATCTAAAGTCACCATGTCACCATACAATTTTTGTCTGAAACATATTTCTCCGAAATGCTTTCTTTTTGAAAGAGAAGACGCATATGGGTGGACTCAGACATCTTGTATACTTTTTACGCATACAATTAATTTGAATATGTTATTATTTATGGAAGATCAACATAATATGTATGATGTGTATGTGTGTGTGTGTGTGTGCGTGTGTGTGTGTGTGTGTGTGTGTGTGTGTGTGTGTGTGTGTGTGTGTGTGTGTG
>JAJVSH010000020.1:2014682-2029596 GCA_021460005.1 Tetramorium alpestre | reverse complement strand
TGTGTGTGTGTGTGTGTGTGTGTGTGTGTGTGTGTGTGTGTGTGTGTGTGTGTGTGTGTGTGTGTGTGTGTGTGTGTGTACGCGCATATGTATACGCACACGACCACGATATCTTATAAAAAACAAATCTACAAGAAACTCTATATAACGTATCAATTTAGTTTGTCAATCATTATTATTTTTATAACGCTTCGATCTCGTTTGGTTTTATCTTCATCTCTACAATAGTTAACGATTGCATAGCATAAGTTTTCTTCATTCAGTTTTGGGTACTGTATTAAAGTTAAATAAAAACATGTTATTGTTTTTATCTGTAGAGCTGCAATATTTATTTACAATATAAATTATTGAAGAGATAGCTAAAGATTACGAGATGTAGTCATGAATCTTTCTGATATATCCATAGATTTGGATATATTACATGTATTATATTAAGAATTTACTATTAGAGAAAGAACGAATTTTTGTTAAGAAATTATGACAAGCGATAATTGATAAAAATCCATTATTAATAATCAATGTCTGTATTTAAGATTCTATGATATTAAAGTAACCATTTAAATATTGTAAATAATAGTTTCTTAATTGATTTGTATAAAAATCTTGAAATCTAAGGATATGTAGAAGCGAAAAGTTAGAAATCCAAGGATTTATTTATTCTATAAAATATGTAATCACATAATACACGAGATTCAACTGACATTAAGGATTATTGAAATTAAAAATTTATAAATAAAACAAATGTTTTATGGAAAGAATTTTTGAATTTTCATGTTCTTAAAATTTTTTTTCCTAAATTCTTAAATCCTTGAATCTGCAATTATTTAAATTTCTTGAAATATTTGTCAAATTTTACACTTTCAAGTTTTTCTTAATATATATGTAGATTCATAATTCTTTATATTGTTCAATTTTTTAACTATTTGCTTCATAAATCCTTGAATCTCTATATCTCGTAATTCTTTCTTCGATTTTACAGTTTCCTGTATCCATTTCTATCACTATAAATTCATTTTAATTTGTGTTTTGCTCAACTTTAAATTTAAATTTTTAGCTATTTAAATATTTTAATTCTCCTTTTCTCTTTAATATTTCATACTTTAGTAAATTGACATAAATAATAAAAAATAAGAATACACATGTGGAGAAAAATAATATAATTCGACAATAACATTATTTATTATACATCTACGCATTCTAAATATTTTTATACCAAATAAATATGTCTTGAACGCAGCAATATACTATTTTGATAATAAATAAATAATACGTATTAAATTAGTTATTTAAATAAAATATAAACATGATACGTAAAATATGATACAATATCTAATCGAGAAATATATTTTGTGCATTTATCTAAGAGAGGATAAACGATATAAATTTTATCTTATATATGAAGAATGTTTTCAATTGTTACGTGAAGATAATTCCCTAAGATTTATAGATTCACAGATTCTCATCTTTGAATTTCTAACATGTCGGGATTTTAATTTTGCGAATTTTTAGGTCCTGGGGAATATGTGAATATCTATGGTAAAAAAACACTGCCAAATGCAAAAATGCCACAGATATTCGAAACTGATGAAACATTTGTGAAATTACTAGTAAAATTACATGATTACAATTCATGCATCTGTAGAAAATATCAAAATGTAAAAATAATTCATATTCCATAGAACCAATTTCGAAAAATCCAAGATGATGAAATCTGTGACATTTATTATATCGAAATATTTTGTATAAAGTAATAAAGTAATAAAATACAAGTGCAAATTATAAGCATCAGTTAAGTTATACTGATGTATTCATGTGAACTGAAATCATCATATGTCACATTCATGTTTTACATAGAGACATTTATAACATTATGACATTAGTATTATAGATAGATTGAACAATCATACAATGTTGATTACTTCTTTCTCTCTCTCTCTCTCTCTCTCTTATCCTATTTCCTTCTTTTTGATCTAAAATATTCATCATTTGAAGAAAGGAAAGAACTCTTTAGCTCAGAACAGAAAATGCTTTTTAATATGTAAAGCATAGCTTAAAGAGTTCATACTACTATATTTCATCATAGACACGTCTCATACATGAAGAATTCTTACATCATTACTATCTTGTAACAAAACCCATGTAACGACTCATATATCACAAGAGAACAAATGACCTATTTTGCATCTACATAATTTTCTTTCATTTCTACTTTAAGTAGTATCGTATAATATCAACTGTTCCCATTGTGTAATACACGTACAATAAAACGTGAAATACATGTGAAAAAAACAATACAGAGAAACGATGCGGCAGCATCAATGCTATAAATTATTAAGAGGCGACATAAATTAAATATAGGCAGGAGAAAGGTTTAGAGTAAGGCGAGAAATGACATTGTTGCGTATCGTTGCACGCGTTGTTCTTGAGCTCTTGATTATTTGGATGACCATAATACGACAGTCGTGACAGACGACAACAGCGACGCCGCGTAACCGCTCCGCCGCCATACGTTGCTCCATACTCGGTCCACTCGAGGTTGAGAATGTCTTCGTAGTTGAAAGAGCGGCAGGGCTGCCACTACTCTTATAGCATCTACGCAAAGTATGAAAATTATTAAAATAAAATATAAACATATAAAATATCCAAGATAAAGGCTAACTCATATTTGCAAAGCAAATAAAAAAATCTAAGTAAGTTAGATTAAGAAGAAACAAGAGAGTCAACACAGTCGTCAGCGCGTAACGTGATGCGTCAACATATTCTAAATTAGGATCATTTAACCAGTATTGATTTTTGGTTTTCTCTTCCACTTTTGAAGTATCTTCACTTAATTTATTAACAAGCTCGACTTACTCACTGATCGACCCACAGAATCTGGACTGAAATTTCAAGAATCTCTTTACATATTTCATTTGGTCTATAAATAAGTTTTATGATGTCAAAGTTAAAATGAAGGTCCATAAAAAATTCCTTCCAAAGCAAAAATAAGTCAAAGTGATAAAAAAGCATAAAAGTTAAAATCTATTGAAAGATCAAGCTGTTCATATTCAAAAATTCATTCTAAAAAAAAGATCGTTTTATAATTAATAAATTTTAAGCTGTAATGACCTTAGATTACGTTACAAAAGGGTTTTGATCATAAAAATTTATTACAAATAAATGAAATATTATTACAAATATTTCAAGAGATATTGCTAAGTCAGGGCTGTGCCTTTAAGATTTGATATCAAGCATTCGTATTAAGTCAGAATCATAACTGAGGCGAAACACAAAGATCGAGTTAGTGAACATCAAAGATAAATAAAAATATAAATAAAAAAAAAGAATGGTATTTGTTTGTCGAACCTAAATATTCGGTTTATAATTCACGTTACCTTCAAATAATTACCCAAGATCACATCAATGGCACCATCTTATGTCCCCCTTCGAGCCCAACAACTTTTGTCCGAAACATTTTTTCTGAAAATGCTTTTCAGAAGAGATATTTCAGTGCAACTTTTAAAATAGGACCCTGTATACATATGTATATACAGGGTTTTTGAAAAGTCCGGAAACGGTCGAATATCTCAGAAACAGTGCATTTTAGACAAAAACTTTTCAGATAAGAGTTGTAAGGCTAAAAAGGACTTGATGGCAGTATGAACTTGACCATAGGTGGTGTTATCAAGGTGATCATGTGAAGATCAGCTTAATTTTTTTTAATGGAACTTCCCTTTTTTTTGAATATTCTTATAGCTTACCTTGAGAGCTTTCATAAAACTTAATTAAATATCTCATATTAATTATCATGTAAATATATATTGTCCTGACCTTTTCTCTAGTGCATGAGCTTCCATTTCTCGACGCGCGTGAGAAGGCGGTGTCGATGTGGGTGTCAGTGCAGAGATAGGTGTCATCGTTGGCGTTGAGGCAGGTGTACCTGCGCTGCGCAACGTAGAATCTTTCCGTCTGGATGCAGGGGAAGCTGGTGCCGAGCCAACTGCTCCTGCATTTCTTAGCCAGGAAGTCTTACTACCACTGTTTTCTTGTTCCGTAGGCGATAGTAACAATCCGGGAGAGAGTAGCACGACCGGCACTCGAGCAAACTGCTCCGTTGGTATTCGCATCTAGGAATATTATTATCATGTTATATTAAATTTAAGAACAATTAAAACATCAAGAATTTACTTGATCTTAATAATTCAATTAATTAAATCAAATTCAGCCAATTTAATTTATATATAGTGCAAGACAAAGATTTACATGACATTGCTTTTTATAAATCTATATTGAAAATCTGCAACTGCCAAAAATCTCAAATTAATTTAATAATAGTTAAACTTTAATTAAATTTAATTGCGGCCATTCATGTCATACAAATGTTTTTTAATTGACCAATTAATTAAAAAAGAAATCCTGATTAGCCGAAATCATATGCCCTCCCTTTGCCCTATCAGAATTAGAAAGGTACAGTCGTGTGGACACACACGAATCATCATTAATGCCTTTACACATGAAATTGGGCGCGTTCAAAGTTTATCTCATTTTTTCGAATGTAAAAGGCAGTATGTATATACACTGAAAAGAAAAATTAATTATAACTGGTTATAATAATTCAGTCTTGATTGAAAAGTTACCAAGAACCTTGGTGAAATTGTTTCAACTAAACATATATGTCATTATGATAAAATAATGTTATAAAAAATTAAGTGATCATAATTATTATTAAACGTTTCGTTATTATTATTATATTTAGTAATAATAAATAAGTATTTCAAAAATTGAATTACTAAATGTATCTTATAAGTTTACCTAGAATTTTTTTTCAGTGTAGAAAGAAGAAGATAAATTCTAAATGTGGCCAACATCATGTGTAAAGGCATGTGTAATGTAACTGCGTGTGTACATAAGGACGACCTCTACTACCCCTAGAGCGAAATCAGTATCTTCTAGTGCTGATGATGCAAACTGCAATGTTTACGAAACGTCGGTACAATGCTGATCCACTACGCGGCATACATCCGGAAGCCTTTCATTTGTATTAATTATTAATTAAAACATAATTTATATCTCGAACTATAAAATCAATACATTTTTGTTTTTAATTCGTGAATACTTTTTATAATTGTAGCTATAACTCAAATTACACATTTATGCATTAATTCTTTGCATTGTAACCAAAATTTAGATCAATATATACAAAAATTATATACTAACTTTCGAGTAACATTTCACACAAACAGTCCTCTTGCATAAGCGACAACGTTGTCCCCAAGGGCCTAGCAAACCAAAGCGCGTTTTTAGGCAGAGGAAACAAACGCGCCTTTTCTCCACATCCTCCTTTACGCGACCTTCCACAGGAAGGGACTCTAACTCGGCTTTTGTAAGCACGCTACGAATATGCACAATCTCGTCCAACGTTAATGACAACCTTTCGTCCAATAGCATGTCTCCAAGCGTTGTTTTCTGAAGAATGTAATTAAATTTGAATGTATCTATAAAATTATCTTCTTTAAGTTTTCATGTCTCATATAATGTTTGTATTGAAAAGATTTAATTCTTAGATTTTAATTATATTACACAAATCTATTATTTTTCTGTATCTTTCGTTTCTTTAACTATTTTCTAAATTTATCAATATCGATAAGTATGTTTTCTGTTACTTTCTATAATAATACTAATTGCACATGCACTCATTCGGAAATTAATTTATTAATTAATTTCTCATTAATTATTACAAAAATCTTAAAATATGAAGGGCTTTTCTATTCAATTTAACTCGCTCTCCAGGCTCCATATGATCTGTTGTACTTCATAGATGTGCGCGCACGCTTACGCAAAGTAAAACAATGTGGATAAAGCAATAACAAAATAATAATATGATAAGACATTCGTTTATTCACAGGATGTGATTAACGGACACGTACAAATTACTTATATTATCAAAATCTAAAATTTTTAAAATTTTAAAATTTATAATTCTGGAAGGGTTGATTTTCTGACTTGTATTTATTAAGCATTTCTTTATTCACACAAAGCAGACCACGACTGACTCCTCACCGATTTTAAGGGGATCCTAAACTGACGGACGAACGAATCTCTGATGAGATCAATAATGCAAAAAATTATCGACATTTCTAATTCCACGTTCTGTTTATATGTATACCATCTCAGAACGTACATACATAGGGAAAATGTATATGTGAAACTTATGCTAAAGAAGGAAGAACCATGTGCATTCGTCACTTCGATTGTTTACGAATAAATGAAAAGAATAAATATATGAACTTTCGTCTTTCTTCCTCTCGTTGTAAGTTTCTCGAGGCTAGTGAAATCTGAAATGGCTAGTGCGTCCGAATTTCGTTTTATTACGCACTGCAGGGCCGCCTATACAAATTATGAGCCTCACTCCAATAATATTTTAATAAATGTTGGAATCGTATGATTTCAATACGATACTAATTGTAAGTATCGACAATGTAAAGTTATTTTATTACAATGCTTAGTAACAATGTTTCTTTTTAAAAGCAATATTTTAAACTAAAAAATTAATATTTTATATTTATTACAATTATTTACGTATTTTCTTAATTACGCAATTTTTATCTTGTTGTATATTAGAAAGAATATACATGATATTGAAAATTCATCAAGTTCAAGAATGCGAAAGCTTAATTCTCTTCTTGTTAGTAATGTATGTGAAAATTATACAACACACGGCGCAATAAACACGGCAATAACTTTATATTGTTGACTTAGAATTAATATCGTATTAAAATCATACGACTTCATCATTCATTAAAATATTATCAGGGTTAGGCCAATAATTTGTATGGCCCTGTAGTGCGTGTCGTAAAACGAAACTCGGACGCTCTAGAATCTAGTCTCGAGAATCTTACAATAAAAAGAAGAAGGATGAAAGATATATATCTATCCTTCTCGTTTACTCGATTACTTAAATAATCGAAGCGGTGAGCATATAAAAGAGACAAAGATAATACAATTATATACGTATACCCTTGTCACTAGATTTCATCGCTGTCTGTGATGTGGAATCCTGTACTGTACTGTAATTTACTGTTCTGTTTTTATTCATCGATATCGATTTCGCATAGACATATGTACATTAAATAATTTCAACCAAGAATCTTTTTATTTAATCTTCTAAGCTCACTTCTAACAGTATTATTCTTTCATGTTATCTCTAACTTGAATATATATCTATACTATACCTTTACACGCTATACCTTTTACACGGATAAATTGCATAGATTTTTATTTTAAATAAGTATTACGACCTGATGCAGAACCTGATAACAAAACTATAATTGTTTGACTCTTCTTTAGTTTTGTATATGAATTCAAGCGCCCGTGCTTCGTTATTGTAAGTACTTTAATTATGGAAATTATGGAAATTATGGTAAATTTATCAATTTACAGAGCCAATAAAAAGATTGGTGGTTGAAATTATTATTCATGTACTGGCGTGTAAAAATACACGCTTTAGAATCACGCCTTAATCCCCTTGCATCTGGTAAATCCATATCGAAAAGTACTTGTGTATTATGTACAAGCGTTTCGTCCATGGTGCCTTGTAAATAATTTTATATCTATATTTGAAATTGGGAGCAATCGGTAGTATAAGTTATGAGAGTAAAAAAAATACGTATTAAGATCGGTCTACAATATATGGAGTAAGAGTGAAATAAGAGTAAAAACAGACGTATAACAGAGTTATTTCCAGTGTAAAGAAAATATGGGCATACATGATGCCTACGTTCATTTTCTCTTAATTTCTTCCACTGGGATCATAAACTATATTAAAAATCTATGATATACGTAACGTACCTTATAGATACATACAGTATAGTTTATGCTGCTAGCGGGAGAAATAGGGAGAAAACAAATGCAGGCGATATGTAATAAATTTATTTCTAAAGGTGCCCTTACATGCTAAACGTCGAGCGTTGAGCATCGAGTGTGCAGAAAACTTTATTAGATAGATTATAAGAGAGGTTTTTGGATCAACTGGTTACAATTCAATTTCTCTTGGAATGACTTCTAATAAGTCTGGCGTTCAAGTATCATCAATATCAAGTATCATAATATTAATCGTAATACTAAACGAAACGATTCTGAACAAAATTAAATATTATTGAGTACATAGAAATCATCGAGCAAGTCTACTGAATCGAAGGATTCAAAAATATTGTGAGCTAAATTCTGCTAAATAACACTGGACAGTTATTTTTAATTCTTCGATTCAGTAGTCTTGCTCGATAATTTCTATGTACTCAGTGATATTTAATTCTATCCGGAATCGTTCCGTTTAGCTTAATATTGATGATACTTGAACGCCAGATTCATTAGAAGTGATTCCAAGAAAAATTGAATTGTAACCAGTGGGTCCAAAAACCTCCCTTATGGAGCCTTCTCTTTGGCGCACTCAGACATGTCATATCATACAGTAATGAAGGTGCCCTTGTATGAAGTACATACATCACAAATCGGCGAGTGACTTTTCTCGTATACTTAAGTAAGCATATTCAAATTATGGCAATTTATATAAAATATTTTTGTGTTAAACTAGAAAGAAATAACTCCTATTGTACATAGTATTGTGGTTTTTTTTATATCAATAATTTCATAAAACAGATTGAATATGTAAAATCAGTAAAATATTTTAACAAATATTTAATACAAGGGTCAACTTTCACTATTATACGATGTGTCATACTTGAGCTACAGTTTCAACTGGTTCAACTAGAAGATATTGCCGCTCAAACGCTATGTGAAATGCGACTGCACAACGCTGCGATGCCGTGTGGATGCAGCTTGATGCTATAAATGCTTTGAAGCATTTATTTTCCTTCTCTTTCTTTTAATAAAGAAAGAAGCATTTGTAACTGTTCTCAAGTGGAGAACAGCTTTTGTGTGTGTGCGTGTGCGTGTGTGCGTGTGTGCGTGTGTGTGTGTGTACCAAAAGGATACATAATCTTGCAAAACCAATTACAATTTATTATTTACTTACATTTTCTTTTTTTTTTGGAAACCACAACATATAATTGTTTACTACAATACATTAATAATATTAAAAGTGATAATAAAATAAAAAAACATGAAATCTGTCTCTAAACATTCAACTTTGTCGCTTCTATTCTTTTATCATGTACAAAAGCTATTGTTATAATATTCAGCGACAAAAATCGTCACGTGATCCTTTTTGTCGCTGAAATAATCGATTTTGGCAGCACGTGAAAAAACATCTTTATACTCATTTACTGCACTTTAGCATTAGTCAATAATATATGTCTTTCCTTACGTCTCATAATCTATACTACTAATTGCTCTTAATTTCAAGAATAAAAAAATATTTACAAAGTATATTGGATAAAATGTTCGTACAGAAATATTTTTCGATATAGATTCACCATGAGTAAGGGGATCATAATTGGTGAAGAGTCAACAGTGGTTCTCCTTGTCAGTAAATTACAATTATTATTTATATCACTTTTTCCGATTGCTAATCCTTTTTATGAACATTCTGTATATAAGGCTCAAGGTAAAATTAACAAAAATCCTATATATCTATACTATTCAATTCGAAATATTTGCGAACCAGTGTCTATATCCAAAATTTACTCAAAAATAGTACGAGTATAAATGATATTTCTTACCTTATCGATATCGTCTTCCCACTCATCGCCATGAGCTTTGTCATTTTTATTTTCATATGCAATTGTGTCAGCTCGTCGCGGTTGTCTCGATGCTCGTGGCTGCGGACTACAATTCGGACTGGGATTCAAACTAATGTTGGGACTTATATCTCGACTCAATGTCGAGTCTGTGAGACCAGCGCATTGTCGACTCTGTGGCCTCGATTGCGGCAGAGATGTCGTTCCCGTGAATGATGTTAGCGGTATACTGTATTTTGCAGCGTGTCTTCTCGCGGATGCTCTCCGAGAAGGACATTGCGTCGCCAGATCATAAGCTGCAATCAAATAAAAATTTCAAAAAATAAGATGAGAAGCAAAAGTGATAGTTAAATTTAAAATATATTTAAAGTATTCCATGCATGATTAAATTTTACTTTTATCAATCCATATTTAATTGGAAATATATTCGGGCTCAAGTTTCTTTGAATTTCAAACAACAGCTTAATTTTTATCACAAATTTATTAAAATTTTTTAAAAATCTTTTTTCTTTTTCTTTCTCATTAAAAAAAAAATTGTATCATTAAGTTTTATATGGCTATTTTCCAACATATTTTTATTAAATTATGAAAATGATTATGATCAACAAATTAAATAAGAAGGTTAAAATATAATTTATAACAATTACATTCTAATTGAGCATCGCAGAATCGATGGTACTCGTTCCTAGTTAGACGAAGTCCGCCAGTTTTTCGCCAAGGATTTGCAGATCCCACTTCATCGTCATCTCTATGCTCATGATCTTTATGGCCGTTTCGTACACTTTTTCGAGTATCAAAATCTTTAAGTTGCCAGTAGTTACAAGCTTCATCTTCTTCCTCGAATCTTGTTTCAAAATTCTCCTCGTTGTAATCACCATCATCGTCGTCATCATCGTCGTCGTCATCTTCCGCATCCAACTGTTTGTAAAAGTAATAAAAATATATATTAGCAATAAAGTATAATAAAGTTTAACCAAACATAAAACTAAAAATATATTTCCGATTGCTAATTATCTTTGTCTTCAATGTTTTGCATTAAAATAACATCATAAATATTTTTTCTTTCTGAAAAGCATAACCAAAATTTTATATATATATATACAGGGTGTCCCAGAATTGTTGTACAAAATTTCATGAGCCGGTAGAGCGGACGAAACTAAGTAGAAAAGTCCTCTACCATTTTGCAATTTTCGCAATAGTTAACGAGATATTAAATATTAAAAATCGCCGTATTAGCACGGCCCTCCGCCGAATATAAGCGCGCGGCGAGATACTACCGCCCAGCGTCATTGTTACCAAGATCGGGAGGAGTTGTTTACTACACGCGGCAATGCTTAAAAGAGGCGNTTTTGAGCTGCGATTTCCCCTGTTTTTTGCCATTTATAGAAAACAACTCTTCGGAACAATGACGCTGGGCGGTCGTATCTTNTNGNGCGCTTGTATTCGGCGGNNGGCCGGGCTAATACGGCGATTTTTAATCATTAATATCTTGTTAACTATTGCGAAAATTGCAGAATGGTAGAGGACTTTTCTACTCAGTTTCGTCCGCTCTACCGGCTCATGAAATTTTGTACAACAATTTTGGGACACCCTGTATACGCACACGCGCACGCGCACGCGCGCGCGCGCGCACGCACGCACGCACGCACGCACGCACACATATATATGTAATATAACAATATTAATATAACAATTGCAAATATTTTAAAAAGAATATGTTATATGAAAAAATATTTCAGTCAAAAGTTATAGGACACTAAATGTCCATTTCTACCACGGCAGATTAACTTTAATTTCGGTTTAACTTACTTTCTATCTTTTTTTTAGTCCTAAGAATTAGAAAAAGAACAATAAGTTAAACCAAGTGAAAGTTAATTTGCCGTGGTAGAAATGGACATAAAGTAATCATAAAACAATAATATTGATTTGATCATCTGAATGAAGATGATAAGATCATGTTAAGATCATTTTAAAAATATTTTTAGAAATAAAAATCCTAATTGTTTTATTGCATATACTATTCTTATAACTAATATCGAGATGTTTCAAAGTAGTATAATTAAATTTTTTTCTTATTCAATAATTTTCCAAATTACGAATAAAAAATTATGAGATTACCGATATTAGTATTATCACATGGAAGTGAATATTATAACCAAATCTGTTCCTGCATACGTGCATTCGTGCAAGTATTCACATTACGTAAACAAAAGAAATTTTTAATTAATTTCTAAATTTATTTTCTCTGATTATTCGAAAGTAAATATAAATTATATAAAACAATATTTTTTATTTTTCGTTTTCAAATTGATAAAAAATAATTTTGGAATTGATTAAAGAATCAAATAGAAAATTTGAATAATTTATATTGCTCATTTAAGTCATATTTAAAAATAGATTTTAGATATAGCTCATTAAGATTTGAAACAAAAAAAATTTCACATATATCTATGTGCTATGAATAAAATATGAACATAAACCTTCAAATCAAAGTCAACAGGTATCACTTTCTTGATCCGTCTAGTAACATCTAAATTTCTCCCACATGGTTTTGGCAATAATTCATGTTCATTAATATCCTCTCCATTTTGTGTTATATCTGAAAAATAAAATTCATTCTCAATATGATTTTAGATTGATACTAGTTATATCAAAATATATCAAAATTATTTATATGTTGTTATGCAATGAGATGAAGAGATACAATTTAGAAATGAGAAAAAATAGAGACAAATTTGTTAACAGATATATGAAATGATACAACATATAATACTTTCAATTTTGTAAAAATTTTCAGTTCTCACATTTACATTTTTGTCACATATATCTTTATTTTAATATGTCACAGAGTATGCAACATTTAAATTAATTCATATAAATATCTTTAAATATCGCGTCCCCTTGTTCTTATAACTTTCTTTTATATTTTGTATTTTTTTTATATTTTATATTTTTTTCTTTTATATTTTTTTATCATTATAAAGAAAAATATTTATAATCTATATTAATAAGTAAACAATTCCTTTATACATTTAAATTTTATTTTTATTTGTTTTAAATATAAATTAACACTACAAATATAATAAATATGTGTATATATATTTATATAGACGGCGAGATATTTATAAAGATAAGATATAAAGAAATATTAAATTAAGAAAATGTATATAAAGAAAAATTAAATATAAATTAACACTACAAATATAATAAATATGTGTATATATATTTATATAGACGGCGAGATATTTATAAAGATAAGATATAAAGAAATAAATCATATACATATATTTATGTATAGGTGTATATACATAAAAATAATTACAATTATAAAATGAATGCGGTCATTCGTTGTCTTATTCTGTAACATTTTCTGATTTACAAACTTCGAGATAAGTAGCAATAAAAAAAAAAAAAAAAAGGTGAAGCATAGCAGTGAATTGCACTAAGCATACTTTATAAATCCTTTTTCGCAAGCACATTTTTTTCAATAATGACATCAGGAAACACATGTTGTTAACATTTAAAAAGATCAATCGGTCGGTAAACAGTTTAAATATATAATTTATTTCTCTATATCATCTTCATAAATATCTAGCCGTACGCACACGTGCGCACACGCACGCAGAATACTCTTCTCTCCGCCAGTGATGGCGTATGGATAAATTGAGTATCTCAGAAATATTTTTACTGCCAGCCCCAAGCCCGGAAAAGGCAGATTTGGGAGCGAGCAGCTTATCATCACCATAGAGCGTGGACTATGCATGGACTATCCGTATGTAAAAGTGGTCGACAAAATAAGATAGGATGCGAAGATAAAACAACTAATCTGTATACCACTTTATATTCAACATAATTACAGATGTTAAAAAAAATATATATAGAAATTGGCCATCTTCTTACTCACTCACTCACTAACGCTCTCTCTCTCTCTCTCTCTCTCTCTCTCTCTCTCTCTCTCATTTTTATTGATCACATTTGGTACATAGTTGTTTGATACAATATTTAGATACGGACGAGGCAGTCCATGCTCTATGTCAATGCAATTTACCGGTAAAACAAATAATCATTCACAGAAAAAAAAGTCTTGAAACAAGATTCACAAAACCTAAAGTTTGAAAATTTATAATTCTAGCATTTGTAATTAGGTCTAATTTTAAGAAAAAAAATTTAATATATCGATTTATTAAGAATTTTTTGCGAAATTTTCTACCATTTTTCATTATTGAATTCACCATTTTAAACTCTTATCAAATGTTATGTTAAAATATCAAATTCATATTTAGTAATTTAGTCGGAAACAAAATTGCAAAAGATAAAACTAATACAATTTATGACGTACTTTGCAAAATTTTCTATAGATATTTTGCAATATTTTCCATATTAGATTCATTATTTTGTAGTTCTGATATCAAATTTGTATTCAGTGATACGTATATAATCTCTTACACATAAATGGAAATATACGGAATATAATATCCAGAAAAACTCTGCACATTTTAGATCCATTTTTGCATTTTGAAGCTTTATATTCAAGGGATTAATATATTAATTTCATTTCTTTATATTAAAAGTTTTAACCGTACAAATATTTCTTTATGATTGAAAAGAAATACATAGAAACATTTATCAAACATTTGTTTTCGCTAGTATATAATTTTTCGTTAACATTTTTATAAAGAATGATGCGCAATTAGTTATATTTTTATTATGTTTATTCCAAAAACTCTCTAAATGCTCTAAAAAATATATATATACATAAACTATTTTATAGAAATTTGATGATAATATAATTTTATCAGATTATATTAAACATTTCTATTAAAGTCAATTATTTTTCAAATATTGTTTATACCTACTGATGAGATGAATGAGATGATTACCTGCAACCATAATGCGTCTTCTACGTGACTTACGATTCCTATTGGAAGGTAAGACCCTGGTGTTGGATCTTTCCTTGACAATCCTTTGTCGTGGCTGCGGTACCGGTGGTACATCTTGTCTTCTACAGCTTGCTGTCGCCAGAACACTACCACCACTTGCCAATGTTTTCTGATTCTCTGACTGCAACCATTGAGCTGCAACATCTTGTGCAGACTCTTGCTCTTGTTCTGGTTGCGAAGGTGGTACTTCTCCGAGAACTATCATACGAGATTCACTGCTTGTATTGCCTAAAAAAAAGAGTAAAAAAATAACTATAAAATACAAGTTTATTCTTCAGGTTTCTTTTCTGAAATACACAC
>JAJVSH010000020.1:2002582-2014247 GCA_021460005.1 Tetramorium alpestre | reverse complement strand
GTGTGTGTGTGTGTGTGTGTGTGTGTGTGTGTGTGCATGTACAGGGTTTTAAAAAATTCTTGAATTTTTCTAATTTCTCCAAATTTTTCAGTTACTTTTTTAACCTGTAGATTCTAAAATTTATTGAAACTTTTAGATTCATAAATAATATGTAATCTTGAATCTTATACATACAATCTTATATATAAATCTTTGGATTGCTTAGGCTTTAATTTTAAATTTTTTATTTTTTCTTGATTAAATCTTTGTTATATTTTCTGATCTAATAATTTCCAGATTTTGCGTCTCAAAGCAAGGGACATTAATTAATTCTGGCACATTCTTGAATCTATTCTTCAATCATTTTTAAATCTTTTCTCATGTCTAAAAATTATTGACCCAATTTTAATTTACACGAAATATCATCCTGCGTTTTCATCAATCTTGTACAGACTACCATAAAATAATTATTTTAAGTTCTAAGATCATTAGTACGTCATTTTAATAATGTTTCATGAGCCGTATATAAAGAGAATTTTTGCTGAAAATGTAAGATTCTTATACATTTTCTTTTTATTCTCTTAATTCCTTATAAGCACTGCATATATATGTTTCATAAGCAAAGAGACAAACAGTTGTT
This sequence comes from Tetramorium alpestre, assembly GCA_021460005.1. NCBI lineage: Eukaryota > Metazoa > Arthropoda > Insecta > Hymenoptera > Formicidae > Tetramorium > Tetramorium alpestre. The sequence goes on along the minus strand of JAJVSH010000020.1, from coordinate 2,013,628 downwards.
CACATCTATCACAAACCACAATAATTCTTTTAAACTTGAAAATCTTTCACGAGATTGTTCACACGGGAAAACACATTGGAGGCATCAATCGATTATTAGTCTAGGTATTTTTTTGCATAGAGAGACTAGAATTAATGATATAACAATACTAACGACAATTCCTAAGACAGGCTAGATTTCGCGAAGAATTGACATTCGACTAAACTGGCATGCTACGATGACGTTTCGGGCAACGTCAGTTCACCTTTGCACGCTTTCAGTTATTGATCGCATCTACATCATGTCGACTTGTCCTCCATTCCTCCCTCTACATATCTCTCGCTCTCTCTCTCTCTCTCTCTCTCTCTCTCATACACACGCGCGCGCGCGCGCATAGGGTAGCTCTTTTTAAAACTATGCTCTGTGTCTTTGTAGCAATCCGAATCATACTTCATCTTTCTGCTCTGTAAAACTCGATTCAATATCAAGTCTTCGTGACACTCGATACAGTTAAGATTCAGGAATGAATATGTTAGAAATTGAAATATTCAACAATGGAGAAGCTCTAAAATCTATTTTGATTAACATACATTTTTACACATTTGCGCACGCGCATAACACGGAATATAAGTAAAATAAAATATAATTCTTGCAATAAATTAAACGAAATTTCATAAATTTTATAATAAAATTTATAAACTAAATAAAATAAAAATAATAAAAAATAAATGTTTTTATGCCAATCTTACATATACGTATAGCGTATACGTATGCGTATATGATACGTATAGTATCTTTTATATTTATCTTCTCTAAAAACTTTTTTATTTTTAATTGTAGAGAAAAATATTTTAGACAAAAGTTTGAAAGAAGACAAATAATTAAAATTAATTTTCGAAAAAATTAATTCTTCAAGATTACATGAAGGTTAAAGTCATTTTCTTAATGGAATTATATTTTTTTTATATAATATATGATTTCTCTAGTTATTGTGCATATAAAAATATTGAGATAGAGTTGTTGAAAATTAATAGTTTAGGAAATATTTTATTTTAACATATTTTGACATAACTGTGTAAAGAAACACATAATTGCTTTTAAAAAAATCATGCAACATACTTGCATATTGCAAATTACATAATTTTTTTTTAAGTCACTATATGTTTTCTTTGGGAGGATAAAGTAACTGAGGACGTGAGATCCTTGCTGCATATAAGAGATTGACAGTAATGTTCAGCCGACTGTAAAGCAAAATTTCGAGAGGCCGTAACTCGTATCTGAGCTATAGAGCCGTTGATGATGATAATTATGATGATATATTTTCTTTATGCCAATTGATTCATCTTATTACTCTAGAGATTAATAGCATAGTAATAGCATTGTAAAGCATAGAGATATTAAGGTACAATTGCCAAAAAATAAACAGTTTTTTGCGAAGAAAAATGAATAGTTATATCAAAATGTGCCGGAATAAAATATAAAATATTTAACTATTGATTTTACGATAACTCTACCTTAATACTTTCATATGCAGAATAACTAGAGAAATCGTTTTATGTAAAAAAAAAAAAAATATTTCATTAAAAAAGAACGATGACCTTCATGTATCTTTAAAAAATCAATTTTTTTTTAATTAATGTTAATATTATCCGTCTCCTTTTAAGCTAAACAAGCTTTTATCTGAAATATTTTTTCTACAATCAAAGATATGTTTTTGTTTGGGGAGGAGAGGATAAATTAAAATATACCCTTATATTCGAAAAACAGAGAAGAAAACTGTATGAAGAAAAAAATGTAGGAATCTGAATAGATATATAAAAAGTAAAGATATATTACAAAATAACCAGCTTACAGTTAGTACCAATTAATAAAAAAAAAAATCTTTAATAAAAAAATTTTCAATTATTTCACAATTTTCGAGACATATAGTATCAATGTAACTAATTTCATAAAAATTCCAATAGATTTGATAAAAATTTTAACTGTCGCGTAACAGGGCATAGCTAATATTTTACTAAAAAGACATGAAATTAATAAAACATCTTTGTGAGACCATTTAATATAAACTGTTTAAAGTCTCTAATTAGATCTTGATAAACAAAAACGTCATTGTCAAATATTTACTACATTATCCAACTAATATTATACCAATTTTCTTTTCTTCACTCTCTCTTTTAATTACAGAATTAATTTAATTTCCTTCAAAACTACTTTTGATACAAATTAAACTAAATTCATAATAAAAGTAAAGACTGAAGATTTGATGTTAATAATAGAATTCATTCGACGTGTGAGATTGAAATAAACATAATTTTAATAATATATTTTTCACAGTAGAACTCAGTAAATAGATCAAGATTCTAATTGCTATTTTATAATTTACACGAAATGAAACGTATTAAAATGTTTTTTTTACATTTGTTTAAATTAAATATTTTATACATATATTTCATACTTATATTTTAATGTTTTGGCAATTCAATAAAATGATTTCTAAATTCAATTTTTACTACAACACAAATTAATAATAAAATTAATAAAATAAGAATTTTATAACAACTATTGATAATTTATCGATATAATTTTAATCTAAAAGTTAAATACAAAGACATTATTGCAATAATATTGTAATAATGAATTAAGAAAATTTGTTTTTTTCTATTTTCCTATATTCCAAAATTATAAATTAGTTTTATTATATCAGTTTCGTAGATATAATCATTATTAAGTACAAATACTGTAAAAAAATTTTCATATTATTTTTTATTTTTATATTATGTAATTTTCCTTATAATAGTATATAATTTCAACGCAATGTACAATTTAATGAAATAAAATTTTTTCTCTATTATAACAACTTTATCATCTATGAATATATAAGATGCTTAGACTTACAAATTGATGTTTCTTTAATAATGAGAGCATTTTGTCTTGAACTAGAAGATCTTAGGGGCTTTGGAGGCTTTTTTATGCTTTCCATAAGTAATTCTCTCAAAGTGCTTTCCTTTTGTAATGGTCGTAGTCGTCTCTCCGAGGCCTGTACAATAAAATACAATTATAAAACATACTTTTTTTGTACAAATTTATAAAGATTTTATACATATTCTAAAGTTTTCGTCTCATAATGTTGTTGCATTATATTTTGAAGTCTCCATAGAAAGATATGTATTTCACCAAGTTTTGATCATATTTCTTTATTAATATTTCAAAACTATACATAAAAATTTCAATATACTCTAAATGATATATATATATATATACATATATATATATGTAATCCATGTTTTATTGTAATAAAGAATCCCGCACATTTTATAATGTTTGAAATGTTTGAAAAAATATATATAATATGTACTACTTTTATAATATTTAATGATTTCAAATGTATTTATAGTATTTAATAACTTTAAACTCTTGTCTGTTATGTGTGCACGCGCGCGCGTGTAGACGCGGTCAAGCACACACACACACACACACACACACACACACACACACACACACACACACGCACACGACGATCAGGATTGAAAGTCATTAAATATTATAGAAGTAGCACATATATTTATTTTTTCAAATATTTATATATTAACTTAATCTGTGTTCAAAAACAAGCAGTCTTAAACTTCAATAGTACTCACTTCAAATCATTGTATCTTCTATATTTTTTATTTTCGGACTTTTTGCCTAAGGAAACTTGATCAGCACTACCTAAACTATAACATAATATCAATTTCAGCCAATTTGACCGAAGCTATCTTTTTTCATAAAATGTGCAGGGTTCTCTATAAATATACAGAATTTATTTATAATCTTTATAAAAACTATTCGATTTCAATGAAGTAAAATATCTACAAGTACTGTACTAACTGATACTATAAGTACTGTACTAATTAAGATTCAACATAAATATACAGAATGAGTTATCTAACTTGATGATCTTAAATAAATCGTAAAGTACTTGCTACATGAAAGAACACATATAACAAGTATTTTACGATTTACTTAAGATCGTCAAGTTAGGTGACTCATCCTGTATATTAAATTTAATTCTTAACACTGATAAAAATCACATGTGTTGTTTCAGTTGATAATTGAATAAGCGTAATTAGCACTGAATGCGAAAGTATAAGCCCCTTTTTGGATTTTTAGTTTATTCGGATTTAATACAATCGTGTATACAATTGTGAATCTTGCCTTTTTCAGAGGTGGTCGACTTCGAATAAATTCAAGAATAATAGCATGAGCATCCTTTCTTGAGGGTATAGGCGGCGTTTTCCTGAGATGATATCGTCTTTCCCTAATATCATCCATCAAATTCTCGTAAGGTGTCGGTTTATAGTCCGGGAGACTTCTTTCTCCGCGCAAAGGTACACGGGAGCCCAAATTAGCTTCTACCTTTTTTAACTTCACTCCTCGCCTTAGCTCACTAATAACTTGAACCCAGAATCTAGCCTGACAATATACATTTAAAAATAATACCATTAACAAATACATAATATATACATTATATATACATACAGATATATACATATATATCTATTTAATATTATATACTTATTTGATTTAGTATAATATATGTATATGTTATATATGCGTTTATTATACGGGATGTATAATAAACGCATATATGATGATGTCGGTATTAAAATTGCCAAAACAAAAACTGGAAAAAGATTGGATTAAACTGAAAAGAAAAGTCATGTTGCAAAATTCCTAATAGTTATCGAGTAATTAATTGAAATAAAATGTCTGAGCGAATGAGCGTTTGGAAAACGCTGTGGATTGGACAAGGCAGACGATGGTGAGCATTATCTGATGCAGAAAGATGGAGTTAACGATCGACTTATTTTTCGGCGCAATCAGCAATATCATATGTCATTGTCATTTGTCCACCGTTGCTTACTGATTCTGCCTTTTTTCATTAGACAATGATCGCCGCCGTCTGCCACTTAATTCAATTAATTACTCGATAATTATTAGGAATTTTGTAAAATAATACATGACTTTTCTTCTCGGTTTGATCCAACCTATTTTCAGTTTTCATTTTGATAAATTTATTTCTGACACCCTGTATATGTTGAACAGTATTATTTCATAACATTATTTTATAACATAATTTTTTAATAAAATACAAATATTTTCGATTACAAATCCACTACTTCAAATCATTTTACTACAGTTACTAAAAATTTCTTTCCAAAATTTGCTAATATTTATGAATTGACACTATGTATTAGATCATAGTAGAATTATTTTATAACAATGCTGCAAAATTAATTTATAAAATTAATGCAATAGACATAATGTAACAAAGTAGTTTTGTAGTTTTGTTGATACAAAATAACATGTAATAAAAAATAACAAATATGAAAATAAATCAAGTAATATTTTACAAAATGTGCTTTCCCAAACTTTGTCAAGAGAAAGAAATTCTACGGTCTGCGCACAGGCGGGCAAAGAGGAGAGAGAGCACGATGCGTTACTCAGTAATGTGCATTTATGTTAATACGGAACTCGAATAGACCTGTACAAAACAGATGAGTTTTCGTCCGAGCCGTGGATATTCTCTCGCTGAACAAAGACCATCATATAATTCACTTTAATTATCAAATATATATAATGATAAGTGTACTTGCACGAATAATTCTTTTCTTATATAATTAATCGCTTTTATAAAAAATAAATAAAATTTCAGTTTTATTAATATAAAATTTAATTTACTCTATCTAAATACTCATGAACTAAATTATCATGCTACATGCATTTATTATACTCAATGTACATTATATTAATTTTAAATTAAAAATATATTAATTAAAATTTAAAGCTAATGCAAATGCATAATTGCAAAATAAAATGCTAAATAATTGTAATTTTATTGGTATGAACATACTTGTATAGCCCTCCAAATTCTAACGTCCGTCTACAAGAATAAATGCTAATTAGCACAATCGGTAGATCTTATTGTGATAAAGCTATTGTATTTTATATTATAAACATATTATTTACATGTTGTTTCTATTTTTTAACACATAAAAAAAAATGAATGATTATAAAATAGAACTTTTAGGATATTGTTTCGCAATTCCTTAATAAACTGTAAATTAATAATTTATTCGTGAAAACACAACAAAACACTGTTACACAATGTATTTTTATAACAATTAGAAAAGCTTACCCAATCATTGAAGTCCAATGTATCAATGTTTTGTAATGAAGTTGAGTTACGATCGACATTATTTGAACTAAACAAATCTTGTGATTGTTTGTCGACAATTACTTTCTCCAGAAACTGTGAGAGATTAAGAGCCTCTTCCACAAACGCTTGTATCATATTTTTATAATACTTATCAGCATCTTCGTGCAAACTCTGAACGTGCCTTGCACATATCTGAAATGTAAGAAAAAATTTTATATTATTTTTGTACAATAACAAATGTCATTTTACAGAATCCATATATATTAAGAAATTAAAAGAAAATTAAGATTAAAAACATACTTGTTTTTCATGAAATTAATTTAATTATTTAGAATTTTGATCAGTCTCATGTTTACTTTTTTTTCAATTATTAATTGTCTTGTGCCAATCATTACACATTGCATTAAAAGTTAAAATATGATAAGTATAAACTTACTTGAAGAACAATCTTCAAAGTACATGTCGTATTGCCTGTATATGATTCGGTAGTTTTTGGCATCATATAATCCTCTGCATCAGTATCACCAGAGTCTCGCTCAATGCCTTCGTCATCAGTTTCTTGTAAACGTTCTTCTACATCACCTTCACAGGCTAATAAAGTAATCAAGTAGCATTAGTTTTGCTTTAAAAAAAAACAACTAATTTTAATCATTTTAAATTAAAAAATTCATTTTCTGTTTTTATTTAAATGCGTAATTAGACAATACTAAAGTAAAAAAAAAAAAAATGAAAAAATTTATTTACCTCGATTACAGTTTGTCATTAATGTAATGAGAGCTTCTAGATCTGGTAATAAAGCTATCTCCTCTCCTGCATTAGAACCAAAATCTAAGGCTTTAAAAATTACCATTCCTAACGAGAATACCGCCTGCACGAAAAAAATATTGAATGATTTATATTGAAGTAATTCATATTTAATATAGAGTTAGATTTATTGTAAAATATTTTATTATTAAATTATTTTATAATTACTTTATTATTAATTAAATATTTTATTACAATTTATTTACCTTCTCTTCCGAAACAAGAGATTGCTTAGAGCCTGTAATGTAAGTAATCCTGTCGATTATTTTTATGTAATAAATTATATCATTGTAATAATAATAATATAAATTATAATTTATAATGGATTTGTAAATTTTAGAACAAAACAGTCACCTGACAAGTTTTCAAACCAGATGTCTCCATCTTTGTGAAGTATAATTTGCGAGAGTTCCGATACTTCATAAAATTTATTTTCGGTTAAGCTTGATAAACTTTTAGCTATCTGATAGCACAATGCCCATGCTCGTTCCTGACTTACAGGACTATCAAACATCAGCAAAACATCTTGAAGATTTAAACAACCATGCGAGTCTAATTTACACTTAGGCCGCACCACATTTTCTTTTTTATTTACTGCCGCTTGTGACTCTTCGAGAACTGCAGTTTTTTTCTGGTTACAATCCGAACTCTTCTTAAAATTTGACATTGTGAAGTACTCTCTATTTATGGATACTCGCTATATCGCTTAATTTTGTAAATCCCTTCATTAAAAAAGTACCATTTTATATATAACTTTTAGTATCGTAGAATATACGGATATATATATTATATATTGATACATAGGCTTTTATGAATTTGTTTATGTTATTAATAACACACATATATCAGTGTATTATCATGTATTCAGTGTAATATCATATCAAGTATTTATAGTTTGCTAGAAGAATCATCTTTCCTCTCATGAAGAAGATTGTTTTTGGTTTTGTTCTTAGAAAATATATTAAAATTCTTTTCTTGAATTAACAGGAAACAATAAGAATTGTATATTACATAGATTTTGATTGGCACGCACCTGAAATATAGTAATAATTAAATAATTATATATTATAGTAATAATTAAATAATTATATAGAAAATTTATACATATGTATATACTTTCTTTGTAGAATATATTAATGAAATGTGCTAATCTATAATCAAGTTACAATATATAATAGAACAAAATTATAATGTACTTGATTATTCTTCAGAATTAGTAAGAAAATATACATTTTGGACATATATATTGTACAAAAGTAAATGTGTATTTAATATTTTATAGGGTATGAAGAAATATGAAGAAAAGGAAATCACACCTCGCTGATTTGATCGTCACTTATACATGTTGTGCGGAAAGTTGTCTTGAGAAATTCTCCGCAAGAATTAAGTGGAGGACAGCATTAGTTTAGGAGATTTATCAAATTGAAATTTCAAAGTAAAATCTGTATACATTGTAATACATTGCTCAACAAAATTATCGCATAGGTAAATTTATGTCAAAATTATGTTAAAATTTCAAACAAACATAACACTGTGAAAAATCATCGCACTTTAATTTTCCAAAAACCATTTTAAAGCTTGTAACTTCTTCTTTCAAATGTTTTTTTAGCGATTTCAATTATCTTTTTCCCTCACGAAATGACATAATAAATCTTCTTGATCCATCAAAATAAAAATTTTTAATGCAACTTTGCTGCATTACACCTGCTGTGGAAAAAATCGAAAAGACTTTCTAATACTTGAATCTTGTAGCAGGATCTTTTCCCTTTACTTTAAGAGGTTGTAGATCATTGTACGATCCTTTTTGGCTTAGTTTTCAAGGTCTGAATAAAAAGTCGTCACTTAAAAATATTTTCGCGTTTTTTAGATAAAAATGTCTAACTAAAAATCAATATTATAGTTTTTGTCTTCAATATAAAATGTAATTATATCTCCCTAATAAAATGTAATTTCTTTAAATTATGCTATATTTATCTTATCAAACTTATTTATTTCTTAATTATGTATTGTTTTATAATTTCTTAAAAATATACTTCATAAAGATAATATTTTATGCCTTTTGTCTGAATAGACTGTACAATATATAATACACAAAATGCATACTTTATTTTACTAATCTTTAACGTCTGGAAGGCACACAGAGATTGTTTGACCCGACATGCACCGTCTGCGGCGCTTTGAATGGAATCAAGAAGATACAAGTCGATTTTCTTTTAATGCATAATTTCTTTTAAAGCTTCCAAAGGGTAAATAAATTTCAACCGTAGTTCTTTTCTAACAGCTGTTTTACAGATATAAAGTGAAAGCACTGAGTCTCGTGGACCAGTGTTTCATATTTTCAAATATACTTTTTAAAAGGTCGATCGAAGCAACTAATACCAAATCTCAAAGTGAATATTCTAAAGTTTAAAATAACGTTGAAATTTGTATGCTTTTTCGATATCACGTAGAACCAAAGATATTTAATTTTGAAGAAAAAATTTAAAAAATACAGTTTTTTATTTTAAATTAAAATATTGAAACATTTTTCTTAACAACTCGAAATATGTTATAAAAAGATATTCACTCTATACTTAAAAAAAGGGGAGGAGGAATCTTTTTATGTTATGTAGAAGCAAAGATATTTGAAAAAATCTTGACTGATTCAAAATGACCTAGTGTGCCCTTGGCTAGGATCCAAAAATGTGTATGCCCTCCAGGGGTAAAATAAAAAGCACGCTGCGACTTTTTGTGCAGTTAAATCAGTTAAAAACAATATTACTTACGTATTTATTACGTTACAACCAAGGCTGGTTATCAAAACTTAAATGTTTACGTTTTACACACGAGTTTTATAGAAAATAGTCGTTATTTTGCGTTGCTTATTCTGAAATTGTTATTCTCATCTTTACTTGTATCAACGACTTGCAGATGATCGAACTGACTATGATGATAAATAATATTTACGTGCACTCACACTCAAGTTTCAAGATTTTCACTCTATATAAAATTATTGACTTACATTTCTAAATCTTAATAACTTTTTCACATTTACTTCTTACGTAGCGACAAAATATCTACATAAAAAATTCACAACAAGAATTCAGCGACAGTAAGCGACTACACTCCGCATTCTTATCGATATAGCCAATGTTGCCAACTAGCACATATTAAACTTGGTGTTACAAATGTCCCTGTCATGGAGATAGGAATATCTGGAGGGAGCATAAAATGTGCGGGGGTGAAGCCTGAAGGCCGCAAGCACAGACTTTTTGCATAACGCATAATACATAACGCATAAGGAAATCAACCGAGTCCTTCATTTCTCTTTCCAGGATGGAAATAAAGAACTCTGATTGGTTGATTTTCTTATGCGTTATTTATTATGTGTTATGCAAAAGTCTGTGCTGCGGCCTTGAGAAGTGGGACCACAAACTTCTATACATACTAGACCGCTAATTCCTTATATATAAAGCATAGACATAGTATATCTAGACCGAGCATTCGGCCTATAGACTTATATAATAGACTGCGCGTTCTGGACCAGCGTGCGCCGGGACCAAAGGACAGAGATAGTCTGTAAGTAGTGCGCTTTCTCTCGCACACCGCAAAGAGTGGGGAGGAGTACGGAGGGGATCGCTATAGAGACGCATAGCAACTTCTCCTCTTCCCCTGTCCCCACCACCTCCGTATTAGAAAGAGACATAACTACTTACGCTATTGCTCTCTCTTTCTAGTGTTGGCCCCAAGCTCTCTCACGGAACGCGCAGTCTATTATATAAGTCTATGATTCGGCCTTATTTGAGGAGTGGGGGTATGGGTGCACGTAGAAAAGGACACACAGAGAAGAGTTTCTGCGTTCTCTCTCACTCGCGCATGCGTAGTCGTTTTACTACGCGTGACTACGCTTTGTACGCATGCGCGAATGAGAGAGAACGCAGAAACTCTTCTTAGAGTTCCTCTAGTAAGAGTTAGGACACCGAAGGCCAGCTTTTGATTGGTTCCGCCATTTGTAGGGAATCGTAAGAGAGAAAAGGAAAGAAAATAGAGAAGGAAAGAGAAGGAAATAGAGAGAGTTACGAGTG
>JAJVSH010000020.1:1966789-1980233 GCA_021460005.1 Tetramorium alpestre | reverse complement strand
ATATAACTTGTAATTATACACAGTAATTATACACAGGTTGTCCCACTGAAAGTGGCCACCCCCTTTTATTTTTTAAACTAAAAGAGGTGCAAATGAGTACAATACTAAGTCCATTTGCACCGTGTCCTATGTGCACTATGTGCAAGTGAACCGATATTATGTGCAAGTGAACCGGTCCTTTTTTGTAGAGATAATATACACCGACGCATACATTTAGCGCCTTTCCTTAATCTTTTTTTAAAAAGGAAATTTTTTAAATATTACTTACGCACACTTGTTAAAAAGAAAATAAAAGTGGTAGTAAATTGAATCAAGCGGTAGTAAATTACGTGCACGAACAAGTAGTGGAGTAAAGGGAGATTTTTATTTCGGAAAAAATTCCCCGGTAAACTTTGTTGATAAAGGTTTGTAGATATATTTTAAATATACCGGAAAAAGTTTACCACTATAGCCTTAAAATATGTACTTTAGAATGGTGTAAGTAGTTTTACCTAAAAATTTTAATTAATATTCACTTTTTATAAATAATGAAAAAGAAATGAAATTCGCATCTTAAAAACGTGAAATTTGAGTATAAATAAACATTTGTAATAGTTTCAAAAAACGTTTTTTGACTATATCATTCTATGGATGTCTAATATGGGACCTTAAATTAACTAAATTTATCTTGATTAGATTTTTTAAAATTAATATTCCTTTTTTTGCACGATTTTAGAAAAAGAATGATGTTTTTAACTTCATATATAAATTAAACAAATTCAGATACGTTATTTTGTCTCAAACTATGTGCATAAGTTAACTAAAGTATTCTTCTTTAATTTCGTCTTTGGTTTATTCAATTTGATAAATCCATTTCAAAGTTGTAACAAATTTTGTGTAGCGCGCGCCCGGCCGCGTGCTCTACGCACAGTGTCTTTTCTTGCCGCCGAGCCGTATGCATTAAATAAAAAATTCTGGTTCCTACAGTTTTGCTTTTACAAAAAAAACTTTCCAAACATTTTTTATGTAAAATTTCCCGCTCTTTCGTCGCCAACAAATGATATTTGAAAAAATATTTTTTAGAATGTTCGAAAAACATTTTAAAAAACATTAAAATAATGGGACAAATCCCCTTTTTTCATTAAAGAAACATTTTTTTCAACGTTTGAAAAACGTTTTTAACATTTGATTAACATTTTGTTTTAATGTTTGGAAAAATGATTTTTAAAGATTTATTGTAATGTTAGGAAAATTTTTTTTAATATTTAGGAAATCCATATTAAAAAAATTTCTTTTAATACAAATAATTCATACGTTATACATATATTTATATATTTTTTAATCAAGAGCATCTATTTCCATATAAATTAGATGCCTTTTTGAGGTTACATTCAACGCGAAGAAACGTTGTGCTTTGATTAGTTTAAGGACGAACTTTAAGCTTATTTATATAGTTTCCGAAACAGCTTTTACTTACGAGAAAACGAATAACCCTTGCGATTCCTAGCGGCGTGAAGAAGGAAGTACATAAATATTGTACAATTATAGAATAAATGTTTTTTTAAATATTAGAGTAGAGTCGCTAATACTGGCATAGACCTTCTAAAGCGGCACCCTCTTATTTCTCGGAAACTAAACATTGCTCTGTATAAATACCGTTTAAAACATAATCTGCTTAGGTAATCAAAGATATAAAAACTCATAATTTATACATGCATGGCTTTTTTCTACATAAAATCTGATAAAAACAAATTTTTCAAAAGTGAAAATAAAATTTGCACGATTTTCTCCTTCAAATTGGATAGTTTAAACAATAAGAAATGTATTATTGATAATATTACATCATTTTATATATTTGTAGCGTAAAACTGTTTTATTTATATATATATATATGTTACATTTGCCTCGTAATGCAGTTTTAAACATAAAATTGCTCCTAGCATTAAGCGGTTTACATTTCTTCGTGAGAAGAGAGATCATATTAAAATTGCTTTTGTTCTCAAAATGTTCTGTTCTAACCTTCTAATTTTATAAAATTAATTGTTTAATATATAAAAATATATTTTACTATTTAATTAAACAATTTATTTATTTTTAGCTCTTTCATATTCTTTTTTCTCATAATATGGTTTAAAACATAAAATCGCTGTACAACGATACATTTCTTAGTGAGAATAAAAGGTATAGTAACATAGATCTGATAATATCACCAAAATTGGCAAGTTTACCTCACTTATTGTAACCTTATGTATATATGTGTTCCAGTTTTGGAGCCCAATTTCTCAGTCACTCTTTTTGACATGTGTTGCGAAAATATGAATTATTTACGAAACACGAAATAGTATTATAATGACTACTATACCATTTGATAGAAGACACTTTCTGGTTTATATTTCTGCCATAAAACTGTTATTTTTAGCTTTAAATTTAAGAAATATTTTTAGCTTTAAGTTTAAGAAATATTGTTAGAAAAGAAACTGGTGTGCCGGTATTGGTGACTTTACTCTATTTAAAATAATTTATTAAAGTAAAATAAATATTATATAAAACATTAAATAAACGTTACCTAAATATTTTTTTACATTTGTTTTTTAAATTAAGAATTAATATATTATAACTATTAAATAAACATTAATTAAACATTTTATAATTATATCTTTAAATTATTATTTGAAATAAATAATTAATGTAAATAAATGTTTAATAAATATTTAATAAATATTATTTGCATAATAAATAGTCATAAATGTAAAAATAATTAAAAATAAATATTTGAAAGACATTTTAAAAACATTGTCCGCTGATTGAGCAGGGTTACCAGACTGCCGGACTGCCCAATATCAAAACTCAAAAGCAGTCCGCTTTATCCTTGGGACAAACCAGAAAACAACTGTCAATGAATCCATATCAACTATGCAGGATTATGTCAAAGTCATTATTTACTTGTTATCATTGATGCCAAGTCCAAATGGGCAGAAATTAAATCATTAACATCGGCATCATATTTTCTCGACAGAAGTTGTCGAATGTAATGTGTCTGACAACGCCACAATTTTCACCAGTGAAGTATTCCAGAAATGTTGTAAACAATTGGGTATTTTTAAAAAATTTATAGCTCCATGACATTCTACTACAAATAGACTAGCAGAAAGGTAAAATATTCAAACGCTCAAACGTGATTGTAGCAATGATCGATGAACCGTTATCTATGCGTCAAAAAGTTGCGTCAAAAAGAAATCTTATTAGATACAGAGTAACACCTTTAGTTGATAACAAAACACAGAACAATATCTACAATGTCAAATAAGTATCCAACTTGATGCATTGAAACCAACAAAATTCAACGAAACAAAAGCTCCGGTTGACACGACACGTCAATTAAGCGTGGGAGGACGAGTGTAAACTACTAATACTACACACCAAACAGAAAATACAATGGAAACTTGGAACGATTGTAAAGAAGCTGGGACTACACTATTACTTACTGTTAGTCAAACTGTGTCAAACAATGAGTTCGTATTTATTAAGCGTTACGTTGACTAATTATGCTCAAGTGACATTCCACAAAAGAAATCGGTGTTTTTTTGTGTCGGAAGTACTATACGCACTAGACATGCAATTCCAAATGAGCAACCGGATCTGGCGCCGCGAGTCCTTGTTCAAGTTCTAAGGAATCCAACAAATCGAACTTTAAAGGATAACCAGGAAAAGGAGACTTTTGCTGAGAACAAGAATTAAAAGGAGATTGAAGATCCAGTTCCACCGAAGGGAAGTGCAGCGAAACGAGATCAGTTTGTACGTCGGTTCACTCGTAAATGCCGACCACTACAATGGTTACGCAATTATGTCAGTCATTAAAATAAAGGAAGGACCATTTCAATTTTAAGTTTTTAATAAGCGTGGGAGAATCGTCATGTGCGCTTACTATTCATGTCTGATATATTCTATGATCGACGTGGTGCCACATACATTCTTTTTGTGATATAGTAGTAATTATTCATTATTATCTACGTTGTGTGTTGGATACAGAATAAAGCATGAATAATCAGATCTTGTCTTGATATTATTCTAAAACGGAACCCTATTCAATAGATATTCATCCAATCATAATATTCATCTTTTATCTTTTTTTTACTCTCTCATCTTTTTATATTTTATAATAATAGAAGAGAGGCACGAAATATTTATTTCCGCTATTTTACCCAACTGATTACATTTAGGTAACTTATGGTTCACGTGGCGGAACTACTACATCTGTTCTTCAACATCCGACCAAGCTACAGAGACCGATCGGTGTGACACGCACTACCTCAATCACACGAAGACGAAGAGGAACAGCGAATAGGCAACGTTTACTCGGCGTATTAGCTATTATTTTGCTGGCCACTTGCTTATTTATACTTCTATTATTGGCATTGAATACCACTCGCAATTGCGTTCAAGAATCTCGTAAGTTTCAATCTTTACTTGTTATATGCAATTTAAATGCTGTTTAGATGAGTAAGTCTCGGATGCACACGGAATAAAACGGATACAATAAGAATATGAATATGAATGAATCGGACACAGGACCAATCAGAAACGAAAAGAAACAAACACACAATGATTGTAATCGGACGCAGTAGGAAATGAACATATGATTATTGCAATCAAACATAGTACCAATCGGACACAATGTGTAAATCGAATGGATTGGACATACTATCCAATTGCAAATACCATGAATCCGATCTTTGTTGTGTTCGATTGATCCTGTGTCCGGTTTATTCAATCTGCTGTGTCCACATTTTTTTGCACATCTGGGACTTCCCCGTTCAAATATATATATATATATATATATATATATATATATATATATATATATATATATATATATATAAATTAATGATTACGATATCAATATTGCAATCAATATTACAACAATATTTTATAGTATTATTCTTTTTTTATATCACACATTATATTTATTATATTTCAAAATTCAATATTTTATAGTAACATTACAATACAAAAATTTTGTATTGTATACCACTTTTTATTCAAACCTCGAGAACTTAGTCAAGAAAAATTGCACAATGCTCCACAATCTCTTTAATTAAAAGGAAAAGATCCCACTACAAGATGCAAGTATTAGAAAGTTTCGATTTTTTTTATAGGTGTAATGCAACAAAGTTGTATTAAAAAAGACTATAAACACATTTTATGGAAAATTAATTACTCGTCGATTTTGCTGAAGATGTAGTATGATGTAGTTCATACAGTGAGAAATAACAAGTTGAAAAGATGACTATTAGACGCCTACGTTTATAACTGAAATTAGCATCTAGTTGAACCACTTTTTAACTTGACAAAAGTTTTGTTTTTATATTTACTGTAAGAATGTTCTTTGCATAAATTTATTTGTATATAAAAATTAATTAAAATTAAAAACAAATATAGTGCTTAAATATAACAGGTCAAAGAGACATTATTAGACGTCTATATTTAACATAACATATTTATTATATTTCAAAATTCAATATTTTATAGTAACATTACAATAAAAAAATTTTACATTTACACTCGTGTAAGTTTCGCTCACGTTAGGCGTCGCAAGAACCATGAGCTTTCTCGTAAGTAAAAACCCACTTGAAAATATATATACATAAGCAAGCCTAAGGTATGCATATTCATCAAGTGAATTACAAAGACATGCTACTTTGGAATTAAGAATTTTTAAGGATATAATTGTTCGAAACACGGCAATGATGAACTTGAAAATGAAATATACAAAAGTATCTTATTTTAAAATATATATTTCCAAGCATCTAAAAAAGGTCTAATATGAAGGACACAAATCCGACTAATCAACTAAAACTTAAACTTCTATGACAACCGATTTCATTGGTTGAAAAGTTATTGATTCTACGTTTCTTTTCAACCAATAATTTCTCACTGAGTAATCATCCTGATCAAAAGTTCTAATAAGCTCGAGGTAAAAAAATTGACAGTTTTCGAAGGTCAATAGTGTCCTATTTGAAAACTTTACTTTTTGAGTATATTCGTGTATAAGGAACGTTGTTATACATATGTAGATATACAATTCTACGTATATTTTATTTATTTTTATTTATTTAAATTGTATTTGTACCGTAAGTGACCATATTGTCGATTTGGCAATATTACCCTCATCAACGTTAAACTATCATTCCGATTTCGCACTCTCTAGAACACGTAACACGTTGACTATCTTGATCCATCAGGTACACGAAAATGATAATTCAGTGAAAGCAAAATCGGTTAGATTCAAGATTTAAATTGTCCAGACCGTAAGGGCAAGATCGAGATCGACAAAATCGACGGATGGTCAATTTTCCATAAAATGTGTGCGTAGTCCTTTTTATTTTGACAAATCAAGCTATATAGTTGTATACTGTTTCGTGAAAAAAAAGATATAATGGAAATCGCTAAAATGCATTTGAAAGAAGAAATTTCAAGCTTTAATATGCTTTTTAAAAAGTTAAAATGCATTGATTTCTCGCAGTGTTATTTGAAATTATACAAAATTTTTTCATAAATTTATTATCATTTCATAAATTACACACAATTCATAAATTATCTATGCGTTTAATTTTGTTGACGAATGTATATCTGTTTATTTTCACATTAAAAAATATTGAATAGAACATGAATCGGACTTTATGAAACGGTTCATTAAAATATTTTTAAATTTTATAAACTTTTAAGGCAATATAATTAAAGAAATAGTAATTCGAAAATTTTAGAATATAAAAAAATCAATAAGAACATGAAAATATTAATTCTTATATTTTTAAATTTTAATACATCTCTACATCGCTTTCTATTTTTAGATCCAAATGTTTGTATGACAGAAGAATGCGTTCGAACAGGTACATTCTTTTAATTAATATATATATATATTTAATATTAATATTTAATTTTTTATTCGTGTATATATTTCTTTTGTTTAAAAAAATATACATATACAGGATGATCCCGGACATCCCAACCAGACTTTGTGATCTGAGAGGAAATTTAATTCTGAATAAAAAGTTTCATATAAATATAGGTCGTGAAATGCTTCCTTAAAAAGTTAGTGCCTAAAAAGTCTGAAATCACGGTTATTTTGTACATTTTTACAAATATCTTGGAAAGTATGCATTTTTTAACAAAAAGTTGTAACAATGTCCCCCGATGGGCATTACTAGCTCCGGTGAATACCAGCCGGATGCCGCCCTATCGTCGGGCGAAGAAATGAGGCGCGGTGTGTGCGTCCCAATATAATTTAAATGTTCACCAGAAATTAAGTCCATTCAGCGAGTGAAACTTAGTGCGAGAACTACGACGAGATGCCGAACGGTTCCAAATCCCTCCAAGCGAATCGCGGCACCCGTGATACCCATTGATCTGTATAGGTAACTGGATGTGGCTTAGAGACGAAAAAGTGTGTGACCAATTGAAACTTGAGGGCTCGATGCACAATAAGGCGCTTGTTGTTTAGTAGACATTACGTGTGTTACGTATGTTACGTGTCAAAATGATATAAACTACGAAATTTATATATAATTAATAGAAGTTAATTAAAAAAAATATTTTTAATAATATAGTAAAGTTAAAAAATAGTGCTTACGTGCACTTATTGTGGAGAAAAAATTAAAAAAGAAAATAAACGAACATTTTGTAAGTAAGGTTAAATCTGCATAGTTTAATAAATTAATTATTGTAAACAATGAGCTGTATGTAACTTCTTATTGTTAGTGAGAAATAATGGTTGAAAAGATATCGAATATATCTTTTCAACCATTATTTCTCACTAGATTATAAAATAAAACTTAAAATAAAACTTAATTTTATTTTTAAGTTTTTTATTGTGCAATACAATTTATTAAAATATTTAAATAAATATTTAATAAACTATATAACCGAATTACAATAGATTTTAACATAGTAATCTTTTCTCAATTTATCGTATATTAAAATAAAGCAATCTTTAGTTTCTTATTATTTAATTTATTATTTTTATTTATTATTATACATTTCTTATTACATGTATTTTATTACACAATTTTTATTATATCTGTATATATTATACATATCCTATTATATAATTTATATAGTAATTCAAATTTTCTGCCTCATACATTCAGCCCTCAACTAATATGGTTTCCATTTTTGGTCACAGTGTCTGTAGCCAAGTTATTGTGGTATGCCATATCCAGTTAGCTATACAGATCAATGGTGATACTACACCGCTCTGATTACGTGATCGTGGCGCTCGCGATCGCCGAAGAATTCCCATCGCATGTAATCCTCGGGAAAACTCCAATTCAAGTATAAAAAGGCTAAACGATTGATGATAGACTTCGCCCATTATGTCTTTTGATCAGCACTACATAGACTATTTATTTACAAACTTACAGCCAATTTTACCAAAATCCAATTTCCATAAGAAATGGATGGGGTATTTTCTTATCAGATCACAAAGTTTAACTGAAATATTCAGGGCCACGCTGTATACATATATAACAAAATATTAAAAGCGTTATTATTCAATAAGTATAAAAAAAAGTCGTTCAATTATTAAAAAATTTTAACATTATAATTTCAAATTCGAAATTATATTTCTAAGATGCATGAAATTACAATTAACAAACAATTAAATATACAAGAATTAACTATTAATATTTTTTATTTTCTTGGTATTTTTCATTTTTAGTTAGTATTTCATAGTATTATAAAGATGACTTCTCTGAGGCTTTAATATATGTATATGTAATTGCTTATACTACAATCAGCAAATGATATTTGAAAAAATATTTTTTAAAATGTTCGAAAAACATTTTTCAAAACATTTAAAAAAACATTAAAATAATGGGATAAGTCCCCTTTTTTCATTAAAAAAACATTTTTTTTAATGTTTGAAAAAATATCTTTGTAATATTTAATAAACGTCTGTATAATAGTTAGAAAAATATTTTTTTAATGTTCGACAAACGTTTTTAACATTTAATTAACATTTTGTTCTAATGTTTGTTTATTTAAATCAAGAGCATCTGTTTCCACATAAATTAGATGCCTTGTTGAGATTACATTCAACGCACATACGCCAAGAAGCGTTGTACGTTTGATTAGTTAAAAGACAAACTTTAAGCTTATGTAGTTATTATTTATGTAGTTTTCGGAACGGAATTTACTTACAAGAAAACGAATAACCCTTGCGATTCCTAGCGGCGTGAATCGAACTTTTGCGGGTATGTAATTATAAAAGAAATATTAAATAAATGTTTCTTTAATATTATTTAAATATTATATTAATTAAATATTATTTAAAAGATTGATTTATTAAAGTAAAATAAATATTAGATAAAAGATTAAATAAATGTTTAACCTAAATATTTTTCATATATTTGTATTTTAAATGAAGAATTAATATAAGTATTATAACTATTAAAAAAACATTAAATAAATGTTTAATAAATATTTCTTTAAATTATTATTTGAAATAAATAATTAATGTAAAATAAATGTTTAATAAATATTTAATAAATATTATTTGCATAATAAATAGTAATAAATGTAAAAATAATTAAGAATAAATATTTGAAAAACATTTAAAAAACATTGTCTGCTTATTGGGATATGACATCGAGAATAAATAATCAGAGAATTCATTTGTAATATAGCGGCGAGTTTATTAGCGGCGATGGATCGTACCGCGATGCCCTGCGTCGACTTCTTTCAATATGCCTGCGGCACGTGGAATCGATTGCATGTGATACCAGAGGATCGGAGCGCTATCAGCACCTTCGAGATACTAGCTGATCAGCTGCAAGTGATTCTGAAACGCCTTCTCGAGGAACCACCAAATGCAGACGACAATAATGCTACTCTTAAAGCGAAGAAGTTCTACAGGTCGTGTATGGACATCCGTGGGTATAAGTAATATATAGGGTACCAAATTGTAATCTGTCTTCCCATACAGTACAAAAAGATTGCAACATTACAGGAATATTTCTTTGCAAGATTGCAACATTGCTAATACATTGCGAAATGTTACTGCCATATTACTACAAGATTGTGGCAACAATCTACCCTTAGAAATATTGCAATGTAATATTATAGTAACATTATGATGCAACGTATTTATATCCATACAGCACAGAAAGACTGTATCCTCCATAAGTTTGGAAACATTTTATGTTTTATGGACAGACAGTCGTAAAGCTGCTATTTGGCGCAAGTTTTTAAGTTTAATTTTAATATATCGTAAGATGTTCAAATGACAATAAATATTTTTATCTCGTAAGTACATATACTGTAGTTATGTGTCAAAAATATGACGGACGATCATTTCATGGCACCGGAATCTTTAGAGTTGAATCCTTTCGCACGTTGATTTATATTGTTTTGTTAAACAATTTTGCTAAGGCATGCCAAATGGCGGTTCTAGTATTCATGTGCATTGTAAATACACGTCAAAGTCACTGGAAGTCGTACCTCGTCAGTGATATGAATAAGATATGTGTCTTATGTCTAGCATATATCTTACAAAAATGAAATTAAAACGCAGCTCGCATACGAGAGATCGGGGACACTCCTTTGAAGAAAATCTTGGAGCGTCTCGGTGGCTGGCCAGTGGTGGTGGGTACATCTTGGAGGCCATCCTCTTATCCACTGGAGGTTCTTCTAGGTCGTCTACGCGGCGAATACAACGTAGGTGTTTTGCTGGAACAATGGGTCGGTCCAGATGATAAGAACTCCTCAGCCAACATCCTCCAGGTGCGCCGGCAAAGTAAGGTCCCGTCAGTCGACGGCTGTACAACACGTCAATATTCTAATGAACAGGAGTCGTTTAAATTTCACTTAATAAAAACTTGATTTTATTTAAAAGATTGCAAAATAAAGTTTAAAATAATATTTTTTTCTATTTTTTTCTTTGCAAGATTGCAACATTGCTAATACATTGCGAAATGTTACTGCCATATTACTACAAGATTGTGGCAACATTCTATTTTTAATCATTTTTCTTTGAAATGCTCTTGTATTATCCAAGAATTTGATTAAAATAAAACCATTAAATAGTTGTTACATCATAAAGCTTATACTCTAATAGCACAATACATTAGTTATACATTAGCTAATATTGACTAACATTGGTTATTTTGAAAAATACATTGGCCAATATTTCCCAATGTAAAGTCAATATTAGTCATCGATTAAATACCAATATATTACTAAAATTTGCAACGTTAATAGCTGTATAATATTGAATTTACATTGGACTTGTATTAGCCAAGATTTAATCAATATAATTTCAATATTGAATATAGAATAAATAATAATCAACTGCCAAAGTTATGTGTCAATAACACAGGCCCACAAAAAAGTACCCTGCGCCTTAGACCAGAAAGGTTATTTCCATGTATTTTGACCCACTGAAAACGAATCTGATGTCAGTTTTGCTCCACCATCTGTTAGTTTTATTCTACCCTTAAAAAATACCTTAAAAACCATAAAACCGAGGATTTCTGACTTTTACTCCTACAAACATTAAACTTTGTGACCTAGTATATTTTAACTAACCCATTCTAATTAGGATCCTCCAATAAATGCCCCACGACTTGATAACCCATTAATAGCAAATTACCCATTACCTCATAATCCCAGGGATTCGATGCAAACGATGGAAAACGGATTCTATTTCTACACGTGAAAATATATAGGAAACGATTGATCTTTCTTTCGGAACAAAATACTTTTTTTATTTTGTAGTCCTGTGTTATTCATTATTTTGGAATACTGATAAGAATACACAATAAGAATTACACTTTCTCTTTCCTTGCAATAATTCGGACTAGCAAAATAAATAAATAAAAAATACATACATCAAATATATAAAAATTTTAATTTTATTTATTTTTCAATTTATATATGTTTTTATTATTGTTATATCTAAGAAAGTATTTTATCTAATCAATCAGAGAACTCTTTTAGATTCAATCAGATTGATGTTGATTTAAATCAAAACTTATAAAATAGGACATAAGAACAATTCCACATTGATTTGCAATTTCTGATTATAATTGGAATTTTAATTGCAATTGTTTTATATTATTATTTGAAAATATTAGATTATTAAATATTTTTATACTAAAAAAATTTATATTTATAATTCGTATAATTCTTTATCATTTCGTGATATCTTGGAATAAGCGGAAAGAGGTTGCGATAGTTCTTGGACACTATAGGGAAAAACAATAACGTTTTTGTTTATCTATGCAGTTGGACCAGATGCAATTAGCATTGCCTAGCAGAGATTATTACTTGAAGAAAGTTAGTGAAGTCCAACTAAAGGCTTATCATAATTATATGACAAATGTTGCCATTTTGTTGGGAGCAAATCCTCGTTCAGCGCCCGAAGAATTTGATCGAGTGATTGCTTTAGAAAAGCAGCTTGCTAACGTATGTATTTCCTCTAAATTTTTTATATTGGTGAAAAAAGATATTTATTTTTTAATAATTAAAATAAAACATAGAGAGAGAGAGAGAGAGAGAGAGAGAGAAAAGGAGAAAGGAAGCAAGGAGAAGAAAAGGAGGATAGAAAAAAATTGAAACAAAATTTCAATTTTTTTTTAAAGAGAATCTATATAGATTCACACATATTTTGCAATAATTTCAGGCTAATTTCAAGTATGGTTTCAGGCTTCGTTACCAGAAGCAGATAGACATGATACCTCGGCAATGTACCGAAAATTAACATTGCAAGAATTACAACGAGAGGTTCCTCAGTTGCAATGGCTCGTTTATTTGCGAGAATTTATTAGTGCGCCGATTGATGAAAAGGAACTAGTTGTTATGTATGCAATGCCATATTTCGTACAAATGGGCCGTATTATCTCAAGAACGGATCGAAGGTGAAGAAGACATTTAAGATAAGATTCTTTTTTTTTTTGTTTATATATCGTTTTAATTTAAGATATTTGATTCTTTTTTCTAGATTCTTTTTTTTTGAAATGCAAATTCTTTATACTTCTTTTTATTTAAGTTCATAATTTTCATTAATGTCCTATTCTGTTTTCTAAACAGAATTCTTAAATATCTTTAGATTTTTTATGTTCTTAAAATATATACTCAAAGTTTTTGTAAAATTGTGTAAATTTTCTTTAAAATTTCTTGAAAAATCTTTAAAATTTCTATTAAAGAATCATAGATTTAAAAAATTTCTTGTTATACACATGAGAATCAATTGAACTTGAGATTCTCAATTGCTATGAATCTTCAAAATTTTATGTTAAAATTAATTTCACAGGACTTTACATAACTATATTCTGTGGCGACTTGTTATGTCGATTATGCCTCACATGATCGATGAATATCAGCAGAAACGAATCGAATTTCGCAAGATCCTTTTGGGCATTCTTAGTGAAAGAAATAGATGGTCGCAATGTGTTGAGTGGACTAATAA
>JAJVSH010000020.1:1930182-1950800 GCA_021460005.1 Tetramorium alpestre | reverse complement strand
ATTAATATACCTATTAAAATATTTCATATATGTTGCGATATATTATTGTAACGTTGGTATACAATTATAGCAATCTTAAGAAATGTTCATTCTCAGAGATATTATAATGTAACATTTACACAAAAATGTTATGGTGCAATGTAACATTGAAATGCAACACGTTGTTACTAAAATGCTTCATTGCTACAATTTTAGGATTTTGAAAAAATTACTTAAAAATAAGGTATCTTTAAATTAATTTCTTTGTCTCGATACAATTATGTCCTCAAAAATTAATTCTCAAATCATTAACTTCATACTTCGATTAGCCAAGAATTGAATATTCTAAGGTTTATTTATATTATAGTCAAACGGACTTTACTTACGCGAAAACGTATAATTCTTCTCCTAGCGGCGGAATTTATGCGAGTTTGCATACACAAGAAAGAGCACTTTCCTCCGGTGATTTTTTATGGAATGTTTTAGGCCGGTATTTATAATCAACTGTTATTTCAAGACTGTCTAAAATAATATCTTAAGAGGTTAATAAAAATAAAAAAAAACTACATTTAAGTACCATTAAATAAAAAATCATATGAGTATACTGCATTTCTGTCATTATATCAACCTGTTTGCGTGCTCACAGACAAGTTTGATTTCTGTTGATATTCTACTATTATGTTATGACAGCAAATTATGTATAATTTTAGTATGCACTCTGCCGACATATTGTGCCAGTATATAATATAATGTTTAAAATTTATTCTACTTATGCTGTTAAACTTTGCTCAATTTTTGTCAGATTTCTGCTATTACATTATGATGCTCTATTTTGTTGCGTTTTTAGTAGCATTAATTGAAACGGCATAGTTTATTAAAATATTGACAGCATTCTATCGACATAATATGCAGCATATAAATTGCTTTGATCGATTTTGTTATCTAGGATTAAATACTTTCTCAAGATAGATTCCTCGGCCAAATTGAAAATTTAGTTTTTCTTAGTGAAAATTAAATAAAAATACCAATATTTTTTATATTAATAACAAGCTTTTTTTATTTATTAAACTAAAAATTAAAAAGTTAAAAAAAATAATAAAATTACATTCTTCAAGTAGATTAAAGATGCAGCTTATTATAATAGCATAATTAAAAATATAATTAACAAAATAAATGCTGCTAAAAATTGAATAATTGAGCTAAATAACAATACACATTTTTCGATATTTTTGCTAATTGTAAGAAAAAAATCGACTTTATGTTTGTCAAAAAATTTATTAGAATTCAGTAGAAACAAACAATTTATCTATTTTATATATAACCTATATATGTGTATTCTCTTCCGTTACAAAATGTACACTTATTATGTATACGCATTAATTCGTGTTCTCTTATCAGCGATAGAAAGAGCACGTGATTTCCTCATATATATATGCTCATGTATGTACGCATTCACATTTGTCCTTCCCGTACGCGATGCGGTAACGCATAGGCGTACACGTACGACTTTTTCTGAAATATAATAAATAAAGTATAAATTAATATTAATATTAAATCACCGTATATAAGTCACCGTATAAGGATATCACTTGGTTCAAATTTTGATACAGCTTTAACAATATAAAAATTATTTATAGTTATGACTTATAAGGTTTTATAATAGGTTTTAATTACAAATATCCTCTTTTAATTATAATTAATATAATAAATTTTTTTTAAGAGCAGAAAATCTTAACAACATATTTAATTTAATTATAAATTTAATTTAATTATAAAATACTTTGATTGTAATAAAATTTCTCCATTTATATATTATATAGTTACAATATGTTAAAATACGAGTATATGTTAATATATTGTACTATGTTAAAATAGTCCTTTTTAGCAATTTTTGCAATCGCAAATTTTTCAAAATTATAATATAACAATTTCGTAAGTGGAATCGTACTCAGCATTCAGAAAAATATAAGACATAATAATTTTTATTCTTGTGCTAAAGAAAAGTCATTTTTTGTTGAACAGTGTTATTAGCATAAAAATATTGTTGTATAGCTCTATAATGTTTCGCAACTTGAGTTTTTTTTCAATTCTAAACTACGGATAAATGAAATAAGAGTGTACTCAATGCCAAAACAATTAAATTTCTTATTTACTAAAAAAAATGAGAAAAAAAATTAGACATTTCAAATTAAAGCAATACATTTTAAAGTTATTTAATATAGTGCAAATTGCATAAAAAATCAATCAATTCTAGCATTTTATTTTACGTTTTTGATTGACTTTTCCATCAATCTTTTATTCAAAATATTTAAAAAAATTGAGCAATTAAATCAAGCTATATGGAAGACTAAGAACTTGCACAGTATTTCTACAAAAAAAAATAAAAATAAAAAGAATTCAGTAATTGTTTATAAAATTCTTGATATTAAAATTGCAAATGTGTGATCGTAAGTTTCCAATCGAGGTAGCCAATGCAGCGTAAGTATTACTCACCTACTCGCGAACTATCAGCAAGACAGTCAGAGGCGTAGAACTTCCTAAGGGGAACGCCTATCGTCTCGACGTCATATCGTGCATTTGTTCACTTGACTGAGGACGCCACGTATGACTCAGTCACGTTTTCTTGCGAAGCAAAATGGAATATTTAATCGGTTAAGTCGGTTACCGGACTGAGTGCAGTTACAAATTTGTGTTCCTGAATTTAACAGTCGCAAACAACAAATTCATCTATCGCCATTATGGGATCGCAGCGTGATTATGCGAGTATCGTGCAAATACTTGCAGCAAATAATCGACAATCGAATCCAGATCGTCTATCACAAGTAATGTTTACGAATTGAGTACCTTTTTAACGAATTGTGGATGAGATAAGAAGAAACTAGGAATATCGATGTTACAAGGTCAATGATGTAATCCGCAATCATGAGATTCATACTAGCGGAATTTTGAAAAAGGCAGATATGATCAATCTTACGAATCATGTCATTAAATGTTCCAGATAATGTTTGATATATCAAGCTTAATCGTTATCGAATTTAATGTTTATGTGAATGTGTAACGTGAGATGTGAAACACAAGATACGCAAAACGGTGCGCGGATATCTTGTGCTTGTTAAGCATATGTTTCGGCAGTGTCAGTTGTAGTTGCAAACATTATCCTGGGCATCATGACTTCTGCTTCCGCGCATAAAACTCGTTATCTCGTCGCGTTATTTTTGTGAAGTTAAATGTATGTAGTAAATCTTCATTGTGCGCGTGATAATACGAAAATTTCAACTGTTATAATTATTTTTGCATCATTTCCATTTGGTAAATAATTTTTCATATAAAAATGTATATGAATATACATAATTATATAAAATATGTAATATACAAGGTATCCGATAAAGATTGAATCAACGCTCGTGAGCAAATAGAGCGGATTAAGCTGACAATGAATCGAAAAGTCCTGTACCAGTTTGCAATTTTCACAATAGTTAACGAGTTATTAATTGTTAAAATTCGGAAGAAGGAATAGACAGCGCGGTGTGCAAAACGGTGGGCAGGGGCCGCTGTCTGTGCTGCCATTGTCGCTCTCACGTCTCGCGCACCGCGCTGTCTATTCCTTCTTCCGAGTTTTAACAATTAATAACTCGTTAATTATTGCGAAAATTGAAAAATGGTAAAGGACTTTTCGATTTAGTTTAGTTCACTCTATCTGCTCACGAGCGTTGGTTGATTCAATCTTAACCGGACACTCTGCATAATTATGTCTCTCATATACGTTTTTTCTCTTCTTCTTAATAATCTCTGTCCATATATACTTATATATATATATATATATATATATATATATATATATATATATATATATATATATATATATATATACAGGGTGTTTGGTAATTATTGACACAACGATCGTGTGCAAGTAGAGTGGATTAAACTGAGTCGAAAAGTCCTCTACCATTTTGCACCTATCGCAATAGTTGACGAGTTATTAATTATTGAAATCTGGTTTTAAAAAATTTAAAAAATTTTTTTCTCAGTTACCTGATTTGCTAGGGACTTCAAACTAGGCTCAAATTAAAGCTTGAATCTTGCACTACAACGTACATTTCGAGAAGAATAAATAGATATTTAGATGTCAATGTTAATGCGTTGTCACCTTCCGCGTATTACTTGTACTCGTGCGCACCGCCGCGCGCAAACGTGTGTAGACAATGTTTACGTATTTTTATTTAATATTTCTCATATGGATGTTGTCCCCCCTAGCACGTCAGGTAACAGAGAACAAAAATTTTTTTAAACAGATTTCAATAATTAATAACTCGTTTGTATTAATATATCGTAATAACTCTATTGCGATAGGTGCAAAATGGTAGAGGACTTTTCGACTCACAATCAGTTTAGTCCACCCTACCTGCACACGACCGTTGTGTCAATAATTACCAAACACCCTCTATATATATATATATGTATATATAAGTTGTAGGTTCAAAGGGGGCCATATGGTGATCTTGAATTTTATCTTGGAGTCAATTTTCAAGGTTATTTGAAAGTCAACTTCATTTTTTTAATGGAAACGCCTATTTCCATTGCATGTTCTTGTAATTTATTTTAAGAGCTTTCCAAAACATTATGATGAAGTATATTTTTGTTAAGCATTTTTCGAGATATTTTAAATTTTGTCATGATTTTTTATTATAAAATATGAAGTATCTGATAAAGTATGCACTTTTCGATGATTTTATCATAATACTTTTAGATGTAGAACAGTAAAAGGAATCGATTAATAATATTAATTTTTAAATATGGAATTTTGCAAAATCCATCAATGCAATTAATAAATGTAATAAAAATTTTTAAATTTAATTCTTCGTGTTTTTTGTATTAATTCCATTTAAGAAATTCAAAGTGACCTTTACGTGACCTTCAAACGACTATCCAAGGCCAAACCAATGACACTACCTCATGTCCCCCTTAGAACCATACAACTTTTGTCTGAAACATTTTTCTGTAAAATGTTTCTTTAAAGAGTTATTTCAGTGGATAAATTAAAATGGCCTATCCTATATATGGGCACATATTTTGTACATAATTATATATAATCATATATAATCATATATAATTATGTATATTTAGATATGTTTTTATAAAAATTTTTTTATTAGGTAAGTTAAACTTAAGATGAATATAATAGGAAAACTAAATATGACTTTACTTTGATTTCAGATATTACAAAGAAAATATGTGACAAAATTTATAATGAATTGGAATGCAAAATTTATAATAAATAGTAATCTCTTTCGACACTTTTACTAAGAAACGCTTGAAATATGTTCTATATTATTCAAATCGTTACTTTTTAATCAGTTGTTTTTAATGGAAATAAAATATGGATAGAGATATTTTAATATGTTTCGACGTTGTTTTTTTACCATCATGCGTTATCGCTCATTTCGTCAGCTTTCGTTTGGACGTAGCAGAGAATTATTGATGACACAAGTGTTTCCTCTCCGGTGTGTTGGTGTATGTGACACTAAAGCGGTTTATTTTTCATGTCTCTATGTCATAAGAGACACATCAGTAAATGTGGTGGCAACGAATACAAAACGTGAATATTCCATCGTGAGTGTTTTTTTGACGTGAGTAATGTTCGATTTGACACAATTTTCATTATGAACATTTTCTTGCTCTCCGCATAAAATTACTCAATAATCTTCGAATACATTGTGATAAAACGCTAATTAAACATTGAGCATTTTCACGATAAACTAATTAAAACGTATCTGTATTACGCGAGGAGTTTCGTTCAAACCATTAATCATTTCGTCGTCCGGTCGTGTACGTTGTTACGAATGTTTAGTTTGGTGATCGCGCTAAGTGATTTTAAATTCAAATTCCAATAAATCTGTGTGAATGTCGCACAAAGATTTTCCTGGCCCGTTGGGCCTATTAATTGTAATTGTGGTAGGAATAGGAATTATTCTGATTGCGTTGCTCCTGTTCGTTTGTTTTCTCACGCCTGGTTGCATCGGCTACGAATACTTCAGAAAGCAAAGTAAGATCATCAACTGCATTAACTCTAATTAACTAATTGACTCTTCTTAGATTATGTGTATTTAAATACTCGTGAGCATACGATTCCCTAAATTGTAATGTCTAAGAATAGAATTAGCGTCATTAAATGTGATGCCAATTAGATAAAGATTAGAGTAGGGATAATTATTCTCATTGTCAGTGCAAAATACTCGACGTATGTGTGTGTGTGTGTGTGTGTGTGTGTGTGTGTGTGTGTGTGTGTGTGTCCCTCTCTTTCTCTCTCTTCATTCCCTCCACCCCTTTCTTTCTCTCTTCTTTGCTCTCCTCTCTTCATAATTTATTTTCCAATTGCATACATGTATTCTATGTTTTTGCGAGTGTGCTTCATAAATACATGAAGTATACACGCGTGCACATGTGATCAATCAAACACACACACACACGTACACGCATAGACACACACATAAGCGCACACATATACACATGTAGATATTGTGCATAACAATTTTTATAAAGTTAGTTTCATTTTTTCAAAATTACAAAAAATAATTTAAAATTCTAAATATACATAACCTCTTACGAATTCAAATTTATATCCTTAACATTTTAGACATTAAAATCAAAATTAAAATTCTTGAAATTCTCTAATTTTTTTAAATTAAAAATTTTCAAATACACGGAATAAAAATTTTGTTCGGATATGCGGTATTCTGTTTAGAATTGTAAATTCTAATAATTAAGATATAACATGTAGATACAACACAAATTAAACAAAATTTTCGCAGATGTTTAACTATTACATCAAAGTTTTCTAAATTATTTTTTAGGATATTTTTAATAGAATTCTTTCAAAAACTTATATATTGTACTTTAGAATTCTTTTAAAAACTTATATATTAGACTTTAAAACTATTTAAAAGTTTTTGAGATTGTTAAAGAAAATTGAAATTTTCAATAAGAAAGAGAGATCGCGAAGTTAGACAATCACGTCGAATATTGCATTGACTCAGACAATAATATTTTTTTCTTATTAAAATAATTTTTTAAATTTCACCCATAAATTTTTTTCATAATAGCTTCGTAAATATACACAAATTACGCCATTGCATTTTGTCGCATGACACACATGCATCTGGTAAATATTATTTCTTTTGTTTCCTTTGTAACGTTACGTAATTAAACACGTCAGTTAACACAGAATGCACAATAATGTTTCAATATTATTGCTAGAAACATTCGCATTCTATCTTCTTAACATATTTTTTGTGTAAAAAAATTTTTTATTCATATTAAATTGATTACATTTATCTACGCGATATTATCATTATACGATGATTTTTGTAGTAAAACTTATTGGAAATTACTTAATTAGCATCTAAATTGTGCAAGAAGAAATATTGTATTGTAATAACATATATATATTACCTAATAAATAATATATACGGAGAGAATTTTCTCTAAAAATTTAGCCTAAAAATCATGGTAATCATGGGATAACTAAAATTTGGAAGATTTTTATAAATTCTCTCTGATTTATTCATATCTATCACAATAAAATATAAAATCTGTTTGATTAATATTACAATCTGCTTGGTAATTTTTATTATGTAGTTTATAAATATTATATAAACTATATAATAAAAATTACCAAGTAGATATATATATATATGTATAATAATGAAATATATTGTATCGTATATAAAAATAGTATATGTATAATATCGAAGTGTGCATATAATATCGTCTTACAAAAAATATGTACTTCAGAAATATAAAAATCCATATCTAACAAAGGATATGAGAGGGTGTATACTCAAGTTGCTATCTAGAACAAAAATAGTTATATAATCCTTGAAATGTTTTTCCGCAGGAAAAGAAGACAAGAGTGTATCTTTACGAACGAAGAATCAAAAGAAAGAGAACTTAAAATTAAATGATGTCAGCTATAGGTCTTGGAGACTCGGTAGTTTATATGAAAATGACAATAATGGTAAATCTTTTGCTATATTTAATTTATACTTTAGGAAAACTTCTGGAGTCTTAATTGGTTCTACACTTTTAAATTACTTACGTCATTTAATAACTTATTTAATAATTTACATTATTTTTCTATGATTTTCTTGTTATTTTGTAAAAATTGTTATATTATATTAATAATATAATTAGAACAGCAAAAGTAAATTACATCAAATTAATATATGTATATAAGTATACTGACGAGCATTGAGAAATTATTAATTGAAAATTTCTATTATATTAAATGAAATCAAATTTATGCATTATAATTTAACGTATTTTTATTATTTTATTTATTATTTTATAATGAAATAAAAAGTGTTTAAAAATGTTTGAAAATTCTATTAAAAATAATTTTTACAAGATAAAAAATATTAGAGAGTATTAAATTACATTACAGAGTATTAAATAGTCTGTTTATAAAATATTTACCCTCATATTTAATCACTTGTTTTATTAATTTAGATAATTTAAATAATCTAGCTACAAATTGATTAATTTTTTATGACGAAAGATTTATATATCTATATTCTAAAATTTACCGTTTAGTTTGTAAGAAAATAAGGCTTTACAATCTTTCTGTAGTCCGCATTTTCTTGAAATTAAACAATGTTTCATTAACTAAAATATATATACTAAATATAATGTTTATTTACTTTTAAATTAAAAAATATTGAATAAGGCATGTATCAAACTTTTAAATAATAAAATGAAATATTTTTAAATTTGATATGTGCAGATATTAAATTTTTAATTGGCAGAGTAATATTAATTCATTATCCTACATAAAACGTGCGTTACATTGAAATGTCGTGACATAAAAATATATATTCTTAATATACATACAAACATTACGCTGTTATATCTTATAAATTTTATTTCATTATAAATTCAATTCTCACTTTCGGTTCTCATTTTCAGACTAAGAATACCAATATTTTTTTATTGGTCATATTTTATTGGTTTTCATCATATTACTTTTTTCGCGTTACAATAGATATTGTAAATCTATTTAGTTTAAATTAATAAAATTTAAATTAAAAGGAATTTAAAATGTGGTCAAAACTATCATAAAAAAATCACTGGAAATTATTCTAAATTTCCAGGTTAAAAAGCTTGATTAATCTCTTGAGTATGTGTGACGTCTAGATATCATGCACAGAGTAAGTTCTGAATATTTAGATGACATTTATAGATTTTCATGGAATTACTTATCGTATTTTTTAATAAATATTATTAAGAAAGTTCAAAAAGGTTTTTTTATGTGTTTTAAAAGTAAAAAATGTCATGTTTATGTGTTTTAAAAGTAAAAGATTGAAATTCTAGTCAGGTTTTCAAAATTTACTAATGCAAATTTAAAATGGCAATTTTGAAAATTACAAAATTTTCAAATATTTATAAACGATTATGATAAATTTTTTTCAATAACTGTACTCAAAAGATGCAAGTACATAGATTTGAAATTAAAATTTCTAAATTAGCTTTTGAAAATAAAGATTTATTTTTCCAATATAGCACAGACTTACATTTAGAATCAATAAAACAAAATTTTGATATGAAACAAAAAATTTTTTTACGACGTAGGTCGTGGATTATAATTTTTTTTTTAATTTAAAAATTCTTTTAGTCTCGCTAGATGACGTAAGAAGAAAGTAAACTCAAAAGTAAAAGTAATGCGCGATAGTACAGAATGTCCAAAGCACTATATTTAATGCTCAGGAGATAGAGGAGATAGAAGCGCTCGAGATAAACAAGTTCCCTATCATTTTGCAATATTTCCAATAATTATTGAGTTATTAAATGTTAAAGTCAGACGAATGATAGCGGAGATTGTAGAAGAAAAGTGATGGAGTTGATCTCGAACTAATATATCAAGCATTGGCTACTGGCCATGACGTGCAGCGAAGAAGATAGCATACTGTTGTCCGTGGTTTCATCGCCGTTCCTTTTCGCCGCGCGCCAACAGCCAATGCTTGATACATTAGGCCATACTATTATAGCTCAAGCGACTCCATTTCCGTGCGCTATTATTCATCTAACTTTAACACTTAATAACACAATAATTATTGTGATTATTGCTGTTAGAAAGTTTAAATATCGGATCATCTCCCTAGTTTCTCGAGTCTAGTTTTTTTTCTTTTCTTTGTATTTAGCGCTTCCCGCCATATTTTCCCGTACTCTATGTATTCCGTCTACTCTACAACCGACGTCCCCCTCTTCTTCTCCTTTTTTACCTTCACGTAAAGAGAACGTTCGTTGTGACGCGTATAAGCAATAAAGACTCTTATAAGTTTACTAAAGATTCCACGTGTTACTGAATATCCCTGCTGCGCTAGAACTCCTATCCCAACAATTGCAAAATGGGAGAGAACTTTTTTATTTATCTCAATCTCTTTTCGCGTTGGATACAATGCTTTTAGACATCTTGTAAGATGAAACTCAATTAAATAATATAAAATTTTTCACCATATGGAACTGTTTACCGTTTCAAAATTCTGCTATCAAATTCGTATTTCATAATTTAGAAAACTCTTATATTTAAATTATGACGTAAATCAGCAATAATAAAAAGGTTGTTTCCCATACACTTTTAGACTCACTTTTGCATTTTGAAGTTCCACACTGATTGTGAGAAGATTAATTTATTTGATTAAAAATATTTTTAAAGCAAAACAATAAAAAGAATATGATGTTATATAGGTACTATTAGTGAGAACGCAGAATCTCAGTCTCATAAAGACTCATTTAATTCTACTAACAATCAATGCAAGAATGAGGAGTGCTCTTCAACACTGGTAATTATACACAATTTGAACGAATGTACCATTGTGTCGTTGCATCATATGGCAGTTAGCCAGTTAATTAATTTCTGGAAATTGTAGAATTTGATTTATACGGACAAACAGAAGCATGATAAAAAGGTAAAAGAATTTCCGACCGAACTGACAATAAGCTTGCAATATTTGCCGCCCTGCGATGACATTATTACTGGGAAACTTGTTATTGGTATTGAAGTGCGTTATTGGCAGTTTATGCACAAATATTATAAGAAAATTTCACTATATAATATTATAATAATAACATAAATATTGAGATTATTTGACCTCGTTTCATTATTTAAATTATTCAAGACAAATTGTAAAATAAAATCACAAATTATAAAATAAAATTACACTACAGAAATAAAACGCATTTCGTATTTGTTTTACAGGCGCTGTGTGGCCTCCCTCCGAAACAATACAATGGCACGTTAGAACCTTATATTGCATTGAATATTATGAAGCAATCATGGAGCCACAGAAAACGTCAAAAATTACATAGTTTTCGAACGAGAGGCATCAGGCATACTGCCAGTCCGATCTACAAAGAGAATTTTGTTATTGCAAATGCAAAATCGCACGAAGCTAAGGTATATTCTTTATCATACAAGATATCTAAGAAAAATATTATTACTGTAATTTAATATACATAAGTACGTATATGTAGATAAAATATTTTTTACTGTAAAATTATTTTTTAATTCACTTTTCAATAATAATTTTGCTTTGCAGGAATGGATACTAGATATCACTGCGTATGATCACGACAGATATGCAAATCACACGGAATTGTGTTCGCTCAAAGTATCGTTGAAAGATATGAAAAAGATCTTTTACAGCCCGGAGATTCATATGTTTAACTACAGAATGAAGCCCTCTTATCAAGTAATGTATTAATAATGTAATTAGATATATTAATAAAGAATATAATGAAATAATACTGGGTGATTCACCTAACTTGATGACCTTAAATAAATTGTAAAATATTTACAGTATAAAAAAATTATTCAAACAAAAATAGTATAATAATCATTTTCTTACTATTTTGCTTTTTACCGAGATATAAAGGTCACTCACTATCGGTTTTTTAAATAGAACGCTCAGCATTTCTTTGCAGATTTCGAAAAAGCATTCAACGTTGAGTAAAAATGTATTGCATAGACCGGGTCTAAAGTTAACAATACTGACAATGAGATAATAAAATAACTTTTATTTTAAGTATTGCTCAAACTATCATCCGTCATTTTCAATACAGCTACGTAATCGCTCAATGAGCGAAAGCTTAATATTCTGAAGCGTATCCGGTGTTATAACAACTTATGCAGTAATAATACGTTCTCGCATATCTTTTACTACTGTTATTAGTGACTCACAATAAACTTCGTTTTTTATTGTCCCCCATAAAAAATAATCAAGCGGTATTAAGTTCGATCAACGAGCTGGCCACGAAACTTCACCATCACGTTCAATCTATCTTTTTAAAAAACCTTTTTATTAAAAAAAGGTTAAAAAAAGGTACCAAGTACGCGCCAAAGATCTTTTCTACAAAAACAGTGATATAAAAAAAGTGCTCCAAATGTAAAATATAAAAATACAAATTTATATACTACTTACTATTTACATAGTTACTGCTTATAAAACATTGAGTAATAAAGGGGACATTATTAAAGGAGACATTAATACCCAGTCAGCAAAATGTTGGCAGAACGTCAGCAGACTGCTAACAGATTTGAATATACAGATCAGAATATATTAACAGACTGAGCTTATCTAACATTCCATACTGCCATACTGACATTCTGTTAACAGAATCTGTTGACATCCTATGTATAGACATAACAGACAGCAGAAATCGAGCAGATCCTGCTGACAGGACCTGACGTCAGATTGGCAGCGGAAAGCAGGCAGGACCTGCGCGACACAATCTGACGGCAGACTGGAAGGAGTAATACAACAGACTCTGACTGTGTGTTCCAAAATTCATTACCAATGCTGAAAATCTACAGTATACGTTACGTGCACTATAGATTTTCGACACTGGCAATGAACACAGCCTTCGTTGTTTTGTAGGCATTTAAATTGTGTGTCTCTGCTATTGAAAAATGTATTCTTTTTATTATCTTTTTAAAGGAAATAATTTTTACTGTTTTATTAATTAATATATTTTGATATATTTTACATTGAAGTGTAAGTAAGTACCTACATACACAATACATATACATGCGGAAATACGGAATCAGAGGCCCGACTCTTGAACTCATATGAAAAATTTTTGTATACGTAAATAATGCTGCGCGATCACTATTTAGTATATAATTTGAGATCTAAAAGGTATATACACCAATCAGTGATTGTGCAGCGTTATTTACGTATACAAAAATTTTTCGTATGAATTCAAGAATCGGACCCCTGATTGGTGTATAGTGCTGAATATTTATTGAAGACTACCATTATAGAAGGGGCCTGTTCTTTTTCACTGCACTACTGCACTAATGCAATAAGTTAAAATAAAACAAACATATTTTCTCTCGTTCTAACTTCGTGCATTGATGCAGCAGTACAGAGGAAAAGAACAGGCCACGAGGT
Source organism: Tetramorium alpestre (assembly GCA_021460005.1). Taxonomy (NCBI): domain Eukaryota; kingdom Metazoa; phylum Arthropoda; class Insecta; order Hymenoptera; family Formicidae; genus Tetramorium; species Tetramorium alpestre. The sequence continues at coordinate 1,937,376 of JAJVSH010000020.1, read as the reverse complement.
ATCGTGTGTCAGAGATCTAAGAAGAATGAAAAACGAGAAGTAAAGAACGGCACAGCACTGCCATCAGTGTTGCTAATCTGATATAGTTACCAAGTAACGACGCAAGATAATCAACAAATACACTGGCGCAAACAAAAAACGGGACAAAAATTTTGACTGAGTTTTTAGGCAATTTTCAAAGTGACATAATTTTGCGAAAAATTATTCAAACTGCATGAACTTTTTTTTAAATTAAAGGTTGAAACCTCAGTTTTAAAATGGTGTATATATTTTTTTAGGGACATTGAAGCAACAGGAACCTCTTAAATCGAAGGGCATGTTTGAGAGTTTAAAATTAGTCAAGTTTAGAAGTGTGCACGGACTTGGACAATTTTTTTTCGAGCATGTTATATACATGAAATCAAAGCCTAATTTTTCCCCTTTAATTTGAGTAGTTGCTGATCGCTGGACGATTTTTTTTTTACCGAGTTATCAAGGTTTGAAGAAGAAAGAGTCATTTTGACTTTGATCACTTATTACCCGTAAACAAATCAACATACAGTACTTCGCGAAAAAGCATTAAAAAGCTGAAAGTCAAGTCTTTCAAACGCTGTTATTGTTTTCTTCTTAGCCTTATTTTTTCTAACAAAAAATTAAGTTCAAATATCATGTAAAAAAATCGCATATTTTACATTTCTTCTTTAATTCGATATATTGTCACGAAAAAAGATCCAATCAAATCAGTAAAGCAAAGTTTTGTAATTCAAGTATGCCACAATAAAAAACAATAACGTTTATCAGCTAAAACATTTTTATTCCATGTGTCCATTGTTCTTGAAATTGTCTAAATTGCTAAAAACTAAAAAACTATCGATATTGCGTTAAAGTTAAAACTTTAAGCTTGAAAAATGCATGTTTAATTTCTTGAGACGTTCTTTATTCATTTACTATGGTAAAGCAGATCGATTCTCTTAATTTTCAACAACTTAAGTTAAATCTGCGATGAAAGTCGAAATGACTATTTCTTCTTCAAATCTTGATAACTCAGTAAAAAAAATCGCACAACGATCAGCAACCGCTCAAATTAAAGGGGAAGAATTAGGCTTTCATTTCATGTATATAATATGTTTGAAAAAAAATTATCCAAGTCCGTGCACACTTCCAAATTTGGCTAATTTTTAAATCTCAAACATGCTCTTCGATTTAAGAGGTTCTTGTTGCATCAATGTCCCTAATCAAAAAAATATATACACCATTTTAAAGCTGAGATTTCAATCTTTAATTTAAAAAAAAGAACATGCAGTTTGGATGATTTTTCGCAAAGTTATGTCACTTTGAAAATTGTCTAAAAATTCGATCAAAATTTTTTTCCCGTTATTTTTTGCGCCAATGTACATAACAGAAATATATAATTTAATTAGAAAACTTGGCGCTGCCAAACTGAATAATATAAATTATATTCTATATAATTTTAATCGCTTATTTAGTTTTCTTAATTCTAATATATTTATACTTACAAGGGAAGGATGCGAGGTATGAGACGCCGATTTTGATGCGCTTTAAATATTGTGTAGTACTCTACTATAAAGCCTTATGTTTACAATGCTAGAATTGGGTCCGAAATCTCGGTCCGAGAAACGTGTAGCCAATAAAATTGCCACTTTTCCGTAGCTACAAATTTCTCGGTACGAGATCTCGGAGATGAGTTTTAGTATTGTGGATACAAGGCTTAAGAATATTTGAGCAAAGCGGCAGAACTCACTTCTCATTAGTTTTATAGAAAAGAACTTTTTAAAAGAAATAATTTTTTAATGATATCTTATACTTTTGTAGAAGATCTTTTTAATTTGTTAAAGTTATATAGAGATCTTTTTTAAAAAATAATGCACATACACTTGGCGCCTTTTTTACCTTGTTTTTCGAACGCCATTGTGTTCACTACTATTTTGTAATGTTTTATCATCTTCTATGCTGAGGCATATGGTATTTTGAAAACAAGATAGAAATTTACACTTGTAAATTGTAAAAGGACCGGAAAATATTTTTATCTTAAAACAGAATTATAAGGCACCAAATGTAAAAGCACCGAATTAATTTAAATACCTAATAATAATTTGAAAAATAATAAGTATATAATTCTTTACACTTTTTAGGAATTTGGCAATATATTATTAGCTGTAAGCTATCTACCTACTGCAGAAAGACTGACTATTAACATTATGAAGTTGCGCGATATCAAATTTATACCAACTGTATTGAGTTTAAATGAATTTAGTAAGTATTATAAATGTTAATATTATAGAAAAATATTTTTAAATAACTATATTCATTGTAGATCCGTATGTTAGAGTATTAATGTTAAATGGAAAAACGGGTAAAAAAATGAAGAAAAAGAAAACCAAATTTTTACGCGCTGTCGCGCAGCCAGAGTTCAATGAGATTTTGACATTCGATTTGGCAGTTACTCAACTCGATACTGTTCAATTTTTGGTGGTGCTCTGTAGCAAGGTAAATTATGAAAGGAAAGGAATATTATGAAAAAATAAAAATAATACAAAGATTTATAACATGATTAAAATATGTATTATTAAAATCATTATTAATAACATATTTATTCTATTGTATTATTTATAATATTATATTTTGTCTAAAAAGGATAGAAATTATTCATACAATACACTAAAATTCTTGAATCATAATTCGAAGATCTTGATACTGTCCTCTAATTTTCGTATACATATATACATATGTCATAGTAATTATTATCATATTCATTATATTATACATATGTATAATTGGAAAGAATTAGGTAATATTCTTTAATATATCAAAAATTTCACGCTTTTTTATCAGAGTAAACGAAAATGGAAAATAAAGAGCGAGAATTACTTATCTACATACTTATCTTATTAACAAAATAAATAAGGCCTTTCGTTGCCGTTAACTTATATTCCAAGATAATTAATATTAAGAATTCTATAGTATATTACTATTAAATATATTTGTGACAAATACTTTGAGATCTTTATTTTTTTCTTAAGCAGTAGAAGAATCCATGCAAGTAAAGTGTAATTAAGATATAATTCGAATGTGCTAACACTATTTCTTAGAATAAGAAATCTTTTGTCGGCGAATAGCTTGGACTTCATTGATTCCCAATTTCATTAATTTGACTTTCCTCTCTTTTGCGCCTCTCATTCTTCCTTCTCTTTCTTGCTTACTCTAATTTTAATTATTATATTTGTCACTTGTTATAATCCATTAAACAACTTTAAATATGTATAATAACAATTTTAAATATGTATAATTAGTTTAATATAATTAGTTTTCTTATAAATAGAGTAATAAGAGCCTTTGTAAAGACAATAATTCAAAAAAGTCATATTTTGCCCTGTATTAATAATTTTAGGTTTTACCGGAAGGACTACCTGCCAATACCGCCGATGCGAGTGATAGTGAAGATTCTATCAGTTCCTTCAAAAGAACTACTGACATTTTTATTGGCAAAGTGGCTCTTGGAAAAGGCGTGAGAGGTTCGACGGAAAGATTGCATTGGTTCTCAGTGCTCCAAAATCCAAGGAAACTTGTTACTGTGTGGCACACTCTAAAATAATGAAAATCATTATGTCATTATATAATATATCCCAAGTAGCATATAATGATTTATATACGTTTTATAAACATTTCTTAAACGTATTTAAAATATTAGAAACGTTTAAAATATATAGGAAACCACAGTATAAAAAAAACCACACAGAAAAAATATTAATCTCAAATCAACAATATTAGTTTCATATATACGCAAAAATATAAAATCTTCTTTAAAGATTTTGATAATCTTAAACAGACAATAACTTGCTCAGATAAAGAAATTTTGTTTTTGTTTAAGATTATCAAAATCTTAAAAGAAGATTTTATATTTTTGCATATATATGAAATTAATATTGTTAATTTGAGATTAATGTTTTTTTCTGTGCAACACGTGCTACTAGGGATGATATACAAAAGATAACACTAATTTAAAATATTTTTGCTTGTGAACAATCAAAAATTATTTATCATTGTTTTTTGGATGCTGAATATCCTATTTACCAACTTACTCTATCACGTTACAATTTTGAAAAAGAATTGCGGCTAACATAAGTATCCACAGGCAAATTGTCTACTTTTTTCAGACGAAAATTTTAAATTCACTTTAAGCTTAAAATAAAGCTTATTACGCGTGAATTACAATATATAAGGTGAATCGAGCTACGTTTCAAAGAAAATCTATTTAAAACTTTATCTTTACCGGGTAGGTTGCACTATCAGAAAATTCGCTTACAATTAGATCATTAAAGGTACTTATTCGATCTATTTAACCTTGATTGCAATAAAATTTTGTCAACATGTCACACATGATATGTGAATTATACAATATCAAATGTCATAATATACCAATATACTAAATATCACAATTACCGTCATGTTACATGTGATAATTATAATATATCAAAATACAATAAAATCATTTTTTTGCACTTTTAACTGAAAAGTTCTCAAATTGTGACGTGATAAAACAATTTAATAATAGAATCGTTCAACGTTCAAAAAAACTATAGAAAATGATTAAGTATTTGCGTTTTGTGCTCAAAATAAGTAATTTTTTGTTAATATTATTTCCGATTTATAAATCATTACACAGTTACAAAAATACGCGCGCGATTTTATATTTATTGTATTTAAAATTTAACCCTTATCCGGTACACTTCAATGGAATTCCATAACCGGTCTCTCACTGGGGTCTGTGGGGACCTCAATGACAAAAATGCTTGCTGCAAAGAAGATATTGACATTAATGTCTTGAAAAAATTACAGATTACCTTTCAAATATCTTACTTTGAAACGAAATAGGTTTCTTAATTAAAATTTGATTTCGAGTATGTGAAAAAAATTCCCGAAGGAAAAGAATGCAAAAAAATCACTTATTTCACTAAAAAAATCATAACTCATACAATTTTCAATATTTTAAGCTAAAAATTTAACCTGTTACAATCAAGATATGATTCTTCAAGAAAAATATTAGTCGAATAGTGCGCCTTCCAAAAAAAGTATTAATTCTGATGATCGAAATGATGAATTTTAGGGAAAAAGTAACAAACGATTTTCACGAAATATAATGATTTATTTTCAAAAGATGTTCAGCCTTTTTATCTGAAACATCGCCCCCAAAAGCCTTCCCATCTTCCGCTTTGAGGAGATTTCGTTAAACATGACTTCGGAGACATCCTGATGACACAGGAAAATCGTCTAAATACTTTATAAAAAAAATTCAGAGCACTTTTTATAATACAGTTATCTTCAATTGAAAATAATAGACGAGAAAAATCACAAAAAAATATAGAAAAATATTCCAAATAATCACAAATGGTACACTGGGGTTTCCCCGGACCCCAAAGCTTGAAATGTCTGCTTCTATCAAATATCAGTACCACACTGCTGCTTGGCGAGTGGTACTTCGAATTGGGAGTGAAAGAAGATACCCCAAACTAAATGGCGCGCCAAGTATAACTTTCGTGAATTTTCGACAATAAATTGAATGTTAAATTCGGTTATGGTCTGATGGACCCCACAGTACTGGGTAAGGGTTAATACTATTAATAGACATGTTCATATAACAACCAAAGATTAATTTCTGAATTAAACTTTACTTAAGTCCCTAACCAGGATTAATGGAAAAGAAATAATAAATTAACAATTAGTAATAATATAGTGGTTATTAATAAGTAAATCTGTAGCGAATATGTTAATCGGATCATTTTAAGTAGATCTGTGGCGCAGAGAAGTATGTGCTCTTCTATGTGAATTCCAGAATATCCAATTTCAAATCCAATAAAAACAAATACTTTGTTGTTTAAAAACTTATTACTCGTTCGCCATCTTTCTGGAAGAGTCCAATCCACACTGGTCATGGAGGAGTATGATTAAAATCCCCATGATATATTCTAATTAAATTAGAAAATTCTACGGGAGACTTATATTCAGCAATGGACTAGAATAACTGGACAATAAGTAATTGGGATTATTACATCGTGAATTATTTTGTAATACAGAATTTTTTATTTGATTTTTGTTTTGTTTTTTATGATAAAAATCCTGCCTAATTTTACTTTTTTAAATTAAAAATAATTAAAATAATTTTATCTTACATGTCGCAAAAATAAAAAATAAAAATTTTGTAAAATTTAACAATATTGATATTTTATAGATATAAAAATATTATTTATATTATGTTTCTTGAAAGTTTGTTTAAAAAATAATTTTTTATATTAAAACTTTAATTAATTATTCTTTTATTTTAGATTAATATTTACATAATGTTTTAATAGCATAGTATTTCTTAATTTAATTATAATTATATACATTCACCGGCAAAAAAAACAGGCCATCTAATTTTATCTCTTTCCTTTACAAAACGGCACAATAATGAATCTTGATCTGCCAAAATAAAAATTTTTAATGTAACTTCGCTGTTTCATCTGATGTGAAGAAAATCGTAAAGAATTTCTGTATGTGATGACCTTTATTCAAAAATCCCGCTGCAATAATATCGGAGTATTGCTGGCAGATGGCAGCAACGATAATCTGCATGAAACATCTGGCGAAGAAATCGCTCCGCTCGGCGAGCCAGTCGAGCTGGCTCCAGTCTGTTTTGTGACTTATGTATGTACGTAAGTGTATCGTGTCATCGTGTCGTTGAATTCTCATCGTTTTGTCGGTTTTTCCGTGATTTTGTTATCCAGTTTGCTGCCACAGAGCACGGTATTCGCATTTCACCGAGAGATCGATAGGTGAGTCTCGTTTATGGCAATGATCATTACTCGCAAAATGTAACCTCTAAACCAGCAGTACTTTAACGCGCTACATGCTCCACGTCAGACGACATTCTCACATCTCTCTCTCTTTTTTCCTCTCTATTTAATTCTATTGTTCGAACCGGCATTTGTTACCATTCGCGTATCTCGCACTCGTGTCGTGTTTCGAATTCTCGATTCGAGAAGTATCATCGGTCACGTCGTGAACGCTTCCTATCATGTTCCTACGACGACGAAGCGAATTGCTTGGTCGATTGGAAGCACATATGATGGATAAACAGAACTATTGATGACTGCAAAGAATATTTTCCGATAATTACTATTAAAAGTATATAGTTTTTAATTTGGCGTTGATATATAT
>JAJVSH010000020.1:1917932-1930066 GCA_021460005.1 Tetramorium alpestre | reverse complement strand
TATATGTGTGTGTATATACATATAGGGTATTTTGAAACAATACCGACACATAATTAATAGATGATAAAAAATCATTTTTAAGCGGCAACTCTTGTCCGGAAATTTCGCGTTTTTTTTCTACCTAGTAATCAAGTTGTAGTAAAAGCGTTTTTTAAACGAATTTCACGGCCATTAAATTTGCAATATATCATAGTAGATGCTTAAAATTTTGTTTTCCGATAACATGCATCGGATTTGCGGGAAATTTGATATAAATAGTATAACTAGCATATTTAAATTATTCTTGATAATATGTTCACTGTACAATTTTATTGCAATTAATGTAGCAAAGAATAACAATTTGTCGTTTTAAAAACCTTTGGTTTTCACCGTCTATTTTAACCTTTATACGATGTCGATGTTTTCTCAAGACAAAAGACTCCGTATGTTTGATATGTTTATACTAATTTGCAAGCGTTAACACAAAAATTACATTTTAGAACGATAATATACATTAATAATTTTTAACCCGTGACATAAATCTAGCGATTCGATAAATGCATGCTGCTAAAAACGTGCGATTGTTTCGAGAACAACAGAATAAAACAAATTCTATAGATATGGTAAATTCTGGAACCAAGTTAGACCGATTATAATAATACTAGTACTACCATTATTTATTTTATACTTTTACTTTATAAATCTGTATTATATTCTCATGTTTATTAATCATTGCTTTATAAAATTACTAGAGGGAAAACTTTTTTGCTAAGTAATATCCTTCTATTGGCTTATCTAGTCATTCTGTTGTTAATTTTGTTCTTTTACTGTTAATCGATCGACATTAATTACGAGAAATCTAAAACGAGCAAATTATGTGATATAGATATAAAGTAAAAATTATTTATTTCCTGCAAACAAAGATAAATAAAGAAAATATGAAATGTTTCAACTTATACAGAATCTTTTTCATATGAACAATAGATAATAATAAATATTAATGTAATGAATAAACACATAAGGCGATAACAAGTTAAATAAGTNAAATAAATAAAATCTTAACAAAAAATTACACGATGATACATAAGAAAAATATTATTAATACTTACTAGAGATTTTTTAGACTTTTAATATAGTAAATTAATTTTATTTTGTCCCAAATTTTTATTGAATTACATTTTCTTCAATATATGTGAACACGCATGCTTTTAATAAAAAATTATTTCATAACAAAAAGATGAAAAGGTGAAAAAACAACAAAAAGGATGTTCTGTAATCAAAAAATGTGAAATGTATTTTAGTCATAATTTTTGTCAATTTTGATCTAAAGTAACTTGTAATTTTTATATAAAAAATAAAATGGCTAGAATAATAAAAGGAATTGATTAATAGCGTTAATTTTTAGATATGGAATTTTGCAAAATCCATTTGCCAACCAATGCAATTAAAAAATGCAATAAAATTGTTGTTGAAGATTAAAGAAAAAGGAGAGAGCTCAAAAATTGAAACTGTCACTTTAAAAGCTCATAAATAGTTTTTAATTCTACCGCAACGTTTGATAAAAATGAAATATTTTTATTTTTAAGTAGTGGGGGAGGGGAAGGCTCAGTCGACATCGAAAAATATTAAATTTCTGCTTGATGTGACAAGCTCAAAATTTTGAATTAGGTTGAATTAGTTGAAAGCTCATAAATGGTTCGTAATTTGACGCTATTTGTTTTTTATTTTTTAAAGATAGAGGGGAAGTTAACTCAATAGGTGCATCTATTTTAACAATGCGTTATTCATTTCACAAACATTTTTTTCTTTTTTCATCATTACAACCATTTAGACCGTTCGGCACGCAATCGCACGTTATTGTTATGCAAATGATTTTTACGCAACCGGATAACTATCTAGGGAGTAAATGGCCGTGTGAGTTATGGGAACATTTTCTGGTATGTCTAGCATTTTTTAAATGCAACTTCCTATGCGATTATTTGATATTTTTTTTATTTTTTTTCTCCTGATTTTTTTAAATTTATGTTGTCTAGCTTGAATAATTTTTTTTTCCAGAAGACTGTGAATTTGGCATGATGTTATATTGTTTTTTGTATTATTTTTTTTTAAGCAATGAATAAAAGTCGTTTATTTTGAAAAGACTTATCGAATGATGTCATTCGTATCATTCGATAGATCCTACTTAAAATCTGAAGTTATTTCCGATTTCTATCACTTCTAGTTTTTTTTTCCAGAAAACTCTCTCTATAACAGCATCGTACTCTATGAGTACAGTTTTTTAGTAAAATTTTTTCACTCATTTCCATATTACAAACTCCGTTTTCAAATAAAAGAGGTAGTACGGGTAATCTGATACATAAATATAAATACATAATGTATAAAATATCTTGTAAACTTTATTACTTCGTAAACTGTTTCGGCAACTGTACCTTAATATTTTTATACACAAAAAAATTAAGACGAATTAATTGATGTAAAGAAAATAGTAGTTTTTAAAAAAAATTATGTAATTTGCAATATGCAACTACATGTCTTTTTGATAAAATGTGCCAGAGTAAAGTGTAAAGTATTTCATAAACTATACATTTTTGGACAACACTCTACGTTAATACTACTTTTATATGTAGAATAACTAGAGAGGAATTAAATTCTGTAAAAAATATATAACCCTATTTAAAAATTGGCAATAATCTTTAAGTGACTTTAAGAAAAATTGATTTTAATTTTAATATTATTTATTCTCCTTCAAGCTGTACAACTTTCGTCTGAAATATTTTTTGTATTATTAATAATTTCGGAAAAAATTGACTGGATTGATTAAAATAAGACACCCTATATATTTGTGTTTTAGAGAAGAATGTGCCACGTTGGAATGTGCAGTTAGCACATTTTTTATTTTTTANTTTTTGATATTAAAATTTTTTTAAAATGTTTATCAGAAACGTGTTACTGATAAACTATTATTTATTTTTAAAAATTAATAAAATTTATCAATTTTATAGACACCTTTTGTTTAAAACTTTTTTTAAAGTGATATTACAAAATTGCGTTAAATGTAATATACGATAAAATTTATACATATACATATTAATATTTCGCTAATAATAATTATACCGTATAATTGTTTTATGATTACACATTTCTATGTGTAATCTTTTATTATCATTCTTTGATATTAAAAATATAAATAAAATAATATGGTTGTGTAACATGATTACAAAGTTAGATATTTCCAGAAAAATATGTGATATTAAGAATAATAAAATAAATATGCTAAATGAACAAGAAATTAAATAAAATATAATATATATTTTTATAAGAATTCTTTGAAAATATATTTTACGAATCTATTTATACTCTGAACAAATATATTTTAATGGCGCAAAAGGAAATCAATCTTAATCAAAGTAAACAAATAATAAAAAATATCAAAACAAAAAGGTATTGAACACAAAAAATTCAATTTTGCTAGAGCTTAAAATATCAATGAAAGCATTTAATTAATATATGTACAATTATGAATGTTTTATTTATTTCAGTCTTTTTTTTATAAAAAAGAATTTTTTAAATAATGTGGCTGACAATCGCAGGATCTAATTACTATAATGTTTTATATCGAATTATACTAAATTATAATATCATACTAAATTAATTATAATCGAATAGTTGAAAGTTTTTAATGAGTGATCAATTAGATTTAACCTCTTCATTGTGTAGCGGTCAAATTTGGCCGAAAAAAGTCGTGCCACTAATGTGTAGCGGCCAAATTTGGCCGCGTAAAAAAAGAATTGGTTACGCTTTTTCGATTTTTACAAAAGTGGGTATCCTAAGGTTTTTGTGGTCGCTGAATTCAAATCTGACATCAGAATTTCTAAATTCAAAATGGCGAAATATGGCCGATAAAAAATTTGAAAGTTGTAAATTCTAATCTTTGTTCCGCCGTATTAGATCCATCATATTGCCATTTTGAATTTTGAAATTCTGATATCAGATTTGAATTCAGTGACCGCAAAAGCCTAAATAGTAAAATTATCAAGAGAATATAAAAAACTTTTTTTACACACTGGTGACACAAAGCATCTATTTTAGCTACACTGCGAAGAGGTTAATGTTGTAGTGCATTTCACTACAGAATATACACTAGATCGTAAAAAAATTGCTTCAGATTTGCATTCATCTTACACCTTTCATTGTTGCAAGCTTTTCCATCAAATGAAATTGCGAATAGTGTTACACAAATTGAATAATGAAAACATCTTCGTGAACTTAGCTATTCTCTTCGTATAGTTATACATGGTTTTATTTTTATTGCTAGATGAAATGACTGAACATATATTTCTCCATTCTTCTTAAGTAACGAGCAATCTCTATCAAATGGATACAAACTATCGGCGGAATCTGCCAAATAGGGACAAAACCACATCATCCCATATACAGGATGTCTCATTCCTACTGCACTTTGCTAATAGCAGATTCCTGAAATTATTTAGAAAAATCCTGATAACAAAATATAGAAACTAGTTTTTAAATGAAAAGCGCTTATAGCGATCCAATTGGATTATTCAAAATTTACGCATTCAGGACTATTGCGTGAAATTAAGAAGGTACATCCATGGGGATTTTTGTTCAGTATACCTACCTCTTGCCAAAGTTTCAAACGATTTGACCGAAAAGCTTTTTTCATTGATTTTGTGCCGAGTCCTTTATTCTTGTCTAAATATGTATATATGTACATTGCCCGACAATAATTCGTTCCTCCTCTTGCGGGACAAGGGGAACGAAAGAATATATTTATGGCACCATCATAAATTTATTTTGTAGTTGACGTTTGGTATATCTCGATTTGTTAATAATTTTGGGGACTAAAATGTTACGCCCGCGAGATGATAGGAACGAATTATTGTCTGGCAGTGTACATTGTCAAATGTGCTTGTAAGATGTATATTTAGACATCAGTCTTTGGATCGGATATTGATACGTAATATTTGACCTTCTCACCAAACGCATTGAACATTGATGTGATGATTAATAATTGCAATTACTTGAGCTAGTGAATCGAATAAGTGTTTTGCGCGTATTCTGCTTTATAATCAAATAGAATTCGTTTGTGATGGATCGTTTAATAAATGGGCCACTGTGAAATAATAATTGTCATTGATACCGTTGCGATGAAAGATCGGCAATAACATAAAAAAATCCTTCACTTTTGCAGAACATATGAAAAGTGTTTATCTTCTATCATGTTAGTTTACTTAAAAAAAAACCATTTTAATACTATACCGTGCGAAATTATTACTTTTCAGACAAGAGTTGAGTTTCAAATTTTTAGTATGAGTCAAGCCATTTTAAATACATAGACGATAACGAGTCGAGTTATCACGTATTACATTAATATATGTGAAAAACGACCTGTCCTATCACGATGGACTAGCTCGTCGGAATCAGGACGATGAAGATCTACAGACACAAAATGAGTTATTCAAAATAATAATTGGCAAGGTTTATTTTTAAAAAAGAATAGAAATTACATAAAATAATGTAATAAAAAAAACAAAGAAAGACATTAATTATATGAGTATGTAACATGGACTGGACAAACTGTCGATCGAAGTCGCGGCGGGAAAACGCGAAACGCGAAGTCAGTGCGCGGGTCGGTCGCGAAACGATCGCGGTACGATCAGGAAACCAAATCACGTTATTTCGGTACGATATTTAGTTATATAATATCTAGTTATATAATAATATAAATGTAAAAACGCAAGATATATATCTTTGCGCAATCTAAATCGTAATCTAGCAGAGAGCGATTATATTTACAGAGAAGGAGTTCACTTATTTAGTTCTTTACATTATATTTAACATGAAAATGATATAAAAACAAATTTTGTTACAGGAAATGAAATGAGATCGGAGCATTCTTTCAAAAATGGAAACGTAGCGAGGAAACAGAATTTGCCATTATAATGGAACCATCACTCACGAGCAAAGTCCTTCGGGCCCCAAATTTAAAAAGAGGTCAAGAAAATATTAGGATACAAGATAGGGTAAGGAAATTTTGAACCTTAGTATCATTCGTATCTGTCATCTTTTATCTTTTATTTCTCATCTTTACCATGGTCCATTCTTTATATTTTTAACAAGTCGGAAACTAAAATAGCCAATCAAAAATAATTTATTATCTTGACATTTTAATTATTCTAATTAATTATCTACACATTTTCTTTTAGTTCTTATTTGTGTTCCAACAATAATTTTATAGAATGAAAAATAAGTGTTATTTTACTCATACACACAAGGAGTCGTCTTACATTGTCTAGACTGAACTAAAAAGTGATTGAACTAAAAACTGTTACCAATAGATTAGGCATGTCTCAAAACAAAGTTATGCCAAATATTAATTCTCACCGTGCATCAGAAATCCGAGTAATCAGTGCCATGGTGATACATTTTGTGATACTGCTGCCCACTACAATAACTATAAACAAAACTATACAGTAACATTGTATATGAATGGCCTACATAGAGCGGTATTTATAGTCAGTTCTTATTTTAAGACCGTCTTAAGTAATGTTTTAAGATGCTAATATGGCTCTGTCATTGGTTTAGAACCATATAAGACTGTACTTAAGATGATCTCTAATATAAGAACAGACTATGAATACCGGCCATAATAACAATATTGTAAGGCTCTACAGTCTGGCGCGCGCTAGCCTGATCGCCATATTGCTACATGCGCTAAGGCGCTGCGGCGCTGATGACGTATTGCGCGGACGGATGCGCGGAGGTCGACCAGCATGCGTCGCTATGCCTCGCAACTCGCAAGGCATTCGTGTAATGACCGTCTTGCCGTACTGCACTCTCGAATCACACTCTTAGATACGCAACTCTTAGTATTGGCGCGTTGTGTCTGTTCCCATGTGCGGTACATTATCGCCACCACATTTGAGTTCCTATCCCGTTGCCGCTTGCCGCGGTCCTTGCCCCCCCCCCCCCCCGCCATCAGTGACGTTCTGTAACTGGTAACGTTTGTCATGCACCTCGTGCGTTCAAGTCATTTCCATCGTCTGAAGGATCCCGCGTGCAGTCGAAATCCGTCTATCCGCCCGCTACGTCAGTGAAGATATCAGACATTCTTCGTATACCCGGTTCTCATCGGCATTCCGTTATCCGACAATATTCTTATACGCGATACGTTTATACATTCGCGCCCTTTTGTACTTCGGCTACAAATATATAAACTTGTTAACTGTTAAACTGGGTTATTATTTAACTCCTTTAGAATCCCAAAGACTCTTACAATACAGTGAAATAAAGTTATAACCTATTTTAATTGTTATCCAGTATTAATTTCAAGTTAATTTCAAATTTTTTAATTACACTGTGGCCATACATTGATTCAGATAACAATCAAAATAACCTATAACTTTACTTCAATATGTTGTTATCATGTGGATCATTCGTATACGAAGTACTGTAAAGTTTTGTTTATAATCATTGTAGGCAGCAATATATGTATATTACAAAATGTATCACCACGGCCGTTTTCGGAACCCGATTATTCACAATCAGATTTCTGATGCACGGTGAGAATTAATATTTGGCATAATTTTGTTTTGAGATATGCCTTATCTATTGGTAACAATTACTTTTTATTTCAGCCTGGGCAATGTAAGACGACTCCTTTTAGTAAAAACGTGCTAATTATTTATGTTAAAAGACATAGCTTTGATGACCTTAATTTTGATATGTATTATAAGGATGAGAATACAAATTAACTTTATTTTATGACTTAATTATCGATTTTGTAATTTTTGAAATATATAATTACATAGTTATGTAATTATATTCCTACATACTTACTTAAATATTAGAAATATCAATTTTTATTTAAATTAAACATTTCTAATATAAATCTTAATATTGATGTACATTATTAAGGTATTGTATTGTTATTGTATTGAATACATTATAATTATCACAAAATTCAGAAGAGTAAATTGTAAGTAAATTGATTGAAATTTTTTTTTAATATAATATTCTTTCATCTATATTATTTAGTAGTATATCAAAGAGAGCATCAATGTTTTAGTTAAATACATAATAATAGAATATTTAGAAAGTATTCGTGCATGCGTGATCAAAATTTACTATACATCAAACCGAATGTCATGGGACAATCAATCCTACATTCATACCGTTAGAAACAACAGGAAGTGGCGCAGTCAGTATGTTACATTACGTACTTGCTAACAGCAGGCAGCTAGCAGTTTCCACTTTGCTGCTTGTACAGCAGCATACGGAATTTCAAATCGTTTGAATAAAAAATGAAAACACATGCATACATGTGTGCGTGCGTATACAATATATGTATATGCGAACACGTACAGGGTGTCCCACTTTAACTGTCACATCGTATTAACTCGAAAACGTAGGATTTTGATAAAAAATGTTTTAGACAATAGTCGCATGGCTTGAAGTGAGACAAATAATGTTAAAATTAATTTTGAAAAAATAGATTTTTTTTAGTTAAATGAAGGTCATCGTCATCATTTTTTAAAATGGAATTATATGATTTCTTTTAATACAATATGATTTCTCTAGTTATTCTGCACATAAAAATAGTAAGATATAGTTGTCGAAAAATTAAGGTTCCTGGTCCCTTGCCAACCATATTGGAAATTGTGACGTTAGAAGCGAGAAATTACACGAAAATTACATTGCAAAATACTGTTAAATAAAAAGATATTTTTATGAAAACACACTGTAGATCGCTGTAGCACACTTGTAAAATGTAAAGGACACTGTTCTTAAAAACACTATATGTAAAATGAACATGATACAAAGCGTAGTCACATACATAACCAAACACTCTAACACACATGACTGTGATTTGACAACTCTGAAAAGAGATAGACACTGTGTCTTCTATGTTGTGTATTCCTTGGTAATCTTAGTTTCTTGTACATTTTACAAGTGTGTTAAAACGATTTGTAGTGTGTTTTTATTGAAATATTTCTTTATTTTACAGTAGTTTGCAGGAATTGTCACCGTAAAATTTCTCGCTTCTAACGTCATATTTCAAGATGGCCGCGGTCAGTACCCAGGAGGCTTAAGGGGATCCTAAAGTGACATAGTTACCGATCGAGCATTTTTAATTTTATATTCATTTTTATCAAATTGGCTTTACAGAATACAAAATCCTTTTGCAGGATTAAAGTACTTTAGAATCTACTGCTATGTTTTAACTTTCCACCGATTTCGCATGCAAACAAACGAAATTCTCAAATACGAAATTTTCAACGATTCTGTACTTTTTTATTAAAGCATCTAGGCTTATTCTAAAAACACAGTATCATTCTTTAATTTTAACTCTACCCCGCAATTATTTTATTTTACATGTACAAGATATAAAACTTTTATATTAAGCAAATGTTGTTACCTATAGGTTAGGACACGAGTTACGATCGTAACTATATACAAATATTATTTTTATGTAGTAAATAATATTACATCAATATAAAAAAATAATTAAAAAAGAAAAAGCTAACATGAATAGCGTTGATTTCAATTCTGGATTTCTGCTATCATTAGTCTCATTGTCACATGTCTCTTTACTGTGCCATATAGTACTGCTTGAAAATACATTTTTCTTTACTTGTGATAACTTACCTTATTGATTGCTCCCAATATCAAATACAAAAGAAATTTGTTACAAGCTCCAATGTCAAATATAAAAAAAATTTGTTACATTGGACGAAATGCTCGAACATGATATGAATTCTTTTCGATATAGGTTCACCATATCGTAGGGCTCAAAGAGATCATAATCAGTGAAAAGTCAAGCGTGATAGTCTCCTTGTTAATTATTTTTTCTTACTTTGAAAGTAAATAGGCATTATACTTAGAATAGTTTCAAGAAAATGGATAATAGTCATATATGTATATAATTTAGTCTTTTTTTTCCAAAAGAAAATTATTTTAAAATTATTTTATAGCTAGAAAAGTTTTTTATCAGAAAAAAATAAATAACTTTTAGCTATATTACCTAAATTTGATGAAAAAAGTGTCTAAAAATATTCTCTAGTTAGACACTTATTTAAATATTTGAAAGAATTTGTATGCCTACATAATCAAGAGGCACGGTAATGTTTCGCGCCAAGTGTACAGTGTGTACACGCAGCGCCGAGACAGACCGTGCCTGTTATACGCGAAACATCGCATTGAGGATCCTTCGATCAACGAATCAACGGCTTAACCGATCAAATTCTGAGTAGGTTTATTCGATAGCTTGGGTTTGATTTATATAAGAAAAATGTTTTCATTTTTCTTCTACATGCTCTATGAGCGAAAATATTGTGATGCAAAGTCTGATTTAATCTTATAATTTACATTCTCTTCTTATAAAAAGAGTTATATTAAAACATTACGTCAACTGAGAAAATAAAGAATTTTGTTTGCCGCTACAAGAATGTAATTAAAAATAATTATTAAATTGCGTTATAAAGTTATCTTGACTTTCGAATGTTTCAAGTTTGATTGTAGTTTAATAATTTTTTTTAAAGATTCATTATTATACTTTATGAGATTTTTTTCGTATATTATTATTATCTCACATTCGGTGTTTAGCGTTTCATAAACCGTGAAGAGCAGATGTATCATACATTCTAGAGAAAATTACGTTTTCGCTTTCAAAATTTTACTTTCCTCCCAGTACTTAATTATTGTATAAAATAGAAAAATAAATACTATTCTAATAAGTATTATTAGAAATGTATATTATCAATTATATTTGAGTAATTGCCATGCGAAAATACCTAATATTATTCATAACATCAGACTTCTCACGGTTTATGATCTTACTATGCAAATAATTTTTTGTATTTTACGATTGTATTTATCACTATACTTTTTAAAGTAAAGTTTAAACTATTCCCTTTAAAAATAGTTCTAGTTTATCTTAATAACTTCACATTTATCAAAGATACGATCTTTTAAATATAAACATTCTTGGCTATATATGTCTCGCTAAACATTAACAAATTAAAAAGGTACTGATAATTTTGATGAGATGCAATATCCCTCACCATCTTACGCTCGCTCGCGCGCGTGCGCGTGCACATGTATGTGCGCACGCGCATACGTTGTATTACATGTACTAGAAAGGCACGTGACGGAACACATGCGCGTAATATGAAAGAAATGCAGTCATAAGTATGGCAGGTAGACATGAGAGTGAGTGGGGATCATAGTCAGACGGTAGAACCGTTGGTTTACCTTAGTATAGAGTTGAACGTCTGTCGTCACTCTTATTCGTTGTCGGTTTCTAACGTTTCGTTCGGTTTTAACATTTTCTCTCGTTCTTTTGGAGCTGTAAATACAGAATTGTTTTTAACATTACATAGGAATTAAAATCATTTCGACTGCAAGTGTCAAATTTTTTCCGAGTAATGATTTCTTTTTGTTAGAAAGATGGAAAATATATCGAAAAGGTGAAGGACAAACGGTGACCGTGACAATGTATTTAAAATATGTGCTAGTGGTGTACTAGTTGAATTTTAATTTTAGCAATAATGGACGAATTCGCAAATGCGATCGAATCGCTCATTGCCAGAACTAGATATGCACGTAAAAGAAAAATATGAGTGTATTAACTGTATGAGAGATACATATAGTAAGAAATTAAATATTTCCTTAAACTAGATTGAAGAATAACTGGGAAGAGACTGATGAACGTTTTCTTAGACGGTTAAAATGAACGTGTAAATGTAGATATTTTTCACAGATAAGCTTCATATTTAAACGCGGGTAACGGTAAATGATTGTTCTTACTGATTGTGAATGATACCAACGAGAACTTATGTCATAAATATTACTATTTATTAGTATCTTACTTTACATTTGATATTTTGCGAAATACTTTTTCTCAAATGAACAGTAAGTTTTGTTTTGATTTTCGGATTAGTTTTTATAATATTTTTTAAAATAAAAATATTAATTGTACATTGTACATGTAGATAAAAAGTAAAAGAAATAGTATTAGCAGCTATCTATATAAATATTATTCGCAAATGTACAATTTTATCAAGTTTTAGGCAATGTATGTTCAAAAGTACTTGAAAAATACACACACACACACACACACACACACACACACA
>JAJVSH010000020.1:1895542-1906874 GCA_021460005.1 Tetramorium alpestre | reverse complement strand
TATATATATATATTATATTGAGGTTTGAAGAAAGAATAAAACAACCTCTCATAATTATCGTTTATATTGGCGTTTAATTATAATCATTGAAATAAGACCTGAAATAAGATAATCTCAAAATTTATATTAAAAAACGTGTCTTTTTTGTTTATTTCTGCTCCAGTATAGGTTAACTTTAATTTTGATTTAATTTACTTTTTAGCTGTTTCGAATTCTAAGAATTAGAAAAAGATAACAAATAAGTTAAGTCGATATTAAAGTTATTCCTTATTAGTAGAAATAGTCATTTTCAATGAAATAATAAGTTTATCAGGCTTGGCATACAGATTTTTGTATTTAACAATATACATTACTCAAAAGAAATAGGGAACACTTCATATGCTAAATTCAAACGATTTCAGCTATTTTTAAACTGCTAAAATTCGCGAAAAATCATTGTAGGCGCAAAATTTCAAAAAGGCCTTTCTTTCTTTCACGAAGAAATGACAGATGTTCGAAAGTGGGCAGAAGGTTATAGAAATTAATGGAAAATATTTTTCAGATTGATTTGTAATCACTGTATTATATAATAAAAAATTCATGCTCTAGACTAAAAGACTCTCTTAAATGGATTGTTAAATGTTTGAAATAACGTGAAATAATGATTATTAATTTTTAATTAAGAAATTTAAAAAAACTATAATAAAATTTCTAGATCAGCCAGATAAAAATTTATGAAAGCTGAATCTGGTCCACAAATTCAACAATTTATAAGTCGTCGTCGATTTCATATATAATTCTTGACTGGTTGATAGATGATAAGTTGACATTTGACAGATATGCATATACGTTAATATATAAGTATTATGCAAAAGTTTTAGTCTTTTTTCAATCCTCTATAATTATTGTAAATCGAAATATCTTCCGCCGTTTTGTGTTTTTGTAAGGTTGGTATTAAACTTTCTGAAACACCATTTATTATGATTCATTGGTGCATATAACTTTAAAATAACAGTTGATACAATGAGCGACGAAAAACTTCATATTCGACATTGCATTCAATACAAATTCCAGCAAGAAAAAAATACTGCTAAAGCTTGTGAATCCATTTATTCTGTTGTTGGGGAAAATATTGTGTCCCACTGTATATGCAAATATTAATTCTGTCGCTTTAAAGATTTGGCGCTTTAAAGATTTGGCGTGATTTTGGCGTGAGTGATCCGCCGCGCTCTGAAACTCCACGAAAGCTTGAGGTTGACAATTTGGAAGCGTTGTTGAATGAAAATCCATCCCATATGCGAGTACTGAACTCCTGATGTCAATTAAATGATTTGGCCGACAAAATTGAGGAGATAAGACCATTTATTGAGCAAGGGAATCGGAAAATTATTTTGTTGCACGACAACGCTAGGCCACACGTTCTGCTCAGACCACTCAACAACAAATCATCATTATCTTGGGCTGGGAAATTCTTTAGCGGCACTCGCGGCACTCTTCTCTGACTTAGCACCTTCGGATTATCATCTATTCCGGTCGATGCAGTACTCCTTAGCAAGACAGCTTTTTCAAGATGTGTGTAGAAATGGCTCGATAAAGTTATTGCTTTCAAATTGATATCTTTCTTTCGCGAAGAAATCTGACAGATGTTCGAAAGTGGGTAAAAGGTTGTTGTAGAAAATGAGGGAAAATATTTTTTAGATTGATTTGTAATCAATTATATGATAAACAAATAAAAGAAAAGACTAAAAAAAAAAAAGACTAAAACGTTTGCATACACTGAGAGAAAAAAAAATAGTTGGATTAACCATAATTTTACTATATTTTATAGTTAATTTTAGCCTCAAACATATTTTTATAGTTCGTTGAAACATGCAAATTATAATATAGTGGAGTAAACACAAATTTATAGTCATAGTATAATATTAATGGGTTGACCCATATAAAAGTTTTCCGCGTAGTTAACTATAAAATATACTTGTATAAAATATTTTTGATAGCACAATGAAACATACATACAAACATAACTATAGCCATATAGTTATTATTACCAATGTTATAGTAATAACTACTATAAAAATGGTATTTCTGACTATAATTTTTTTACTATGCAATTATAGTCGCAAATACCACATACTTTTTTCTCAGTGTACACTTAATATATGCGCGTATTTACTAGGCGCTATGAAGTCTATGTCTATCATGTATGCCAAAATATACTTGTTGGATAGTGTACTAGTTTTACTAGGTCGCGTAGGCACAATAAGTATATGTCTGCTTCGCACGGCCCCGTGGATAGATTTCCAGGCGCAGGAGAAAGACTCGCCGAGAAAGGATTAAATCGCACTCTCACGCGACTTGTCGGCATTTTTGAAAAGCCTTTCCATACTCGGTACGATGCTGCGGATCTCGTTATAGTAATTGCGACAAGGTTCCGCCCGCTTTTGTAATGGTAGTATTTATAATCAACTTATCTACTGCCAAATGTTTAATATTTCTCTGAATTAGAATTTCAGCGATATTTTTAATGACTACTTGTGTGCGTTATTGATAAATTCATTCGACTTGTTCGACGGAAAAAATGGTTTTGTTGAGTATCTAATAATTTAATTAAATACATATCTGAAAATAATTTTGTTGGACGATAAAAATAATTACATTTTTATTAAAAGAACGAACTGCTATTTTTACAAATTATATGTGGAAAATACGTATCTATAGAGAATTTAAGATGTCACATATGCAAAAATGAGAAGATGGAAATAGGCATTTTTTTATAATTTGTATGCGCGTGAATGTGCAATCATTTAATTAAAAGTTTTTTCTCGAAGTAAACCAACCCGCATGTACTGTTTAAAACTTTTGCGCAAAAGATTGCAGGAAGAGAAATTAATATATAAACCTAGACGAACAATGATATGAAAAGATGAAACGTCATGTTTTGAACGTCGCATACTATGAATATAATGAATCTACTTGATTTATATATTAACCTGATGTGCTATTGCAATTACGCTCACAAACATATGTAGATTTACCACTAAAGCATGCATGCTCGTTCATGCACAGAGAATAGAAAATCGACAGTATTGGAAAATAATATTATTTAGTGCGACGAATAGAAAATTTTATTAATTTGATTTTAAAGATATTTCTTGACGCTTTTAAGTCTATTTCTACCTGTAGTGATGTGTGATGTAGATTAATTTTAATCTTGGTTTAACTTACTTTCTATCTTTCTCTAATTCTAAGAATTCTAAGAAAAAAGATACAAGATAAGTTAAACCGAGATTAAAGTTAATCATTGGTAGAAATGAACATTAATCCAACATTCTTTATTTTAATATGTATTTTAAGCAATCAAAAATTTTACGCCAGAGTTATCTTTTTAATGTGAAAAATACAATTAAAAAAAAGAAAGAAAATTAGAAGATTATTTAACATTTAACATTTGGCAATTTTATACGGTATTTCATGTGGACTTAGATTTCTCTGACTCTCTTTTCTCTCAAATCTCACATTATTTAGTGCGATTCGAATGTCAATCTTTTGCATGAACACTGCATCCTATTTTCTATAAATTCTCCAAATGAGAACACATCTCTCGGCAATGGAATATTTTACTAGAGATGAAAACGGAGTCAAGTAACGGATTTACAGTATACTCTACTCGGTATAATATTGTAAAATAGAAATAGTATAATTATACGCGATCGCGCATATAATTAATGTATCTGGTCATATGTGAAAAATTGTTTGAAATATACGCCAAGAAATTTTCTGTCTTTTATTATTTTGAAAATATCTTTTATTTCTGTTAGCAGTGTGGTTTCTTAAAAATTTTTACATATTAAATATGTAATATATGTAATATATCTTTAAATGGCAATTTATTAACATGTACTATTACAACATACTTATATCAATATTATTTTTGTCTCGGTTGTTATTTTTATCCATTTTCATAGTTTTGACCATTTCCAAAATAACACGTTTTGTCTCTCGTGCGAATCCTGTTTTTTATAATGCGAATCATTTGAAAGTCTTTTATCTTTACCATTTTTAATTATTTTGACACTGAAGAAGATCTAATTTTAGATGGAAACGATGGATATGAAATTAGTTTTATTATTGTATATTATAATAAATTTCACTGATACGAACTAATTAAACTCCCTTTTTATTCTATTGATCTTTTATTTCTCTTTTGATTTTTCTTTAAATAAACATAACAGACATAATAATAACACTAAATTTTGCTCTAATTGTAAGTACATCTTTTTGAAAAAAAGGTATGTATCAAGCGACACGATAGTGTCTCGCCAAGTATTAAGTAACACGAGTCGACGTTTCCAGAGACCCTTTGATTATCGGATTTCAATAACGGCTAAACTGATGAAATTCTAAGTAAGCTTAATCGATAACTTGGGTTTGAATTATTTAATAAAAGTGTTCTTATTTTTCGTCTACGTGTCCTCTGAGATTTTTATTTCCGCAACACACATACGCGGTATTTTTCAAAAGATTTAGCAACGCTAAACCTTTTGAAAAATACACAATCTACACATTGAGCTTTTTTTTTATCGACGCGTACACTTGGCATCTTTTTTATCTTATTTTAGATCAGATTTAAAAATTTAGAATAAACGATTATAATTCTAGAATAAGCGATTATAAGTATAAAAGTTTAATTAGGTTTGTATGGTGTTGTTTGCTTGAGTGGTTTAGCAGTGCCAAGTGTTTTGAAAAATATGCAACCTGCACATTGAACTTTTTTATTTTGTTTTAAAAAGGTAATTTTTCTAATGATATCATATATTTTGAATTAAACACAACAGTTCTTTTTTCATGGGTGCGTACATACATTTGGCGCCTTTTTTACCTTTTTTAAAAAGGTAATTTTCTTACTGATATTACACATTTTGTAGTATTAAATACCACAGTTCTTTTTTCTTACAATTACAAAAGAAAAAATTAATAAATATCTTAGCTTTTAATAGAAAGATATATGTATACATATAATGTACTTATTGACATCATAATTCAAGTTATACCAATCGACTATTACGTTCATTTACTTCTATTGATGAAACTAGCTCGCCGCATAGTGTCAAAAAGTTAAATTCGTTAACATTAGATAATGTATGTATTATATACCCATCATATACCCATTAACATATATCATAATTCAAGTTATACCGATCATTAACATATATCATAATTTAAATTATACCAATTGACTATTACGTTCATTCACTACTGGCTTGGTCGACGACGACCACAATAATAATGACGACGTTTCTTAAATATAAATCTGTCACTTTGCATCACAATCTCCGTTTGTAGGACACGTACATAGATAAAAAATAAAAACGCTTTTTTATATAAATCAAATCCAAGCAATCGATTGAACCTACTTAGAATTTGATTGATTCAGTCATTATTGAGATCTGATAATCTAAGATCTCTCTCGTTGTCTCGCGTCTAAATAATTAAATATCTGGTATGCTCCTGCAGTGTTTTGTACACTTGGCGGGAGACATTACACCGTGTTTCTTGATAAACGAGCAATATATGATAATATTTTTTTAATAAATAATAATTGTAAGTGATTTTTTGCTAAAAATAAATATAGTTTTATTTTTCTTAATCTACTAAAGTCTGTGCTAAACTAATAAGGTTAATAAAAAACAATAATTAAAAATAAGACCAGAGCATGAAAAACCATTTCTGACCGTAAAAAACGCATTATAAAAATCAATTTTGTAACAAATTGTTATGAACAAGTTATTGAATATTGATTATAAAAGAAAACTAATTAACTTAATAGAGTCTATGGAAAAGATCACAAAAGAAATACTTTTTATCATATCGTTCTCAGTTTATGTAAAAAAAAAGATAAATGATTTATTGAAAGACTTGGTCCAATCCTTGGCTAGACCAATAAGGTTAGAAAAAAAATAATAAATAAGCGATTTATTTATTTTTTATATTTTGATTGTTAATATTATTGTATAATGTTATGTATTTATTTTTCTTTTATTTGGATTGATTTACAATTTCGACCTTATGATAATATTATTTTTACTCCTTGATGTGTGTTGGTGTTAATTCTCTTTTTACTTTTGATTTTTTCTTGACTTAAACTATACAATTTTATTGGTAAATTATAATTATTATAATTATTAATTAGTATATTATTATAAAATAGTAGATATGTACAACTAATGTACCTACCATTTTATTTTATGTTATATTCAACTACAAAGTAGGTCTTCTACTCATATGCTTTATGATGAGTTGATGATTAATCTCTTTTTATTAAAAATTTTAATATTGCTGTCGTTCCATTACATTACAGACTTTAATCGGGTTAGTTACTTTTTATCATTTGATATTATAACTTACTGACTCAAATTCTCATCTATCCTATCCATCGAAACAAAATATGAAATTAGATATCGCTAAAGATGGCTCGAAATTGAGCCGAAATGTTCAAACTTTTTGTATCGTGAACATTTTTCAAATATTTACCTATATTGATTCAAACACGCATCAGTAGCCTCATTGACTTTTAATTTTTTTTATTAATCAATTTTATTTATAGCTTTTATTATAATTAATTTTTATCTATAAGCTATCAATTTAACTTAATTTAATTTTTGTTTAAATAATTTATTTTTAAGTTAAAGTTATCTTGATTGTGCTTCACAAATGAATCTTCTTCTGTTATATAGATGTACCGTCGTGTTATTTAATCCACGACGAAATAGTCAAGCACATGTATTGAATACCTGCCGGAAGACTGTGACCTCTCTAGCGCTTGCCGGGGACGGTAAACTCTTGGCCACTGGTGAATGCGGTCATATGCCAAACGTCCGTGTCTGGGATATTTCCGATCCGCACAGCGCCGTGCAAATCGCGGAATTTCCGGGACACAAGTATGGCATCAATTGCGTGGTGAGTATTTGCCTGCGATGACTTTTTATTTCATATGTCCGTGATCATGCGGTTTCTCGTTTCTCACTCTTCGTATTTTCGATGAGAAAGATTGGTCTTAAACAGATGTAATTATATGAAGAGAAACTAAAATATATAGTTTTTCAAAGTTTATAAAAATTGAAAATAATGTTTTGTTTCAGTTTAGAAATAAAATAATGTTACAAAAAAATCTTTCAAAGATAAAAGAGATATTCCAAGTACGTTTGTATTTAAATGTGTAAGTAGAGAATGTATTTAAAAGTGTATCATCAAATCAAAAATTAATTATTTAAAAATAGATATAAAATTGATCTAATTAATTAAATTAATGAGACAAATCTAAAATTAAAAAAAAAGAAACACTTTCAAAGATTTATCAAGATTTTAAGAGCTGCTCGAATGGTTGAACAATTTAATTTTTTATGAAATATAGTATGTTGTATTGTACTGTAACTTGTGTTTATCTCGTATTTAAATCTTTGAAGACGAGCGATCATTACATAAGACAAAGACTTCTATTTTGTAACAACTCGCTTGATTTTTATGAAACTTGCATTATTGCAATAATTTAGTAATGCTTTATTCGAATCTAAGTCGATCAGAAGTACAAAATTTAAAATAATGGATCCAATCCTAGATAGCACAAATCTTCCAAAAACATCTCAAGAACATTCTGAAATCGTTCCTATGTTTTAAGAATATCCATAGAACATGTCTTGGAGTTTTTGTGCTGTCTAGAATGGCGGACAGATTTTCAAAAAAGTAATGTGATTAAACTTGTAAAACTTCATTAGAAGTTATCCTTTTCAATTCTGAGATTATTTTCAAATTCAACTATCTCAATAATCTGCTAAAACTGTTTTACGATAATCAAATAATTTTTTTAATTCAATCCGTTCATATTAGATTCGCCATTTTGATTTTTAAAATTCTGAGGCCAGCTAATTCGAATTTAGCGATCCTGCAAATTTAGAAAACAAAATCCTTCATATATTACATTGTTAGAAAGTTCTCTCTCTCAAAGGGTAAAACCTTTACCTAATTGTGAGTAGCCTCCCTCCCTTCCTTTCTCTTCCTTCCTCCCTATTTCTTTCTCCAATATGTTTCGAGTTAAGTAAAAGCATTTATTTTTAGTAAGTATTTTCCCATTGTTGTGTGTATCATAACGTTATGATTTTATAATCTATAGCATAATTTAAAATCTATGTAATATTATAAAACTCAAAAAACGTAAAACAACCATTCTTGACTAAATAAAGGAAATGTAAACATTAATGTAAACATATAAGAATTTAAGAGCACATAACTGTTAGTGCATTATTTGACTTCTAATTATTTAATTTCTTTCATTAAATTTTTATTACATGACAAATCATTAACTATAAGATTCAAAGTTTGTTTGGGAAAAATTGTAATTTTGAAGTATATTGTAATCTCTTCATCTCATACATATTTGTTACAGCTATATAAAATTTGAATTTAATTATTTCCATAATTTTTTCAATTAATTAAAACGGACTACTCGCGTAATGTTTCTTTCCTTTGTCCAAGCAAAGAGTGCGACCAAATCTTGTCTGATTTTATATCTCTTGAAAATGACCAATTTTTTTGTGTCCAATAAAAGTTTACATCAATCTTGCTGATTTCAACGATGCAAGACTCAAGTTGATGCAATATCAGATCCTGGAACAAATAGATTCCAAAAATATCAAAATTGTACAAAAAGGATAGAAGGCTTAAAATTAATTCTACGAAGATATCGAAAAGACAATCATCTTTTGATTTCAGGCATTCTCGCCTAGCAACAAATATGTTGTATCGGTTGGTTCGCAGCACGATATGATTGTAAACGTTTGGGATTGGCGGAACAATATCAAAGTAGCATCCAATAAAGTTTCGAGCAAGGTAAAGGCCGTTTGTTTTGCGGAGAATGGCAATTATTTTGTTACTGTGGGTAATAGGCATGTCAAGTTTTGGTATTTGGAGTATTCACGTAGCGCCAAGGTAAGCTCTCAATCCTGTTTTACATCTCATTGTAAAATGAAAGTATCATATTTTTGTTTTATATTCTAAATATAAGTTATAGTATTATATTCTTTTTTTTACGTAATAGAAGGTTTAATAGACTTTATGCGATATTTTATTATGCAGTACAAAGAACCCGTGCCTTTGATGGGTCGATCCGCTATATTGGGAGAGCAGAGGAATAATGATTTCGTTGACGTAACCTGCGGTAGAGGAGAGATGGCGGATTCTACGTATACGATAACCAAAACGGGCCTATTGTGCGAATTTAATAACAGAAGACTTTTGGATAAGTGGGTCGAGCTCCGAGTAAGTTATTCCGAGCGATTAAGCTCGATTCTATGCGCAGTATCGAGCACGAAACGGAAATGTGAATAATAATCACGATGCACTTTTAAACTCGTGTTCCGTAAATGAAAATTAAACATTACTGTCTTTCTAGACGAGTAGTGCCAATTGCATGGCGATTGGGGATAAATACATTTTTATCGGATGTGCCGAGGGTATTGTAAGGTGTTTTAGTCCTAGCACACTTCAATTCATCACTACGTTACCGAGGACACATTACTTGGGGGTGGATGTCGCACAAGGATTATCCATCAGGTTCATACTTTATGACAATGACACACTTCGAGAATTCTCTGTTGTGATTCTTAGAAATATCTTGGCTTTATTTTTAGCCATATGTCTCAACATCCACCTAATGCAAGATATCCAGATACGATTGCATTAGCGTTCGATGAACGAAACAACAAGCTGACTTGTGTATACAACGACCATAGCATCTACGTTTGGGATGTAAGGGATATCAAGCGAGTCGGCAAGTCGCATTCGTTCCTATATCATTCAGCCTGCATCTGGGGTGTCGAGATGTATCCGACCGATGCAGATTCTATTGGTGCGATGCCGCCCGGAAGTTTCATCACCTGCTCCAGCGACGATACGATAAGGGTCTGGAATCTGGAGAAGGACAACACACCGAACAATACTTTGTATAAACGGAACATTTACAGCAATGTCAGTATTCCTCCTCAAGTAAAATCTAATAGAACGAAAAGCGGCCGTGTAAAGTCATTGTTTTATTTTGCAATGCTCTTTTCCATTTTCTCGTCGATAGGAATTGCTCAAGGTGCTGTACGTGGATCCAGAGTTGACTTATCTGAAGGATTTGGACCTGGCCGCCGCGGGATCCACCGAAAAGAGCGACGCATCTTATGACGGTCGTAATGGTGTGAGATCAATAAGGGTCGCTCCTGATGGCAAGCATCTCGCTTCCGGGGATAGGTAAAATAAGAGAAAAAAAATTTCGTTGCTGGACGGTCGAAAAGGGAAACAATATTCGTGTGTTTTATTTTTACAGATCCGGCAACATCAGAATCCATGACCTTTCTTCGTTGGAGGAACTATGCCTGATAGAGGCGCATGATGCCGAAGTGCTGTGTTTAGAGTATTCCAGGTTCTCGCGACATTCGCTGGATATTCCTAGACTACTGGCGAGCGCATCTCGTGACAGATTGATTCACGTTTTTAGCGTCGATCAGGGATACAATTTTCTACAAACGCTTGACGATCATAGCTCTTCCATTACCGCGGTCAGATTTTTTAATCAATTGAATCAAAGTAATCAGATACAAATGGTATCATGTGGCGCAGATAAAAGTATTATTTTTAGACAATTACAATCGGTGAGTATTCAATTTTGTTTTGATAATCGATAATTAATCTCAAATCTGACATTCACCAAAATACTCTACGATTCTCTCCTTGTCTTTTTAGACGCCAGGCGGAATGCCACAATTTGCTAGAGGTCGCAACGCTCAGGGAAAAACCACTCTATATGACATGGAAGTCGATTCTGGACAGAAGCACGTATTAACCGCCTGTCAAGATAGGAATATTCGAGTTTATAATGTTATTACGGGAAAACACAGCAAGACTTTTAAAGGTTCCATTAGTGACGATGGTTCACTGATTAAGGTGGTCCTAGGTAAGATAAATTATAATTTATAATTTATAACTTATCATATCCATTGTTGTTCCATTATAATACTAAAAAGTCTTTTAATAGCGATATTTTAAGATATTTTGATGATTCATATAAGAAAGTATTCTTTAATTAACTATAGGAGATGGACAAAATAATGTGAACACCTAAGAAATATATTATGTATTTTATTAATAAGAAATTGGCCGACTTTATCTTCAGTTCAGATTTTATTTTTGTTCTTATTAATAAAACAATACATATTTCCTAAATGTTTATAGGTGTTTAGTCTTTGTAAAAGCAGTAATAAATCTCCCTAACATGTTGATAATATGCTTTTCAGACTACCTTTGTATATTATATATA
>JAJVSH010000020.1:1883686-1895102 GCA_021460005.1 Tetramorium alpestre | reverse complement strand
ACACACACACACACACACACACACACACACACACACGTAGAATTAAAGAAATAAAAAAAGATATTTAATTAGACAAATCCTGCCTGCTCCATTGATCTGAACTAATAATTAACAGAATGTCTTTTTTGACATATTTTTAGATGCGTCCGGTATTTATGTAGCTACCTCATGTACAGACAAAACATTATGCGTGTATGATTATTATAACGGCGAATGTATGGCCACTATGATCGGTCACTCGGAACTGGTAACAGGTTTACGCTTCAGTCCGGACTGTCGTCATCTTGTGTCTGCGAGCGGTGACGGCTGCATGTTTGTGTGGCGTGTTCCGCACGATATGGTCGTGACTATGCAGGCTCGTCTAGCCCAGCAAGCAATGCGCGCCGGCAAGTGAGTAGTTTCTCTTTTCCTATTCGCAACGCTGCCAATCGTCATCGTGTAGCTTCAGCTAAAATAATTGCATCTCTCCCGAATGTATTCATAGGAGACCACTGCAAGTCAACGGTGGTGGGATTAACGTACAATTGAATAATGAAACCTTTGGATCGCCTCCGCCGGACTTTTTCGATCCCAATTCAAATCCGACACCCCAGAGCGTAGATTACAGATTTAGCGTCGGTCAACTACCGCTATGGGCGAAGAAGCAAATAAATACCACAAGTGTTGATGATAGTACTGTTCTGGGCTCGAATGTCAGATCCCTCGGAGTCGATCTGCCAAAGGGACGATGGGCACAAAGAGTTCAACAGGGCGATGGAATTACCGTCAAATCCGTCTACGACAGCGATGAAGTTATACCATTTCCTTCTTCGCGCAGTGCCATTGACTCGGATGGCGGTGGTGGTGGCGTTGGTTCAAAGGATAGCTCCATTGACAGTGGCACAGAAACGAAATGTAGCAGCGATTATCGTCGAGAAGCGATGATTGGCAAAAGGGTTCGTAGAAATTATATACAAAAGAAGTTTCATGTGAGTTTGCTATTTTTCACGCGAAGCGACTCCCATCCCATTTCTCCCACTGCTTTCGAGGCGAAACTAATTCGCCGTGAATGTGTTTTAACAGAAAACGCGCCAAATTTAAGTTATAAATCTATGTTGAAGTTGTGAAGTTGAATAATAACGCATGGACGGGTGGATATCGTCGCATCTATCCCCTAAAAAATTTCTCTCTAGGCTTAATGCCCAATCTAACCACATAGGGGGAGATCCAAAACGCTTAAAAGCACATTTGCCCCTCCCCCCGGTTAACGGAATCCCAAAGCTCCCCATACCGTCCGACGCCTACAAAAGAAAAAGAGTGAACCAGCCCCCCCTCTTCTTAAAATCCTTTTTTTATTATCTTTCATGAAGCATTAATTGTTGAATAATATCGAATACTATCATACTCTTCCAATGTATTACTATTCTTTCTCCAATTTAAGAATAGAATACTAACATTTAATCGCGATTTTAGGAAGAAGAGGAAAATGTATTTCAACCTTGTCCGAAAAGTTATAGAGAGATAGAGAATGAAACGAAACAGGTATTAATAAAGTTATATGAGTATTATCGTTTGACTGTATGTTTTTTATATTGTCTTTCTAATAGCAGATCCATCTTTTATCCATCAATTATAATACTTTGCTATACTCTCACTTTTTTAATTATTTTTCTTTCGGTAATCTGAATTACATTGTTGATTTGCTTCATATTTGTTTCATTGAACATATTTTATTTCGATTACTGACGTATAGACGATTGACGATAAGGTGACAGTAAGAAGTAACAATTTAACGGAATTGACACGTCAATCGAGGAATCGTCATCACACCGATGATAGCAGTCTCGGCAGCTTTAAATTTGAGGTATCTTTCTAAAAGCCTGAAACATTCTCTAAAAATTGTTGCGTATAATAAATAATCCCTTTAAAAAATAATTTATAAAGCCACTTTTTTAAACGTGACAAACTCTATTGACATGTAAATAACATTTCTGCCGGAATTACATTTTCAATTGACATTATTGTTTTACTCATTATAGTTTATGTATTATATCATTAATTTATTTGTCAATTACATTTGTCAATGAGAAATACTTTGCCATATTTTTACCAAAAAATATATTCTGGTTCATTCAGGATCATGAAAGCACCGAACATGACGGGGATGTTGAAGATTATTCTGAAGGAGAAAACGGAACGACCGGTTCTGAAAAATCACACCATAGATTAATGTACTATCCCCCACCGGAAGATATTGTGTCGAATCAGTTTACTGTTAATGCGATGAATGTTGAGGAACTTCGTAGGTTCGTTCTTCAATGTACCTACGTTTTTTTTCTCGATCATATTGTGAATCCTTCGTCGACTAATGCAAAGCTAACTTGCACAGATCACAAAGACGTCAAAAGAAGTTGAAGAACGCAGAGAATGGTCGAACGAGCGAATTGACTGCGTCTGGTAGTCAGGACGAATCCGATTCGGAAGGTGGAGCATCAACTCCTAGCGCCGAAAGAAATCCATTGTCTATTTTATCGGAGGCTAGTTCGGAAGGTTTCGATCAGCTCGCTAAACAGAGTCACAGGGAGAAATATCTGAAGAATGCCTTTGAATCGCTTAGCGGTGCGGAGGAGCCACCGAATCGTGCGAAAGCAAC
Organism: Tetramorium alpestre; assembly: GCA_021460005.1. NCBI lineage: Eukaryota > Metazoa > Arthropoda > Insecta > Hymenoptera > Formicidae > Tetramorium > Tetramorium alpestre. The sequence goes on along the minus strand of JAJVSH010000020.1, from coordinate 1,892,470 downwards.
AAGTATTAGCTCCCAGTTTCACGGAAGGTGAAAATGAGAGTTGAAGTTATATGAGTTAATGCAAAAGTTGTCATTTCAACAATTGCTGATGACCGATTAACTTGAATTGTTATAGACTTAGTGGCGGTGAAGGTAATACTGCTGCCAAAATACGTAATGCGGCGGTGGTTAACGCGACGAAGCATGCGAGAGGCGACATCGATGTTGCGAAGAAACGAGAAGAGTTGCAGAGGAGAATAGAGGAAACCAGAAGAAAATTACAAAGCGTGAGTAACGATCTTGATACATGAGTGAAGCGAAATGCTTTACTTGGGAACTTTCGCAATAAAATTCAATTTTTACTTTCGCAGGTCGGTTATAGATCTTCATTGAAATCCAGCCAAAGCATATCCGACTTGAGCAGTCACATACAAGAAAAGCATCATCGTTCGAATAGGTTTAGCACAGGTAACAGATCCGGTCAACAAAACCAATTTTCAAAACTGATTAATCCCTGCAAACCTGTACTAAATCCAAAGCCCACATTTAAATCCCAACAGTCCATTAATAAGGTTCAAGGTATGGGGAATGCGTTACCTAAGCTAGAGATACCAAGTGAAAACTACCTGTCGAAAAGTCCAACTATGTTGTACATCAATGAGAAAGCGGAAAAACCGACTATTAACCGTCCGTTGACATTGACATTGAAAAAAACTGAAAAGTATAAGCTGTCTTTGAATAAGGCTAATCAATCTTTACCCGAATCTCCTGTATGCGAGGAATTGAAGTTGTTGAAAGAGCAGTGTAAGAAGAATATTAATCGGTTTGCAAGATTTGCTCAGAAGAGAAGATCTTGCAGTTATTTTATCGGTCTGAATGATAATGAGAAGGATGTGGAAGATGTTGCAAAATCTTTCGAAAGCTTACCCGCTATGAACGAGCGTAATATAGAGAATTTTAAGGAAACTGTCGATGATGCCGATGAGGGGAACGGCAATTTCAGTGACGATTCACTGGAAGGAGATTTCAAGAATCCACCTCGGCGTTGTGTCAGCGACTATCAGATAAATGTCCATATGAACGATTACAGAAGTTATTCGAATTATCAGAATATCCAGAAGAAGATTTTAACTGGTTCCCAGGAGAGTATACTCTCGGATGCTTCTGTTGAATCATTCTCCAAAGGAAGTGCCGAGATCCTGGATTATGATCACGATAGACATTCGAGCGCAAGCTTCTTCCTATCTCGACGGAAGATGCAGGAAGGCAGAAGTCAGGAGAGCATATTAACTGATGAGTCAGACTATCAGATGTTTCCGTTACACGAGAACGCTGATCATCGAAGTACGGAAAGTGTGTTAACCGACGACTCAGATTCTTTGGTGAAATCAGCGCCGTTGGAAATGTTGTTTGACTCGCATTATAAGCGAAAGAGGCAAAATTCCGAGACCTATAGTGGAAACCTTAATGATGACGTCGCAGAGACCACCAGAGACTTGGATAGCGTACAAAGCTCCGCCAATGAGAACACACTGTACAGAGCGGTGTTCAGATCAAAATCTTTGCAAGATACTAGAATCAGCAAAACGAGAAATAACAATTTTGTGGAGAATAATGCATCGCTGAAAACTCATGTTTATTGTGAATTCAACTTTGATAATGAGCACAAGGACGATGCGGACGCGACGGTTTGCAGCAGGTCGGAAATTATTCCGCATAGTGATAACCTGAAACCGGAATCGATGATGATCCTAAATGATTTCGTTGCTCACAAACCACCGAAACCTAAGAGAAACTCGTCCCGCACTCAGAGTATGCGCAACAGAGCTAGACCGGCCTGGAAGTACTTTGACACGCCACCGTCGTCGCCTGCTTTAAAAAGCACTGCCGATTCCGACAATTACACGGCATCTTCCATGAGTTCAGCTTGTTCCGCCGAATATCGAGTTACACCGGGCGATGAAGAGACTAAGCGAGATTCCGAAGTAATCTCGCAACAATTAATAATGCAGTCTGCAAATTATGCACTGCAATCTGACGATAATAGAGACAGTGGGGGTGAATTCTACAGTCTGCAAACTTGCACCGATAAGAATGGCACTTTGCGAGATGAGCTAATATGTGACAGGAACAATTCTTCACGTCTAGTGAAACGTTATCGTGTAACAAAGATACACGACGCGAGAGAGGAACAGGGTGTGTCATACGACAAGGAACAGGTAAATTTATTCGAGAATAATATTCCAACAAAGGATATGTGTGAAACTTACGACTCACTGGAGCCCGGCGAAATCTCCTGCAACCCGCAAAGAGAGGAATCAATGCTCGCTAGCTCGAATTTGCAATCCACCAACGAACGTATCGACGAGCTCAACGCGAGTGTAGATTTGCGGATAACCCGCGCAATCGAGGGCACAGTGAAGCTACTCTCGAAAGAATTCGAGAATCTGGTGAGGCAAAAACAGTACTTGACAAAGGAAAAGCATCTGCGACTGACGCATGGCCAAGAGACAAGCGAGAATTTAGTCAAGTTGGAGGCCGAACGGGACAGTAGACTTTACGCTGTCAGACGCGACATACGGCTGCACTCGTGTGGCGAGGACAGCGACTGTGCCGACGTGTCGACGATGGACAGATCGCTGATGGAGAGCGGTTCCTCCACGTCCGCCTCGAGTTGCACCAACTCGCCTAAGAGAATGTGGCCACCCGCGTCGCGCTGTCCGAGTCACAAGTGGACGAAAACCCTGCCGACGATCGATCAAACGATTTTCGCTACGAAGCATCCCTACGCAGGTATCTGTCAATAACGAATAGAAAATAGAAAATTATGCTTGTGTATAGTTTTCTCTACATGTTAAACATGTTTTTACATGTTAGTGTCTCAATTTCAAATTTGAGCGTAATTTACGTCGCAATATTAAGCCGTTTACAGAAGAGATATTTTTCGTATGTACATATAGCTGTCATTCTCTGTTGTAGATGTATACACGTGTATAATATACAAAAGAGTAAAATTGAAAGAGTAAAAAAATTTTGAAAAAGATACATCAACAATCAATTGTTACAAAAAAAAAATACGTTGATCTCCTCCTTGTTGTTCTATACAAGTAATCCAACATTTCACTGATTGATGCAAAAATAAAATTTACCCGATTGTTCCTTAACATAAAATGATAAAATTATCAGAGGAAAAATATTGCCCCCTTCATCATCTAAAAACGCAACAATCACATAACAATAATGACAGATTGAGGCTACATATTGTGGATGCTCCGAAGCTTCGATTTTGAACTTCTTCGATGTTTCCATAGTGCAAGTTGCAACATGAAACCTGACATTATTTTGGAACTCTCTGATTGACTCGCTCCTTTTCGTTTGCTCAAAATTACTGATGTCAATTTTGTTTTCAACAGTTCTGAATAGTCGGCACTGTTTGTTGTCATACTTTTTGATGTGAAGAATGCCAAAATAGGATAAAGAAGCTGAAGAAGCAAATAAATTTTATTCCGATAATTCAACGTGAAACGTTTAATCACTTGTAAAATAAGGAGACTGCATGGATTGTGATGTATCTTTTTCTTGCATTTTAATATTTTGGATACTTTTTTAATTCTTTTTATTTTGTGTATTATTAAATACGAAAGTAACGTGTCTCAACGAAATATCGTAGTTAAGCGTCCATTTATTCATCGCTTACGAACAATCGCGTTCGATTTTATTTCAAACGACAGCATCTTACTTTTCAGTTTAAACATTTTTTAAGTCATGCGAAAACTTCATAAAAATTTTTTAATAATTTTTATTTTGCACGGAACGCGCAATCGCATGTTTTTCTCATTAAATTACAACGTTATCCTTCTCCTTTCGCTACATCCTGCTCTCTCTTTTTTATTTTATTATTTACTTTGTGTAAGAAGCTCCAAATCAAATAACAAATATATTAATTGTAGAAAATTTTATAGTATTATAAAATCAAGGTTACTTTGAATTGAATCTTCTTGCACAAGAGAAAAAAATTATTAAATATATTCTATATGTATATCGATCAATTTTATTTATTCTTACATTATCATATATATTTTGTCACTGACAAACAGTGGTTCTTGTATTGTAATTTATTTGACTGCTTAAAAATAAAAGGGTAAATATTTACCTTTACCTCAGTTTCAAATGATTTTCGATCTGATTTTAATATGAACTTTGACCTCTAAACAGATCAAGATTATTGATCTTTTCTGTCGTTCGATTAGTAAAAGAAAAAGTTTTAGTATAAAAAACCAAATATGTTAAAGAAATTCTAAATTTCTTTGATTTTGGTATACTATATGTATATAATGGAACTGTGACTGAAAATAACATAACATTAACGATGTAAAGGTAAATAATTATCAAATAAAGATAAGCTTAAAAATATTTCCAAAAACAGAATAGAAAAGAAATGCATTATGCAAATAGTAGCGATTAGTGCATGTGTGTGCGCGTTGTCAACAGCTGGCAGTAGTGGGGGGCGAATCTCGTCAAAAGTTATTGACAGTGAAGAGGAAGAGAGTGGCATGAGACGCGCCTGTTCATTGAGTGATCTTTCCATCAGTCCTTCAAATAAGTTGTTGCATGGCCCTGTACAAGGTATTTCTCATCGTATGCATAATATATTTTCATGTGCTTCTATGCTCAATGAATGGTATATTCAAGTCGTTAAATTTAAATGTCTATTGGATATTTTACAATTATACGTGTCTTTCATATATTAATCTGTAAATGCTCACGTGGAAGTCTCTTAAACTAACTCAGATATATAAACACTTCTAATGAATAAAAATTATTTTGTTTAAAACATATTTCAGTTTGTAATTAATTAAATAAAATTAAAAAAAAAAATTAAAATTGAAAATAAAAAATTTTGTTTACATTATGATGTAGAATATTGTTTACACTTTGTAAAATATTAATAAATTGAAATGTGAGTCAAATTGATCCTCATGCGAGCACTTCGTGTTAGATTAAAAGTATGCATAAAAACATCTGAATAAATTTCTCTTTCTAATTCATGACAATAGTTTCAGGAAAATTAGGAAATAAAAATGTAGGCGCAACATCAAGATTGGGTGGTATCAATCCAAGCAATCAATCTAGATACATTTCAGGAAAAAATCACTCGACTCATATAACGAGAAGTAGCAGCGTTGGTGTTTTAAACCAAGTATGCTTTATGATGTATGCTTAAAAACTTCAAAAATAATACAAATATATATTATTAATAAAAATTGTTGTATTTTGTAGAGTGACTCGGAATCGGACGCCGGTATAACAGGAGGTAGAGGATGGAGTGGTCAATCCAGCACCAATAGTAGGACAAGCGGGCTAATGAGGCCGACAATTAGTTCTCAAAATAAAATCAATCATCAAAATAAATTGAGTTCTTCTGGTAGCAATGTCTCATCAATCTTGAGAAGACGAGGGATGCAAGGGGCTTTCTCGACTGGTATTTAAATCCTCACTTCGTGCCAGTGACTAGGCACATGAATTAATATCGCTGTTTGCCTAACAATAAGATATACATTTCTTTCACAGTTAATCTAAGTCAAGTAGGAAATCAAGAAGATTCAAGTTCGGAAGATACCTCATCAAATGGAAATGGAGGAAAGCCGACACTACCACCAAGACCTAGAAGCATCAGTATCGATCATTCCTCTGCTAGGTAAAGATATTTTGATAACTCTTGAATTTTATTATTGATTGTAAGTTTTCAACATAAAATAAAAAAATTAATCCCATTATGGTAGATATATTTTTTATTGTATTCACATCTTCCAATAATCCAAAGATTTTGACATCTATTATTAATTTTACTATTATTAGTTTATATATGTCAAAAATTCTGTTACTAAAAAAATTAATTTACTTCATAACTTAAATAGAAAGTAGCATGTTATGTATATTTTATTGTGTTAATTAATATATAAATCTTAAAATTTCCCATCTTTTGATTTCACAAACTTCTTTAAACGATCGAACTTTAAATTCTTATACGCAAAATACTGACGCTACCTATATAGAGTCTAGATAACGCAGTCTATATAGATGGATTAGTTCGATTTTTGATTAAAACTTTTTAAACTGAGGAATGATGGTTAAAATTCATACAATACTCATTGTCAGTAAAATAATAGATATATGTTAAGATTACCGGAAGATGTATACACTGAAGTATATATTTAATTTACGTAATTTTATTATAATAGTAATAGTAAATATAAGTATAAAACAGTACCTGTTTTGATTAGTTTAAGTTTACCTGGTACAACAGTAAGACGGTCTGGATCAGCGATCATCATAAATGGTCGGAGTGGCGCGATCGGGCAAAATGGAAGTAGGATATCCGCGGCAAGTAGAAATCAATTGGAGCCTAGTCCACATGAGCTACCAGTTAAAGACACCGATCGCGCTATTGATGTAGCCAGTGTCGAATGTGAGTAAAATTAAAATAAAAATTAAACACATAATTATTTCTCTGCCATTCGTATCATTCAAAAACTTAAATCTACAAGACAACAAAAATTAAATGCTGAGACAATTTTCTTTCCAATTTATATAATTGCACATGTATCTATGGGTGTAATCGATATACTTTGATTAATTCATTTATACAATCGAGGTTATACAATTAATATCTAACTTAAATTTTATTCTTGCAGTAAGCATGGATAAAACATTAGGTAATCTATTAATATATGCTATATTAATAATGCTATATTAGTAATGCTATATTATGAATATAATATTTTGTTCTATCAAAAATTTGTAATTGATTATGATGGCCATAACAACAAAAATTTTAAGTTTATAATAAATTATAGAGTTATAAATGTGTTAAATGTTACCTATTTTGCGATTAAATTTTATGAACAATATATTAATAACATCAAAAATATATATTTCAACTCATAATAATAACAACTTTTTATACTCCATAAATTATTTTTTTATTTTTATTTAAAATAATTTGTATAAAAATCTTTAAATTATATTTATATAGAATTTTATATGATTTCATATTTGATTTTAATGAGTGTAATACAGGGTGTTGCAAAATACCGGGTGAGTCAGTTAAAGTGTTACAGTTTATAGGTTTTTTATATTTGCTTCGAAAAATAACCAATTTTTTTCAAAGAGATATTTTACTCACAAGGAAACCCACATAGGTGTCTCCCTCCGATTTTGAAAACATTAAAAGCCTATCAAAATCGGAAGGGGACACCTACGTGGGTTTCCTGTGAGTAAAATATTTGTTTGAAAAAAATTGGTTATTTTTCGAAATAAATATCAAAACTATAAAAGATAGAGAAAAATTTTTAAAAAATTGAATGATATTAAGAGTACTTTAAAAAGAGAAAAATACTTTTTTTTTGTTCTTTTTTCCAAAATATTCCTACCGAATTTTTTTCGAAACATAATTTTATCATATATAATTGAATTTGTAATAAAATAATCTTTGATGGTCAACAAATTTTCAAAAGTTAGAAAAATATCGGATATATGTCAAAAATTTGATATTTTGATAATTGTATAAATGATATTTTCGAATTCTGGCGCGCAATCATTATAAGCTGTTTGGAGAACTCGCACAAAAATTTTTTTAAATTATCTAGAAAAGTTCAAGAGTTTATCATTAAAAGATTAAATGCCTCCATTTAGTAGATATCAATTAATAACGTGATTTCGATTTGAGATCTTGAAAACTAAACCAATGTGATATGTCTCATATCATTGTTTATTCTACAATTGTATCTATTATAAATATGACATTTTATATGTATATTTGCAGTGTCCACGCAATTATGCAACACAATCACAGATGAGCTTACGCGCACCGCAGACAATGTCGTACAGTTGTATAAACGTTTAACAATAGACAATGATGACGACCCGTCTAGAGGAGCGATCGATCGGGACACAATGCTTCGTGGATTAGAGTCATCCGTTAATGAAACCATGCGTACTTTACGACTGGTTGTTGCCGGTAGTAGTGAAAGCGATAACGACGGAAGTAGCGGAAGTGCCGTCACTAACGAAGCAACGGCGAAATTTCAAGAATTACTTGCGGGTCAAGATCAGGGCAAGGTGGTCAATATGATGCAGCAATATTCCGAGCTGCTCTTAACTATGATGCAACAGAGGATGGGAGGAACTCAGTCAAGTCACACGTAAATCCGTCCATCTGAGAATTGATAAGAGAAACGTGATTGCCATCATTATTTAATGTATTCACGAGATAATACAAAGGATGTATATCGTGATAGTATGATGGTTTCAAGCATTGTATTATTAATAATTCTTTCTCTTTAATTTAAATGTGTTTCGCTTTATAACAATGAAGGGAGTACGATCCCGCTTGTAAAAACTTTATACACATATCGTGTAGCTACGCAAAAGTTCTTTACCCTTTTACCCATTGTAGATCGTATCCGCTTTTGTAATTAACTTTTAATTTAAATTAGATAAGATAAATTAATGTCGGTAGATGTAACATAATATGTGAGTGTGAGTGTGCGTATTATTTCATATATTTCACATACACACGCACATGCACACACGTGTATCGTCGAAATTCGTTGTCATTGATTTTTATACCGTACAATGTGAAATATAAATGATCAGTAAAAAAATTATCTTTTTAAAAAAGATAAAAAGAGCCAAGTGTACGTCTCCATTCGAAAAAAGAACTGTTATTGTGTTTAACAGTACAAAGATGTGATATCATTAAAAAATTACCTTTTTAATACAAGATAAAAAAGATGCCAAGTG
>JAJVSH010000020.1:1859275-1874589 GCA_021460005.1 Tetramorium alpestre | reverse complement strand
TATATTAAACATATCGAATATTTTGAGTATAGAACCATCATGATATTTTCGAATTCTGATTTATACTTTTTAAACGATTAAGGTGATGCTGGACTGATACTCGAACTTGATCGAGGTCGATAATATAGGCCGGAAATCTAAGCTATAATATTATAAATTATAAAATTGGCTTTACAGAATATAAAATCCTTTTGCAGGATTAAAGTACACACAAAAATAAACCACGTGAATATCGACTATATAAAAAACGAAAAAAAAATTAAAAATATTCGCTCTTCTTTATCTTAACTTAAACTATAATAAATAAAATGAGTGACAAGAAAAATCTCTCTTATTAGAGATTTGTTCGTATTTTTATTGCTACCATACTGTTCATTATTCCTGTCCGAGTTCTGCTGTGCTCTCGATTTATGTGCCTAATCTCATATAACTTTTATATGAGTAAATGTTTATATGAGTAAATATTTATATGAGTAAATGTTTATATGAGTAAATATTTTTAATTTTTTTTCCGTTTTTTATATAAAGTCGATACTCCCGTGGTTGATTTTTGTATGTATGTACACACAAGGTCATTAATGCTTGGACATACCGACTGCGCCAATTCAAAATGCGTCTCTTTCTTTCCAATATGGAAGCATGTGGAAAGAGAAAGACGCACTCTGAGCAAGCGCAGTCGGTATGTCCAAGCATTAATGATCGCGTGTGTACTTTAATCCTGCAAAAGGATTTTGTATTCTGTAAAGCCAATTTGATAATTTATAATATAATAGCTTAAAATTCCGACTTACATTATCGACCTCGATTAAGTTCGAGCGTTAGTCCAACATCACCTTAAGGAGATTCTAAAGTTACATAGTTACCGATCGAGCATTTTTTTATTTTATATTCATTAATCTTTTAATTGCCTTTATAGATTTAAAAATCCTTTTCCAGAATCAAAGTACAGACAATAATACAATGTGTACGTAAACTAATCTACTACTAAATTCTATCTTTCCACCGATTTTACATGTAAACAGACAAAATCACATACGAAATTTTGGCACACATGGACATTTTTTTATTAAAATGCTTTTTTATTAAAGCATCTATGCTCATTCTAAAAACACAGTATTATTCTTTAATGTTAATTTTAGGGAGCTAGATACTTGTTTTACGTAAATGATTTCATGAAAAACGAAAAAAAAATTGTTACTATCGGCTTTTGGCGTTTTGTAGGTTACAACTTGAGTTACGCTCGTAACGACACTTACTTAATATAAAAATAATTTTTACACCTTAAAGTAAAACTAATTTTTACACCTTGTATATGTAAAACAAATATCTAGCCCCCTAGAATTAACATTAAAGAATAATAATGTGTTTTTAGAATGAGCCTAAATGTTTTAATAAAAAAGTGTCATATGTGCGAAAATTTCGTGTGTGAAAATTTCGTGTTTGCATGCGAAATCGATGGAAAGGTAAAGCATAGCAATAAATTAGTTCACGTACACGTTGTATTATTGTCTGTACTTTAATTCTGAAAAAAAATTTTTAAATCTGTAAAGTCAATTAAAAGATTAATTAATCTAAAATTCATCATGCTCAATCGGTAACTATGTCACTTTAGGATTCCCTTAATCTAAAATTAATAATAATTTTGAAAACTAAATGGTAAGTCTATATAATTTTTATATAAAATAATAAGATTACTTTATATCCTTGATCACGTAAAACTTGTACTGCTTGATGCAAAGGATTATGAGGGGGAAAATCCGCTTCCTCGACTTCGGTACGTGCTGAATGTTCTTTATATGGACCAATAAGACAATACTGATCGCCCATTTCTTCAGTTGAGACATAAGCTTTAGATCTTATTACCGTATAAATACCACCAACTAAAAAACAATTATCAACACAATTATTGAGAATGTATTCATTATCATATGCAGGGTGTCCGAAATAAAAGTTCTCACACGAAAGTTGGTGGTAGATCGGGTCAAACCGAGAAGAAAAGTCCTCTACCATTTTACAAAATTCGCAATAGTTATTGTGTTATTCATTGTTAAAAATCGAAAGAAGGGATAGACAGCGCGGTGCGGGAGACGTGGGCGGGGGCTCGCTCCTCCTGCTGCCATTGCCGCTCTCATGTCTCCCGCACCGCGCTGTCTATCCCTTCTCCCGATTTTTAACAATTAATAACTCAATAACTATTACAAATTTTGTAAAATGGTATAGGACTTTTCTTCTCGGTTTGACCCGATCTACCACCAACTTTCGTGTGAGAACTTTTATTTCGGACGCCTTGTATATATGTGGGTGCGTGTGTGTGTATATACAAAGTAAATATTACACCTTTATTGGCAGCTTCCCAAGCAACTTCAAAATTCCATCGATTTTCATGTTGGGCCGAGTAACCACGGTCCATAAATTCAAACAAATCATTAGTGCTGTCTACGCGATAAAATCTTCTGGAGGCACGCTCTCTTGACATTTTGTGAACTGTTCTGCAAGCTCTACATTTGTTTGATTCAACAAATTTCATAAAATTAATATTAAGTTTTTGAATTTTTCTATTAACCCTCGGAGAACACACCTATTTTTTCAATCAAGAAAAACACACTGGGTCAATTTGACCCTGTCCACATTTTAAGATGCTCTCATTTAAAATGCTTGTTTGATTGTCTTGAAAATATTTTTTGGTAATATTTTAAACATTTTGAAATATGCCTAGATAGTTTATATGTGTCGTTAACATTATGAACATTGTAAAAGAAATGTTGCAAAAATAACAATTTGAAAAAAGACATTTTAAATAAAAAATTATATCTTTTCTTGTTTTCAATATTTTTAACTAAAAATTTAGGTTTATGCTTTTGAGATATAAATAAATTTAAAAAAAATTAGTTCTTAAATGAAGTTAAAAAAAAATTTTTAATTTTAGGGTCAAATTGACCTCGCACCTACTTTGAGCGACTATTAAGAGGTTACTGCTGCTTTGCTTTGCGCGGAAAGTGGTCTTATCTAAAGTTGAGATCATAAACTACCACCAGAGGCTCTCAGACTTGCCAGTTTCAAAACGGCTTTAAAACTATTTTTGATCAAATTGACTGCAGGGTCAATATGACACAGTGTGTTCTCCGAGGGTTAACGGAAAGTGTATAATATACATATAAGTAATATGATATACGATAATATGTATATATATATAATATATAGATATAATATAAGGTGAATTTTAAGAGTCCTAGCTGCTACTGATCATGGGAAAATAGAAGGGACTGAGATAAACCAAAAAGTCCCATTTTGCAAAATTCGTAATAATAACTGAGTTATTAATTGTTAGAAATCGGAAGAAGGGATAGACAGCGCGGTTCGGGAGACGTGGGCGAGCGCTCGCTGCTCCTGCTGCCATTGCCACTCTCACGTCACTCTCATGACTCGCGCACCGTGCTATCCCTCCTTCCGATTTTTAACAATTAATAACTCGGTTATTATTACGAATTTTGCAAAATGGAATAGGACTTTTTGGTTTACCTCAGTATTTTCTATCTTCCCATAACCGGTGGCAGAACTCTTAAAATTCACCCTGTATATATTTAATAGGTATAATATATAGGTGATGATATATAACATCCTAAATAGGAACATATACAGAAAAATTTTAGTTTCATTTTAATTTTAAAATATAATATATAATATATTGCGTAATGTCTTAATCAAAATTTTAAAATCAATAATTCTAAATTTAATTATTGTAACATGTAGCAATCTTTAAAAAATTGATGCCTAAAATAAATTCCTATATAATTGTAACATTAGTGAGAATTATCTTAGCACACGTATTACTAAATACATTTCAGAAATTAATTTTGTAATTATTGAAAAAAATCGTTACAGCATAAAATTGTATAATTATTATCCAAGTAATAGCAAGTATTCCTTTTTACTTTTTATTTTTTACATAAATTTGTTTAATAATTTTCTCAATATTTAAAATTTATAATTATAAAATTCTATTTCAGTAAAAGATATGCAGAATCATCTTATGTCACATCGTGCGAAATGCTGTGAATGGAAAGAAGCATGAATTGTACATTTATTACAAAAGTTTCCTATCTGGGATAATATTAATAATATATATTTAACAAATGGTTGTGTGCGTGTGTACATTATATATATATAATTATATATATATATATATATATATACACACACACACACACACACACACACACACACATACACACAATGTTTCCAAGTTTCAGTATTCTTCATTTAAAGAAACATTCTAGTTATGAACATTCTAGTTATATTTACTCATTTATGTATTAGAGTAAAAAAATATAATACTATAATAACTATAAAAGAAATTAATGCGATGTTAAATTCAAATTTTAATTTAATTTAATGAGAAAGCATGGAAGATTTTAGTCTCAAAGAGCAATTGAATTTCATCATCATAGAAAAAAAACTATATATATCTGTCTTCACCTTATGGGTCAATAACATTTCCTATCGCGTAACATTATCGTAACATTATCTCATCAATCTACGCGTATTCTCCTTCATGGATCTACACACTCATCTGAAAATGTAAAATCATGCAAGTTCGTTGATCGAACTGATTGAAATTAATCATAATGCTCCAATTGTTCTTATACCGAATCGAATAGCAGTAGGTGTGCACGTGCGTATAATTTGCGCCCATTTCTCCGAGAACGCGAGAACGTTCTACTCCTCTGATCTCTCTCGTTCGGCTTTGCTTGTCTCTCAAATCAAGTTACATGACATGGACAACGAATTACAGATACCCTGTGACTGTAGATACCTACCATACTAGAGATTAATGATCAACGTCCATGGTAGTCTTTCCACAGCGTGGAAAGACTACCATGTGGATCTCGCGATACTTAGATTACAGAGGACCATCAAAGTACGGTATCTATATAGTTGATACTTGTACACTTACCGTTTACAATCTGTCACTTATGACAAAGTGAAAAATGATGGACTCTTGGATTAACTTGGATCGCGTCGTCTCCGACTTTGGACGATACCACGGTCAGGTTCAAGCGAAAGTCACCACGGACCAGGCGCAAGGTCAATGAAAGACTCAGTGCTCGCGAGCGTGCGCGCGCGCGCGTACTTCGATCGACACAAAAATAGCCGCTTCATAAACATATACATACATATATATGTACCATTCACTGTCGTTGCTCTTGCAACACTGAAACCCCACCAGAACCCACGAAGCCACGGAGCTCGTGCCTCGTGCCGCGTACGAGGATTAAACTTGTCTCACTGGTCCGCGATTAGAATATATGCGAGGATGATTTCGATCACATCATGTGATTTACAGCTAAAAATCACGTGGACTATTTATAACTATTTGTAACAAAAGCCGAGGATCGTGGTCTAGATCTTATAATGCGATAGAAAACGTATTAGGAATAGGGATAGAGAGATTAAATGCAACAACGTAATGAAAAAGAAAATATAAGATCAAATTAGAGAACATGTATCGTATAGCCATAACATAACCACAAAAATATTTATTTTTTTTATGTTCACATGTTTATGTAGCTTATGAATTTAAACAATATAGAATTGTAGACAAATCAAGTCACTATGCTAATCAAGTATGTATATGCATATAGGCCGGTATTCATAGTCGGTTCTTATTTTAAGATCGTCTTAAGTGTCGACAGGAGTGACGGCCGAACTCTGAAAACGACTTCTCCTAGCTCCGGTTAATCCAATCACCGATTAATTCCGTTGGGACCAGGATAGCCGTTGGCCACGTTCACTGTATAAGTAGATTACTTATGTAGCCTAAGAAAAGTCATAATCTTTCGTGAAACTTTTTTTTCTATATTTATCAGAGCCCGATTTTATACTTTGGCTCTTAAAAATTTATAATTGATAATTATCTAACTTTTCTCTGCGTCAAGATAAATGGGGTAAAGGGAGTACTTTTTCCTCCCTTGCGCATGCGCAATTGACTTCTTCGACATCATTACTACAAAGAAACACACTATTGCGCATGCGCAAGGGAGGAATTTTTAGATATTTTAGATAATAATAGATAATTTTGAAGGTTATCTTGGCGAGAGGGGTTTAAGGCAAATGTAAGACTAAGCCACTGAAATATAATAATACTGGAACGCGCACGGGCGCAGTGTTGTGATCCGACAAAGAGGGTCCTAAGTGGTATCTCTGTCTCTTTCAAGTACAATCTCGTCAAAAGTTTCATACTTACATACATATATATATATATATATGCATATATTGTGCAATACTTTAAGACAAAAATTTAAAACAAGAACATTGTCTTTTTACAAATCAATTTTTAAATTATAAATTAACTATTTTGCTAGAGCACAAAATATTAATATATATGCTTACAACTGGTCTTCTAAGGTTCTAAACTTTTCTCGAGACTGTACCACTCCCACTACTGTCTACGACGCATGCGCAATACACCGTAAACAAAGATAAAGATACCACTTAGAACGCTCTTTGTCGGATCACTTTCTAACAAAGGATTACATAGCCGTGCGCGTTCCAGTATTACTATATTTCAGTGGACTAAGCTCTATTTATATATCTATGCGTATATGCCTGTCGAATCTTAAGGTTATATTCCGAAACGTGATAAATAAAATTTGTGTCCGATAGCCGCTAACGCTTCTGGAGCAGGCTTGTTGGCACGTTAAATACCCGAAAAAAAGTGATAAATAAAATACAAAGCTATTATAAAGTAATATGGAAAAACTTGATAACCAGTAACAACAGTTAGCTTTTGATTTATAGTTACAAAACAACAGGTATGAAAATATTGCTCATCACTAATTTTACAGCGCTTTTAACAATTTTAACGTGACGATTTTTATCGTCATAATTCTATGTAAAAGGTCATTAAAATCGAAAAGAAAGCAAATTCCGCATATTTAGAATATTTTGTATTATGAATAATCTTTTAATAATTTTAATAATTTCAAATTTATATCTCAAGTATTATATGTACATATATCCCAAATACGTATTGACATACAATATAGAAAATAATTTTTGATTAAATACAACATATAAGAATATATTGTATTTAAAGGAAGCATACTATATATAATACTCTCTACATTCCGTCTTGTTTGAAATTTTATATTTGTTTTTATGTACTGTCCAGTAAGTAAAAATTCCACAAAGTAAACCGCCCAATACAGCCCCTGCATGGAAACAGCGTGGCAGTAGATTTGTTTAGTAGTAGGTATAATAAATCCAGTATTACCTGTATTTGTAATCTCAAATTTTACTGGCAGAGTTTGTCAATATAATCTGATAGCAGCGTGCTGGCAAAAACTGAATAGAATTTGTCCATATGTAAACATTTAACAGATTACATAATAGATTCTGCATGAAATATATAATTTGTTTCTGTTAGTAGATTTTATTATATTTCTGAACATTTTATAGATAAAATTTGTAACAGATATGTCTAAACGTTGTTTTTGATAGATTTAGTTATTCAGCATATTTTATAAAAGACATGTTTAACCTATGTATATATATTTTATTATACTACAGCAAAGATATACGAGAAAAAAAAAATGTTGCCAACAATACCGAAGGATTCGGAAATTAAGGATGGAGAAAATAAGAATCTAATTAAAATTGTAGAACGGCCAACATTCATATTAAAGACCAGAGAAGGAGAAAATAGAGCTGTTTCTCCGAGTCAACGTAATGGCCATAAGTATAGTATTATTAAATATTTATAATAACTTTTATTAGTTTTAATTAGTTTATTGTATATTTTATCTTTTATTACATTCTGTTATATATATATATATATATATATATATATATATTTTATATATATATATATATATATATATATATATATATATATATATATATATATATATATATATATATATATATATATATGTATGTATATATAATTAGTTTATTGTATATTTTATCTTTTATTACATTCTGTTATATATATATATATATATATATATATATATATGTATGTATATGTGTATATATATATATATATGCATTATATAATAACATAAAGATTTTTGTTTTTAGAAAAGATGCAGATATGTCTTCAGCGGCATTAGTAAAAGTACAAGATCGTAAGTAAATTATTTAATATATAGAATAATTTACAGGGTATCCAAAAAGTAGTGATTTAAAAAAAAATAAGATTCTCTGCAACACAAAGGTTGTTTTCTTGGCAAAAATATCAAAAATAATTTTAATTTTCTCTAATTTATGTCATTTTTTCAAATAAAACCAAAATGAAATTAAAATTTTATTCTGAATTCCATTTGGCACTTTGAGCAATTCTATTCACAAAATGTTGCTCTTTTTATTATTTATAAATTAAAAATTATTGATGTCTCAATATTTGCTGAAAAAAAGTTAAAAGTATTAAATTGAATAAAGAACTCATTATTAGAATATTCAATAATTTTGTGATTCTATATGTCATAGGATGTCAATACTGTAGGATACTTGTGTTAAAAAATTAATATGTTATAATAGC
The DNA here is from genome assembly GCA_021460005.1 of Tetramorium alpestre. Classification (NCBI taxonomy): domain Eukaryota; kingdom Metazoa; phylum Arthropoda; class Insecta; order Hymenoptera; family Formicidae; genus Tetramorium; species Tetramorium alpestre. The sequence continues at coordinate 1,866,047 of JAJVSH010000020.1, read as the reverse complement.
AAAATATTAAAATAATATTTCAGCAATTCGTATGCTTTCCATATGTCCCGAAATGAGTATGTGTATCAAATTTATGGATGAAAATATGCAATTATGTGAGAATTCAATAGATTTTCTATATGATCAGCAAGACTTTCTAGTCATTGGATGTTTAGGTGCACAAGGTGTCGGTAAATCGACGATCATGTCACTGTTAACCTCACGTTACTCGTATGTATCACATTTGTTTGCAACATATTGGTTGCTAAGCTTTTTTACTGATTAATGTTATTTTATTAATTTATTTTACCGTCAGGTCCAACATGTTTCAAGTTCAAGATTTGTCACATTATGAAAGTAGCACAAATTGTACCACTGGAATTGATTTTTTTGTAACTAAAAATAGAGTAATATATTTGGATACACAGCCAATTCTGTCTGGATTTGCAATCGACTCTGCATCCTTTGACCAAAAAAAAGGTGCACCTGATTTTGTAAACAGTGATTCTAATTTAGAATTACAATCGCTCCAGTTTGCAGCATTCCTATTTTCAGTATGCCATGTTATTATATTTGTACAAGATTGGTTTGTTGATCCAAATTTAGTGAGGTAATTATGTAGAAAATATTAAATTTTGACTATAATTAATTTTTTATTAGGAAATTTACAATACATAGTGAAATATTTGTTTCTTTTGTAGATTTTTACAGACTGCAGAAATGTTAAAACCCTCTTCAACAACTATTATAGATCAAGATTACGTAGAATATTATCCACATATTGTATTTTTACATAACAAAGCAGAATTGCAAGATTTTATGCCTGCTGTTATTGACGAAATGAAGGTACTTTATCACATATCAGCGAGTTACCGACTTTAAATATAACTTATTTTTTTAAATACTCATATTCTTAAAATTGATAATTTTTTTATTCTTTTCATTTATTTTTAATTATTTAAATTTCTATAAATTTTATTTCCTCTTCTACTACGTTAGCATCTGATTTCAATTACATTATTGTTTACTTTTTAGTTGTTTTTTAAATTTATTGCGTGTATAACTTTGTTAAAGCAAATATTCTTGTCTTTTATGGCAAACTACTGAAATATGAATCGACACTAAAGAGAAAATTATGAATCTGAAAATTACTCCATTACCATTTCAAAAATTAAGAATATGAAGCTTTATTTTAAGAATATGAAGTTTGATTGTATTTAAATACTATTTGCAAAATTATCAATTTTTAATTTTTTTTTAGGATTTTTATAATAAAATATTTTCTAGTTCTCGACTGCAAACTCATAGTGGTATAGATATGAATCATTGTTCGACAGATAATAGTTTAAATTTATTTTTGATACCTTCAAGGACTAAAGAAGGTAAAACACACATTGTTTTAGTTCATTTATAGATTTATAGAAGTAATGTATAGGAGAATATTAATATTTAATATATTTAATTGTATTTTTATTGCAGAAGATAAAACTTTTTGTGAAAATGAAAAATCTCTTATAGACAAACTACGAACAAAGATACATGGAGTTCCTAGAAACTCAATTACACCTTCTGTATTAACGGAAAAAAATTGGTAAATCAGATAATATTACAAAGATTTTTCATATTTATTATTCGGAAACTATTTTTTCTATTTGTTTTATTTTCAATTTTCATTTATATTCACTTATATTTCACTAATGATTTGACTATGAACAAATCAATATGAATATGAAGATTAAAAAAAAAGTCAAGAATAGATAAGCTAATTCTATATCAATAATACGAGATAAATATGAAAAGTCTGTTTATATTATACTATGTATATCATATTACACATATATTGCTATAAAATAATGCATATATTATTGATAGGTATCATTATGTTTCAAAAGTTATAGAGGTAATAAAGAAAAGTCATCTATTTTCTGAATATGGAAGATTAATGCCTTAAATCTGAAAGCTTGTAGAAGAATAGAAGAAGGATATGAAAAGAAATAAAAATATAATTAATCAACTTTATTGTGATAAATTATAAATTATAATATTAAATGAAGGACTGTAAGAGTGTTTAATATACAATATTGTAATAAGATACAGAATTAAATTATTAAAGACGGTTTCCAAGAATAAAAGAATTTGCATTTAATATTTTTCTTTATCGCTAATTTTCATCCCTATCAATTTTCTTTTTTTCTTTTTCTGTTTTATTCTAAATATTATATCTTTTTAAATAAGAAACAAACTTTTTGCAGACAAATTTTATCATTTAAACATCTTTATGAATAATCTTCTTGTTCACTATCACCTTGTTGCATGGATGTCATTTGTGTAACAGCTTGTAATTGTTGCCATTGTTGTTGTTCTGCGACCGCCTGTTCCTCTCTTGCTTTAGCAAATAACTCCTGCTGTTGCCGTAATAATTCCTCCTCTGGAATTCCCAAATTCTCTAATCTAGTACTTTGACGTCTTCTTTTAGCCGCTACAGCTTTGCAATCTCGTAATACAGCTTCTGCCTCTGCATTGTAATCACCAAAACCCAATTTCTCAAGCGCTTGTAGAACATGTTCCGCATTTATAGTCTTTTTTTGTTGTTGATTGCAAATTTCATTTGCCTCAGAAGATAACAGGTGAATGAATTCTGTACAACAGTTCAAAATAAGCTCTCTGGATTCATTTGCAACTCGCACATGAGGCAAGATCTCCTTGATTATTTTGTTAATTGATGCACGAGGAAGAGTAAGCTCGTCATCATCAGTTGGTGACATTGCAGCCGAGGCCATTTGACCTGGAATATTAAAAAAAAAAACATTAGAAAATTCAGAATATTCCAAATTAGTTTATTATAAATTTAAGACGTATAATTTATGACAAATATATACGTATTAATTTTTATTATTAATAAGAGTAATTCTTACATTTTAACTTTCATTAACTAGGTCTATTATAACCATTATCTAATTTATGCAATTAGAGAGTAATCATGTATTTTTAACAATTTTTACTTCTATTGTTATTTTATTAAATAATATTTATATGTAGCATTTTTATATTAAAAAAAGTTCAAAGTATTTATCATTTTATTATAGGAAGTCGTAAGATTTTCACGCACTTACAATTATCAGATAAGAGTGCTTTCGCTTATCCAGATATGTTTTGCTAGATAAAGATAAATATCCGATTTGAACTTTGAAACTGAAATAAAGCACAGTATTGGACGAAGCAAATATCTTGTGACTCAAAGAATTACAACAAAAAATGTAAAGTAGTAATAAAAATATATATCTAAATTGTTCAATAATAGTCATAAAATGAAATGTTTATACTGTGTAAATGGATTTTAATATATGATATAATTGTTGTGTTATTTTTATATTTTGATACAATATGTGGAACAAACGCAAAAAATGTAACAAAATTTGCTGGTGTTGTGGAAAATATTACAGTGTACGTTTTAGAAGATGAAAATTATTTCAAAAACGATAATGTACTGAAATCATTGAAATTAAATGTATCTTGGATGCCACCAAATGGAGGAAAACCTTCTTCATACAGGTGCATTGATTAGTATTATATCAATAATAATTGATCTATAAAGCTTATATAAAATATTTTTATGTATATTATAGCATTATGATTACAAGTATCTTAAAAGAAACTGATATAAATAAGAGAGAATGTACAGAAGGTTTTGCATTCTACCATGTGCAAAAAGAAGGTCCATATAGTATATCAATACCGCAAAATAAATTATTGAATGGCATGCCGGAGATACAAATACATCCAAATTGTATATATAAGATACACGTATATGCCAATCCGAGGGCGAAATTCACAGAAAAATTACCAGAGGTAAAATTATGAATTAACATTATGAGAATATTGATCTATCAAGTTTCTATCTAGACATGGTTATTATATAGATCATCTATAGAGTTCCGGAATGTATTGGATATAAATGCAGTTGTGCAGATGCAAAATCTATCTTGCCTGTCCCAAAAATAGAAGTAATTCAAGCAAAAGAAAATGTTGTTATTAACTGGAATATTACATCAAATAGTTCTCACATTCGTTCTTATATAATTAGGTAACATTTTCTTATTTTAGTTTATTAATTTATGATTTTTCTATTATTCTACTATACATTTAGATTATAATGTAATGTATGTGCAATATTTCAGCATTGGCATACCATTGTTGATATCAAAAGCAGGCCATTATGTGTATAATATCACAAAGATAGGTAATGTGACTTCTACAACAAATACTTTTAGTTGGAATATGAGAATTGATGGTCAGTATACAAAAGTAAAAAATGGATATAAAATATTGATAGCAGCAGTGGATTATCGAGGTTGTTTAGGAACTCAAGGCTTTATTATTATTAATACAAGCAAAACTAAAATATTGAACGAGAGTACCATGGTATATGTTATAAAAAAATACATTGATATTTAATATATATATATATATATATATATACACATATACATATATAGTATATATAATATACAATTCACATATAATTATTTTACAGTGGTTATTACTTGTCGGTATTGTCATTTGTGTTATATTAGGATTTATCAGCATTGTGTCAATATATAATAAAAATAAGTATCAACTTGTATTACCAACTAAACGGTAAGATACAAAGTTTAACTATTTTTTATAACTTATGTTTTAGTAATTTAGTATTTGGTATTTAGTAATTATTATTTTATATATATATATTGTAGCAAAAATAAGTTTTTATTTTTTAACAACAGGAGACAAACAATGACTAGTCTTTCTGCTTATAAATTGGCTCAATGGCCAGATCTAGTTTTCCAAAGACGTAATATTGATATATACGTCGGAAAGTCTGAGGTAAATGGAAAAGAATCAAATAATTAAAAACAAATTTAAGATTTTAGCATTTACAAATTTTTTTACAGGAAACATACTACAAAGCGCAGAAAGATGAATTTGAAGTGCCATATAAATGTATAAATCTTATACATGAATTAGGAAAAGGACAATTTGGCAAAGTACACCTAGGTTGTTTAAACAACAATGAAAATATGTTGATAGCTGTTAAAATGTTACAATGTTCTGACACATGTAACGAACTTGAAGTTAGAAATCAATTATTGGAAGAAATCAAAATAATGAAAGCAGCTGGTCCTCATGCACATTTAGTGAGCCTTATAGGTTGCTGCACTTTACCAAATAATCCCATATGCATACTTTTAGAGTATATGGAAGGTGGAGATTTGCTTGCATATCTACATTATAGAAGAAAAATTAAATCGGATGATATATCTTTATGTAGTTTTGAAAAGGCTGCATCAAGGTATGCAAATATTATTGAAGGAAATGAAAATTACAATGAAAATTCGTATGATGTAATCAAGAAGCAACAATTTACGAAATTCGCGCTTGATATTGCAAGAGGAATGGAACATTTGGAATCTAAGGGAATTATACATAGGGATTTGGCAGCGAGAAATATCCTTCTTACTAAAGATCTAACACTAAAAGTAGGTAACAAGTATGTTACAATTAAAAAATAGTTTATACAGATTTATTATGGATTTAGATTTCTGATTTTGGCTTGTCACGAAATGGAATATATGTGATAAATAACATGGCTGGCAAAATTCGTCAACTCCCGATACGTTGGATGTCACCAGAAGCTATACGTGATCATGCTTTCTCTTCCAAAAGTGATGTCTGGTCATTTGGCATTGTACTCTGGGAAATTGGAACTTTAGGTTCTTTTCCATATGCTAGTATACAAGATAATGACATATTGCATTATTTAATTCAAAACAAATGTCGCTTAGCGTGTCCTAATACAATTTCTCAGGATATATATATGATTATGTGTTCTTGTTGGAACACAACTCCGCGAGATAGACCAAGTTTTGCACAACTTGTTTTAGACTTGAAGGCACTAAATAAATATTTATATTCTACGTATGAAGCAAATAATCCTTGTTATTTGCTATTACACTAGTATATTTTGGGATTAATATGTATTAGATTAGATATGTATGTATGTATGTATGTATGTATGTGTGTATGCTCGAAAGAAAATAAAACCAAAATATAAATGGTTTTGATAAAATTATACAATTTTATCTTTTGTCAGATATTATGTACTCAATTTAGGAAAATCTATGCTATTAAATCGTAGAACTTTTATTCCATGGAATATAGATTGATATTAAAAAAATAAAATATTTTATTAAAGAACAACTTAGTGTTGCGAAGATATAGTATATTACAATATAACACCTAACAAAGTAAAATCAGCAATAAATTATAATTATAGAATAACAGGGTTAGATTAAAGAAGAAAACTATATATAAACCATATTATAATAATTTATAAAAGGTTACAATAAGTTTTTGGACATATAATTGTAAAGAATACAAAGAAAAATCATAAAATTTATATCGTTAAGATAAAAAAATAATACATTAACATACATATTTATTCACGATTTACTATGTTAAGCAATGTAAACGGATAGTAATGCTATAGTAGAATTTTGAAAAACTACTTTACTATATACCAAGATAATTAAGCTTTTACTTATTCTCTACATGTTTAGTTCACTTACTTGTTACTTTATTCCGTTATTAACGTACCGCAATCTAATTAAGAATTAACTAAAAAGACTGAAAAAACTACAACTCGATTTTGGAGACCTCATGCAATAAAGACTCAAAGCTCTGAATGCAGAGTTGCCAATATTAAAAAAATTAATACTTTTTATCTTAGAACCATAGATATATAGATAGAGCTTTA
>JAJVSH010000020.1:1788053-1858870 GCA_021460005.1 Tetramorium alpestre | reverse complement strand
GGCAACGCATGCGGCAGTGTGCGTCGATCAATCAGAAGCCTTGAGTAAAGCTTTTGATTGGTCGACGCACACTGCCGCATGCGTTGCCGCAGCTGAAACGCGTGAATGGAGTCTTAGCTTAAACTCCCCTCGCCAAGATAACCTCAAAAATTATCTATTATTATCTAAAATATCTAAAAATTCCACCCTTGCGCATGCGCATAGTGTGTTTCTTTGTGGTAATGATGTCGAGAAGTCAATTGCGTATACGCAAGGGAGGAAAAAGTACTCCCTTTACCCCACTTATCTTGACACAGAGAAAAGTTAGATAAAGCTCTATCTATATATCTATGCTTAGAACATGGAGGTAGGAATATCTGGAAGGAGCATGGAGATAGGAACATGGAGGTAGGAATATCAGGAGGGAGCATAAGATACTTTTCTAGACGAGGGGGGGGTGGTGGTAACTGAGAGATAAGGAGAAATCAGTCAACCATCAGTCGCCATCTTGAGCGGTCAGCTTCACTCCCCTTGTCTAGAAAAGTATTTTATGCTCCCTCCTGATATTCCTATTTTCATGATGAAGCCTGAGACGTGGGACGAAGGTTGACCACTCAAGATGGCAACCATATTGGAAGGAAAAAGATAACCTCATTAAATATTGTAATATTCCAATTATATTGCAAGAATCTTGTTGATAATAATGTTGATATAATAACATAATAATGTTACAATTTTCTTTATATTTATATTTATATTCAATTTTACATTATACGTGTGTTTTACAAGAAGAAAGAGAAAAAGGACGAATTGTTTCTGAATCATAGATAAAAAATCGTGAGAAAAAATTAATTTCATCTGGACACATTGGCGCGTGTTTTTAGAAAACAAATCGTCGATAAAAATTTAACGTCAATTGCTTATTCGTATTGAGTTTCCACTGTCAAGAAACAGTATTTTATCTTTTTGAATATTTAAAAATATTATGCAGTGTCTTGATCATAACGTAGCATGTTGTTTGGGTTCTACAGATTTCTCCTTCATTTTCACCGTCAATGCATTTATATTCTATCAGCACACTTTGCTGTATTTTATATGAATTTCTGCCAATAGATTTATGTATAATTTTACAAAATATAATTTCAAGAAATTGCAGGTTGCATGCAATTCTGGTAAAAAGAACATCGCATAAGAGATGGGGGACGCATGGGAGTCGATTATGTATTTTGAAGAAGTGAAAATGTGAAAAATAAGCAGGAGAGAGTTCTGCTTTAAAGAAAGCAAATAATTTCGAGCAGCTTTAAAAATGAAGAAGGATATACAATAAACTTGAATTTTAAATATAACGAATAAAATTCTAGTCAAATGGAATTTTAAGTTAGCTAAAATTTAAAATGATCTTAACATATTGGCTGACAATTATTTAATTATGTTCTCGACACCATTTTTTACATTTAACATGTGACTTAATTATATTTATTTCTCATAAAAATTTTTTATTAAATTTATTCTTTTTTAATAAAATTATTTTCTCCTTTCAAAAAATCATAGCGTCCATCTAAAGATTTTCTATTACAAATAAACTCGTATTCGGCAATAAAATGTTAAATGTAAAATTGGACAATCGCCCCTAGTTATAATTTTTGCGTGAGGAAGCTTGTCCCGCGTTCACAACGCGCCGTCAGCGTTCATGCGAGGGCGAGCCGAAGGCGCGCGCGGAGCACTCAGCACATCCGGCCAATCGGGCCAATGCGAGCCAATGCGAGCGTGCGATTCGCGGTCGTGCGCGCTCGTGTGCGCGACTGGGCGGCCTCGGGGTCTTTTTGCTTCCCATTTTGTCTCGCGTGCGGCACGTCCACCGTTGTCCACCGTGGTTCACTGACGTTTCCGCTGTGCCATCGCATGGCCGACGTGTGCATACCGAGGCTCGCACTCGCGTGGTACTCGCCGTGTCACGAGCCGCGTCGCCGCTGAAGAGGGGCCAGCCCGCCGCGCCGAACGTCGACGTGTCGGACGCACCTACCACAACCTACCACGCCGTAACGATCCCCCGAAAGTGAGTGCGAATTATAGCCGCGAATTACAGCCGCGAGGCGAAGGTGGCCGCACGGCGCGTGCTTAAACCCGAGCGTTTAATGCCCGCGCGCGCGACACCGTGAGCGCGCTTATGAGAGAAAGGGAGAGAGAGAGCGAGAGCGAGAGTGCGTGCATGCGAGAGTAGGAAGGAGCGAGAGACGGAGGGCGAACGAACGGGACGGGCGACCGCCCCTGAATGAATGGCTCGGTCGACCACGTTCCTCCGTGGCTGACATAATCCGGTGCGAACTGGATCGGTGCGGTATTTCGCAACCACCCGATAATTCCCAACCGTAATTTCTCTGCAGAAAGGAGCTCGCCGCAGGGTTCGGCGCCCCGTCGTCAACGCGGGCCACATTGCCTGCTTCTTCCCACCATCGTCATCATCATCATTGTCGTCGTCGTCGTCATCCACGTCCACGTCCACCTCCGGGCGGACGACCAGAGCGCGCGCGGCAGCGATTAGTTCCACGGTATCTCAGGCACCAGCGCGCCGTAACGCCGCGACCACGCGTCCCCACGCACGCCCGCAGCGATGTCGAACGAGGAGACCTCCGCCGACCGCAATGTCGAGATCTGGAAGATCAAGAAGCTCATAAAGAGCCTCGAAATGGCCAGAGGGTAAGTAGGTCGGCGTGACCTCGTCGCGCTTGTCAGCTGTTGTCATGACCGTGTCAATCTCCCTGACATATGGCTCGCTGGAGAATGTGCTCCTTCACCACGTTCCGCAATCCCGAGTTCTCGATTCTGTGCGAGGATCGCTTTTCTTGTGATTCATACTGGTTAAGATACACTGTGGTTTTGTTAGAAATTTATCGCGAGGTGAATATATGTAGGTCTATTGCCTTACGTAAGTGGGTTTTCCTGGAATTGTCTCTCGATCGTCTCCACAGCGTGTCTGTAGGTGGAAGATGTTGACTCGTTCGTCTTTGCAGGAATGGCACGAGTATGATTTCGTTAATCATACCTCCAAAGGACCAAATATCGAGAGTGAGCAAGATGCTGGCGGATGAATTCGGTACAGCGTCGAATATTAAGTCACGTGTAAATAGATTATCTGTTTTGGGTGCAATCACATCGGTGCAGCATAGGCTAAAGCTATATACTAAAGGTAACTATTTCTTTTATTTATGTTAAATTCTTTTTGACGTTGTGTATTTATTTATGCGTAATAATGTGTTTTAGTGCCTCCAAATGGCCTGGTAATTTATTGTGGAACTATTGTAACAGAGGAAGGAAAAGAAAAGAAGGTTAACATCGATTTTGAGCCTTTCAAACCTATCAATACATCTTTATATCTTTGTGATAATAAGGTGTGTTTTACATTTGCACATGTGTTACTTGTATGTGAAGCATGATTTTTATACGAGCTATGATATTTTATGCATTTTGCAGTTTCACACAGAAGCACTCACGGCGTTACTTGCGGATGACAACAAATTTGGTTTTATTGTAATGGATGGTAATGGAGCATTGTTTGGAACGCTACAAGGAAATACGCGCGAGGTATTACATAAATTCACCGTGGACCTTCCCAAGAAACATGGTACGTAACATATGAATAAAAATCGAAAGATACAAACTTAATTTTTGCTATCATTGCTTCTTCAAAAACCAATGCAAGACATATCGGATATGACAACAAAAAAAATGTTGATTTTAGGTAGAGGTGGTCAATCTGCATTGCGTTTTGCCCGATTACGCATGGAAAAACGGCATAATTACGTTCGAAAAGTAGCCGAAGTCGCTACTCAATTATACATTACGAACGATAAACCGAACATCGCGGGATTGATTCTCGCGGGTAGTGCCGATTTTAAGACCGAACTTAGTCAATCGGACATGTTCGATCCAGTAAGTAAGATTCTTATGACTGCATTTTAAATTATTTTAAATTATTTTATTAATAATGTTTCTTAATGTAATGAGCCTTGATTTAATGCTGGGATTTATTTGCACCTTTCGGCCCAATTTCTCGACTCACGCCCGCTGCCTCCACTCCTGCCGCTCGTAACAAATAAACGTGGCGGCCGCGGTGCTTCATCTCAAACACGTGCGTGTGACAAATGTAATGGAACAATATGCGTTGCGAAAGTTTCTATTAAAATTTTGAATTTGATTTTCTAAGCCGCTTACATGAATTTATTAGAGATAAAATATTAACAGGAATATTATCTTCATTGATGCGAACTACTTCCTCTAATATTCCTGTTAATATTTCATCTCTCATAAATTTATGTAAGCGGCTTAGAAAACCAAATTCGATAAAATTTTAATAGAAACTGTTGCAACGTATATTGTCCTATTATATTTGTCACACGCATGTGTGATGAAGTGCCGCAGCTGCCACGTTTATTTGTTACGAGCGGCAGTGGGCGTGAGTCGAAAAATCTGGCTGAAAGTTGCTGAAATAAATCCCAGTACTGATTTAAGCTAAAGCTTTTAAACTAATTTTATTATAATTTTCGTGAGAAGAAAGCATAAGCTTCTTATCCAGCGTCAATACATGATTTAAACTTATTTGTTAAATTATTTGTTTCTGTCCTTCAAGTGATGATACAGAAACATAAATTTTTGTTTCATCATTTTTTTTAAAATCAGAATTACAATATTAAAATATTGTAATATTCTTAATGTTGTATATGCGAGATGACAAATCCAGGAATTGAACCTGGATCCTTTCTTTGATGGGCAATGTTGTAGTGTTGTTAGCTAATCCATCAGCTCCATTATTTTCAATTTCTTTGAATACATGTCTGTAGCGAGATATAAAAAGATTGTTTCTCTAATCAGCTTTTTAATATATGAGTTTCTTTAATATAATATATTTGATTTTTTTTTTCAGAGATTGCAAGCTAAAGTTATAAAGCTTGTTGATGTATCATATGGTGGCGAAAATGGTTTTAATCAAGCTATTGAGTTAGCGGCTGAATCTTTGCAAAACGTGAAATTTATTCAAGAGAAAAAACTGATTGGTAAATATTTATATATTAATTACATAATGTAATTATATAGTATATAACTTTAATTTCAGATATATATAGGTATATTTCATTTATGTCTTATTTAGGTCGTTATTTTGATGAAATTTCTCAAGAAACTGGTAAATACTGTTTTGGTGTAGAAGACACATTGAGAGCTTTGGAATTAGGTAGCGTCGAAACTTTAATTTGTTGGGAGAATTTAGATATTCAACGATATGTCCTGAAAAATCATACGAACGCGGAAGAAAAAGTACTACACTTAACGCCAGAACAAGAAAAGGATAAAACTCACTTTACTGATAAGGAAGTGAGTATCAAAATAATATTGGATATATAATAATATTGGATAAAAGCAAATTTTTAAATCTTTTCTATATTTTATCTATATTTTTCATAGAGCGGGGTAGAATTGGAACTCGTAGAATGCCAACCACTACTCGAATGGCTTGCGAATAATTACAAAAGTTTTGGTGCTACCTTGGAAATTATCACGGACAAATCTCAGGAAGGATCCCAGTTTGTTAGAGGTTTTGGTGGTATTGGAGGTAAGTTTCATTTATACGTACTTACTGCTTTTAATTATAAGATAGATTTCTCCCATGTCTATCACAAATATATAAATTTACATCACAAATGGTTCCAGAAAAAATAAGATACATAATAAAGTTTGATAATATGAATAGAATAGGTAGAAAATTAAAAATGTGAAAAGGTATTTTAAAAAATTTTGATATCTGTGTATTTGGAGCATTTTAAATAATATACAGATTAGGTTTTTTATTCTTTAATACGATCTGCGCATTTAACTTGCTGCGGAACTTTGTTTATTGTTTAATTTTGGCGTAGTTGCGTTTTATGGATATACACAATGTCCCTAAAAGCCGGTAGATTAACATACGTCGCTAGTCACCAGCAAAGATTATTTTGCATGGAAGGTAAATTTCATCGAACTGATATTAACTGTGGAGTATATCTTGGTGTATAGGAATCCTCCGCTACAAAGTTGATTTCCAGTCACTGCAGGCCGATGAGCCTCTTGATGATGTTGACCTTGATGATTACTAATTTCATCCGTGAATTACTCAGAATCGACCAGGTAGCTCTTTCTCTGTCTTGCGTGCGTTCACTTACATCTCGTGTATTATAGAGCATATTATTTGCATATTATTTGCAAAGCTGGACAAATTTATTGTTTGTTTATTTGTTGTCAGTATTTTGTGTTAAATTTCTAATAATATAATGATTTAACTAGATTTATAAATATAAATAAATCAATAGAAATTCTACTAGTATAAATCTTTTAAATGCATAATTAGCTGTTAATTAAAATGCTTTTTAAAAATGCTATCTCTACTTATGTAATTTGAATTTAATATTCATTTTTTAAAATTTTTTCCCGAAGTAAATGTGAACATATTTTATTATTAACATATAAAGACATTTAACTGCATGTTTTATACAATTACGTAAAAAAATTCAAGATTGTCTGAAATTAATATATTTTATAATGCTTAGAAAGACAATTGCAGTTATTGTAAAATATTTCGATTAAAATATAAAGATAAATTTGTCCAAAAAATTCACGATTTCTTTTATTGGGTTTCTCACTAAATAGTTTGATTTCTTCTGTGCAAATCTGTAGTATACATATGCATATGTGTCTCTTAAAATAAGTTTGAATGTGGTGATAAATATTTTTAGTTTATATTTCTCAAAGTATTAAGTTTCTTTTTTCTATGAATAAAAAATCTGAGAATCCTCGCTTTCTTTTCTTTCCTGATGATAAACACGTGTAAAGAAAATCTTTTACAAACATTTATATACGAAATATAGATAACTCTGTTTATATACAGGGTGAGTTGAAATTTTCCTATTCTTTGCTATCGTCGCGTTGTTAGATTCATACATTGTTGGTTTCATAATTGGAATAGTAGATACAATATACACAGTGATTCATTGGTTGATTCATTGGAAAAAATAGTATGCTTGATAGCTACATATATGTATATTGTCACAAATATATAACCACATTCTTATTCGTTTAACACATCATCTTCGATCTTCGTACGGTACCATCGTACACAACGAAAATCCGTTACGAACTATAAAGGCCGTGATCACAGGAATGTGTTACAAATAAACTCATTGATATAACGCTTTGAAATGTTAGCTTTTAGGCAACAGTGATAAGTTTCATCATTATTACTAAGAATATAATTACTTACGTCTATGTTATCCCACTTTGAAGATGTCGATATTTATCTCGCTTACCAATTACCCTTTAAACATACAATATTTCACACACACCCACGCACACGCACACGCACACACACATTGTTTGGTCATTCTCGATTCAATGTATTACCACTCAGCATAGAAGTTATATGAGAATTTTACTGAATTAAAATACGCAATGTGCGTATATCTAATTTTTTAAACTTACCGAATCTATTTTTTTGTTCTACAATTACAGTATATATAAAATATGGTTTGCATGATAATCTTTATAATATTTTCAATCTATCCCTTGGCAAGTAGAATTTTGCATTGCGTGATGGTACTATTATTTAAATTTTATTTTTTATCAATTTTGTGTATGTACATACAGTATCTGTATATTACTAAATTTATGTTATATTATTACGCTATGGACATTGTATAAACTAGACTATACATTGATAATTACTAATGATATTAGATCGTAGCAAGCGCATGTATATCCTTTTAATATAATTGCATATCTTAATATTTCAAGAGGGAATTTAATAATTCGCGACCTCTGCTCCAATTTTATATATCATTTCTACATATATCTAACATAAGATTGGTGATTTATTACTAAAAGAATATAATATTTATACGTTTGGAAATAATTGTATTAATTGCTTAACACACGCAAAAGTATTATTAAATTATCTCAATTTTTTTTATTTACAAGTCTTTTTTGGATCTCAATTTTTTATCTAGAACTCTATTAAAATATTTATAATAAAGTTAGTATTGTAATGTAGGAAACAGAAAAGTAATCAACAAGATCATACATTATTATATGTTATATCTTGAATTTTACTGCAGTTTTAAATATATTTCTTTTCTGTTATATGCTATGCCCATGCTTATAATGGAAAATAAAAAATATTCTAATACATCCCAATAATGCATGTTAAGTAATAAGCAACGTCAAGTTCATCATCATAGATAATATATATTCGAAAATAAGAGAGCGATAATCGATATGTTTTATTGAAAAATAGATATTAATCTGAAGGCTATGAGAAGTGTTATCTCTGATAATGAACACAAGTATCATGCAAATATATCTATGAATATTTACGCTTTCACATAGCAATTGCTTAAAATAGTTGAAATATTTAATACTCCTCAAGTACTAATTGATAACTTATTTTTATTAGCTTGCATATTGGGAAAGGTACAGTACATATTCTCTACTAATTATACAACAAAGAGTAAAAACCGATATATTCAGTCATAATTTACATCACAAATGTTATAATTGATGTATTTTTTTGTATATGTATGCATTTACATGGTCTTATTATTCTATTAATTTTTCACAATTATAATAATTATGTATCTTTATTGCTTGTTAATCTCTATAAATATTAATTTACTTAAAATATATTAATATAAATTCACAGATTTTATGTATTTCTCTTATTGTATACATCATTCTAATTACTAAAATATATAATATTCATATCGTCTTTATATTATAGTGGCATAATTTCAACATTAATGATAAAATATTTAACTAATCAATATATATATATATTTTTTTGAACAGTGCTTTCTTTGTTTGTGTACTAGTTTTTTCAATATGTTTTATTTAAATTTTATGTGTATTTTAATGTTTTACTATATGTATAAATTACAGAATATAAAAGTACATTTCTCTTACTTAGAAAGATGCATAAAATATCAGTTTGATTTAAATTTATATAATTTAGCACATCAGTTAGTATTGAGCAATTTTAATCATTTATTTATATATTTGCTTATATACCATTACCTATTATTGCTCTGTACTTGCAATTGTTTTTTCATTATCAATACTTAATAACGTATTTTTATATAAAAATATTTTTTTGTAGCGAAGAAAATTTTTAAGTAATAATTGTTCTCTGGCATGTATCTTTAAATACATATCTTACAGGTATCTTGCGGTACAAAGTGGACTTTCAAAGTATGCAGCTGGACGACATCGAAACCGATGGCTTTGATTTGGATGACTATTAAGTCTATGACTCAATCGACATTTGGTTTTCTTAGCTTCGGAGAAAGCAGGAGGGACATGAGTATGTTCTTTCTCATATGATGTCTCAAGAGAGAAGAAAACAGAATAAAGAAATGTTTCAAAATTTACAATACAGCACGTACGATATCGTCATAAAATTATTGTCTAGAATTTACCAAACATCAAGCAGATTGTAATTAATACAGGAAAGAGAAGAGCACCAGCGAATACGGCGCGGCTGATATAATCCATGTCTATGAAAAAAAGGCGATTCGAAGACTGTGACACTTAATTAAGCCAGCTTGATACCTGCCTACTCTCATACATTCACCACCTTATATTACAATTAATGATCCTGAATTATTCACAGAGATTCCTTTAAACAATTATACTACGCGCTCTACAGTTCCGAATACAAATGTACAGTGTACGGTGGTTCGATCGTAATTTTATATTAAATTGATGTTTGTCATCTTATTATAGATTTTACGAGAAATGAGTATTTGAACTACAAGAGCGGCTGTAGCGCTATTTTGTTCAGACACAATCATGAAAGCTGTAATAAACTGATTATTATGAACATACAATTGCGTATCGTGCATTCTACACCGATATTTGCAAAATTCATACGGAGAAGAGTTCTGTAAATAGATGTCAATTTTTAAAAATGGCACAGTTGCCTTAGACATAAGTTGAGGTCGCGTACACGATCCACGGAGTAAATGAAGTATTTCCGTCTTATGCAGTGATACACATTTGTAAACGTAAGGACAGATAATTCCTCGCAATTCCTACATTGCTCCGTTGCTGGCTCTTGGCTCTTAGATTTTTGTACATTCACACAATTGTACATAAGAAACGCTTCGCAAAAGTATCGAAGTAATTTTTCATTGTTATAGTGATGCACCTCAGTGAAGAGAAAGATATTCCCCGCAATATTTAAACGGTTACTGAAGATATTACGAAATTTATTTTAACATTGTTAATTTAATTCGCTTATTCGTATGATGCCTCTGTAATAAACGACGCTATGTATGTATAAATGTGAAAAGAATGTAACGTGCAATTTTGGTGAAGTATCCTTTATGAAAGAAAACTGTATAGAGAGCAAAGAGTTTCTCAAAGAGTCTCGAATGCTGTGAGATTTGCTCGATGAAAATGGTGTATCATTATTTAATAGTGTATCTGCATTATTTGCGATATTGCTTCTTGTAATGTACACCTTGGAGAGACAAAAACAGGCGCACAAGAGAACTTCATCAAAGTGAAACGTTCGAAAGAGATCCGATTTTGCGATATGTGCACAACGAATTCCAGAACGTGATGGTTCGAAGTATTTGTATCTGTGTATTGTCTCTCAAGATACCCAGATGTTAATTGCCGGCTTAACGTTTCTTCAAATTTTTATATGTAAACATCTCACTATAGGAGTCTAGATAGTTATTTATTTCTATACATCGGTGCGACTACGTTTCTGCTTAGCGGAATATCCGATTTAAGTACGCAAGATAGATAAATTAAGAAATCAATAAATATCAATGAGCGAAAGTGAGAGAGAAAGAGAGCGAAAGAATGAAAGGACGAGAGAACGAGCGAGAGAAAGGAAGAGAGTAGGGAAAGCCTTGTAATCTTTGTTTTAAGGTAAAGGTACACGGAAATGTCGTCCACGCGAGTTGCTTTAATAACCGGATCGATGACGTACTTAGATTATGGCTTGCCTATGATCTCTATAAGCATAGTTGTATAATCTGCTAACATGCTCGTCATTGATTATTTTACTCTCACATATTTTGTCAGTGAAATGTGTCTTTTAATCGAAATCAATTGTTTCCTTAACACTTTAGATTTTGTATCCGACAGGAAGGCAATACGAGAGCGTAATCGTTGTGATGAAAATTTTATCCCGGCTAATTTTCCAATTTTATTGTAATACTTCACGTTTTCGTACATGTGTATCACACGTGCTGTTCTAAAATGAAATCTGTTTTTGCTGGATTACAAGTATATATGGATCATATATACAAGTAAATATGGATCATAGCTAAGAATTGGAAAAGAAAAATTTCGATGGTACTGCTGCTCATTTTCTGTGAGATCTATGCTTTGTCAGGTGACAAAGAGGGAGATTGAAATAATGATCTAAAAGCATTCCATATATGTATATGTACCATGCATTAATACGAAATGGCAGAAATGAATCTTTCGAAACATAACGTAATCTTTTTTACAGCACAGTATACACTTTATTGATTAATACAACTATCAATTCTCATACGTATATATGTATATTTTGCACGGCTCACTTTATTGGTTTAATAATTTTTCAGTCCAAAAATTTACAATTACGTATGTATGTACAAAGTATGCGAGAGCTACTAAATCAGAATTATCGTATTGCATCCCAAAAGATTTGGGACAACAATAATTTGTCTCTCACATATATCACTTGGAAGTTTATCGAATAACCATTATTTCCAATCTTCCTTTTCTCACGCATATTTTATTCGAAATTTTATATAAAAGGAAGAGAGTAACGTGTCATCGTAATATAAAATGCCGAATAGAACTGGACAACCATAGGATATTAACCAGTACATGAGTGAAAAAAAAAAAAATACAATCTATGTTTCTCATACAAACAGATGGTTATTAGAGTCCGGAACTGTTACATTGGCATAACACCTTGTGGAAAATTGCATTAGATAAATTACTCTTAATTACTCTTAATTATTGCGATTTGCATGTTGTATAAATAATAGTCATTTGACATGTGGTGATTTATGTCAATGCAATGCTTCCGGACCCCAATCACAGTTCTTCATATTTAGAAACTTACTGATGTCCACCTTTATTTAGACAATTCATATCCCGCTTATGAAAAAGGAAGGAAGAGTATTTTTCTCGTCCTGAGAAAAGTACAAAAAGGCTCTATCGAACAAGTCAGTAATGATTCACCTCAGCCTAAACATAAATTTCAAACGAACGTAATTTAATGAAGAACGTAGTCGAGACGACATAGTGTTTTTTATACAATTGTTGTACCTGGCTGTATATCAAACCGTTTCTGCTCGCTGTGTACATTTCGGACGGAGAGAATTCGATGTATTTCATTTCGGAAATGTGCAAAAGGTATGTACACTCTTAGAGGTACACTTAGGATTTCTTTATATTTGTACATTTCATAAGATGAAAAAAAAAGAAGAAAAGAAAACTGATAATACTGACAATAAACAAAAGGATATAAAATGTTTTGCATTTGTAGATTCTAAAATATAAAAAATATAGGAGTAAGTATCAGTCGTGATTAGTAAAATTTCTCTTTATTTCAATCGATAATTAAGAAGTTCAAACATTAATTCAGCCCGCAAGTTCTACTAATTTTTGAATTTCTAGCTTCATCATATATTAAAAATAATATGTATTACATTGATTAAGTGGCAATCGCGTAACACATTTCAACACTATACGTTTATTTTATATACAAATACTTCATACTGCACATAAAATATGTGACACCAATTTGCATTCTAATCAATTATCTTTTTATTTTTCTTTATCCCATAAATATTTATAATACCTACTTCAAAAATATATTGTAAGCAATCAGACTGCCATATTAATCTTCATCCGGAACGAGAAGGTTGAGATTGGCATCTTTTATCATTGAACCCAGGAACTTCTCCTCGGCGCCGCGTATGGACAAGGACTCTGCGGCGATAGCAGTCTTTCTCTCGTCCATCATTGCCGCCCTGATCCAATTCGAGCTGCTGCATTTGCTACAGCTGTGCGACGGCATACGGTTCAGGCTGACAGTCCGGTTGCCACAATCAGCACACTTGAAGAATCTCTTAACAGCGTCGATCACGCGCAACGGGTGTCTTTGCTCCTTGCACATGTCCGACGCTGAGAATGCCGTGTACTTGCATATTGCACACTTCACAGCTTTGCAATCGATTTTGAAAGTGTTCATCATCTTTTCCTCCATTCTCTCCTTTGCCTCCAGCTTGTTAAAGTACTTCTCCTTCTCTTCATCGTACGACTTCTCGATCAGGTCTGTGTGCGAGGATTTGGCTTCTAGCATCTCTTTGAATTTGTCATTTATGTTCACTTTTTTCACGCTTCGCTCTTCCATCTCGTCATTTTCTCTCTGACGCTTTGCGTTCTTCTCCAGTTTTTCTTTCGTACTCGCGCGGACATGATTAGGGTTTTTCGCTTTAATCTTTCCGTGTTCTTGCACCCACTTGATTGCATTCATCTTGGCGTTACGAATGTGTTGCTTGGTGATTGGTTCGGAGAAGTCTATTGTATCTTGATTACATCCCATTCCTAATCGCGGGCATGATGCTGGAGAAGCCAAACTGATCTTATCTTTGTGATTGCTCGTAGATTTGATTGGCATAGGATTACTTTCTTTCAATTGCACTGGACTGGAACACAAAATTTGCCCATTAGACGTCGATTGTATCATTACCTGCTTTGAAGGCTGCCAATTCCTCAGTTTGTTGAGTCGTTCGAAATCTTTTCTCGATTGTTTGTTCGTCAGCTCAACAGCTATCCCTTGCTTCTTATTGTTAGTGTTCATCTCACAATTTGAATCATTGTTTGCTTTTTTAATACTGTTATCAGAAGTGGTCTTAGACAATAATTCCAAACGCGCACGGTCCTTTTCGTATAGCTCTTCGTTGCGTTTGGCCAGTACCGGTACGAACGACGCTAATCCGTTGTAAGGCTTTCGCGTAACGGTCTGTCTATTCATGCGTTTTATTGCGTCTCCGGTGAATCCATAACTGGTATTGCTTGACTGTATGTCTGCTCGTCGCGCACATTTCTTGTATTCCTGCTTAACGTGATAGACGCAATACTCGCATCGACTTGTGTTTACGATTGCAGTACATGGATCCCCGTTCTTCTTGATCGACTTGCATTTTCCCATATCCTTGGACCTGCCGAGAATCATCAGCTTCTGAGGATTGTCGATCGACAGCGTCGCTTGATCGATATTATCCTTACTCTCGAGCACATTCGGATTGAGAATACCTATCACGCTGCCAGTAATGGTTTTCCATAATTGTTTGTAGGCACTACTGAATAAAAAAATGGTCACAGTCTTTAGATCATCGGACAGATCGCTTATTTTCCAAATGCAGTAAGAAGTTCCCTTTTGCGAGGTTTTCGTGGCTGATTTGTTGATTAATACACCAGCGATCACCCAGTCGTTATGTATGTTATCAGAAATAATGTGGTTCTTTACTCTTGATACCGTTACAGCTATCTTGTCCTTCATACGTTCTTTCATTTCGGCAGAGGATACAAGAGGACTGATTATTCTTATTCCAAAGAAGGGATCACTATATACATCTTTCGCTGTACTATTATCATTACCTTTTATAGCATTATTAAAATCAAATGTCTTACTCTTGTTATTAAAATTAACAGTCCTTTCACTCTGTAATTTTACAAACTGTTCACTTTCCAACGAAGAGCATTCTTTTAACAATTGTTTTATCTCCCGTCCATAATTGGAATACTTTTGCTCCTCAAAATGTCGCCTGTCTTCGTCATCAGAAGAATCAAGCTTGTCGTCATAAATCCCACTAATTTTTTCATCAGTTGGTTTACTCTCATTATTTATGTTATTAGGTGTAGAATCTAAAAAGTTGAACTGCAATTCTGTCAGTGTTTTTTTCGTTTTTGCTAGCTTGGGCTGTTCAGGTGATTTAGATTCTCCAAGCTGTTTTAAAGATTCATTATTTATATTATTAGACGTAGAATCTAAGAAGTTAAATTGTACTTTTGTCACAGTCTTTTTTGATTCTGGGAGCTTAGGCTGTTCAGGCGATTTAGGTTCTCCAAGTTCCTTTTCAGATTGTTCAGTCTCTTCGATGTCATTTGATATGAGATTATTCAAAATGTCTAGATCACAATCACTGTCTTCATGATCCATGTCTTAAGTTTCTAAAAAAAAGAAATGAAGTAAAAGAAAAAAGAAATACATTTATATTTGATTAAATTATATTTAATTCTATATTTTAGCTTTATTTTAAAATTAAAAATATAATCTAGAAAGGAAACACGCTTGTGGATGCTCAGATAGGGATAAAGTAATGTCAAATGGAGTTAAGTCAATCAATCAGTCGATTGTTACAATTGATTACAAGCTGTTTAGTATTAAATTAGTATTAAATTATATAGAATAAAATTCTATTTTCTTTACACATAGAATTACAAACCGAAGAGAAATTTAATGACAAAAATTTATTAAAAATTCTTATTTAATCGATTTGCTTTTACAATAATAAATAAAAAATCTAACCTTACTTACACGCTTTATATTTTTTGTAGGATATTGACAATTCAACAAAAATGTTGTTTCATCATCAGAAATTGTTTGCGCGTAAATGCTTCCGAATCACAATTATCGGTTGGTCAATAATTTTTGTGCGTGATACGCTGTACAATTATTTACATGACCAAAACGTTAACGCCCCACGTTGCCCACCACAGCCCGCCAATTCTTAGCAGACGACAATTTCCAGTGAAAGGCAAAGCGCGGGAACTCATTTGCGCAGGCGCCGCTCCGATCGCTTCGATATGTCGAAAATCGCCGCGGCGTCGATAGCTTTCGATAGATTCAAATTCCGCCCACTTCGGAATGCACCGCGACCGGTCGCGGAGTTGCGGTTCGAATTGCGGTTTTCGTCATCGCGTCGCGAATATCGCGTGTGCACGAACGTCGTGAGTATCTCTCATAAGCTGTCGGGATACTCATCGTGTGGTATATCGGTCATACAAACTGCAGCATTCTGTGCGCTCGCCATGTCCGTCTCGGGATATCAACCAACCTCGACGCGCTTTCCTCGACGCGTCTGGACACATAGTCGCGCCTGGAACAGATCAGTTGTTTTCAGCTCGTATCTGCCTTCATTCCCTCATCGAGAAGCAACGAGAGTGTAGAGAACGAATGAACGATCGTTGCCAGGTATTTATGTAATTCATGTCGATTATATAAATTTCTTCATCTGATACTTGAATCAGAAATCGATAGGCAGAAAATGCCGCCATTTTCTTGTTTTGCCGCGCTTCTTGCGCATCGGTGACAATTTATTTGGGACATAGTGGGAAGAAATAAAAACTTTTAGATTCCCGCACTGTTGTTATTTTCTTCAGTTCCTAGGCTTGATATCAAAGTCGATGTTAGAAATTAGAAGTTAAATGACTTTATATGATCTTATGATAATTAAATTTTTTTTAGTCTTAACGAAAAATTATAATGTCTATGTGTGTGTGTATACACACACACACNCACACACACACACACACACACACACACACACACATATATATGTAANAACNNCNNNNATNNTATTAATTTATACACTTTTTATCATTGATTCAAATTGCATAGTAAACGTAATTTTTACTATACTATTTATGTATAATACATAAATTTTTTATTAATATCTCCTTTTCTTTCTCTTTATATATACATAGACATTATAATTTTTCGTTAAGATTAAAAAAAATTTAATTAAGTATATATACGTAAAAACTATACATATATTACTAATTCATACACTTTATTTTTACTATACTATATAGATATATAGATATGCTTATTATCCCAATGGTAACCTCGCTATTTCTCTTTTAATATTTTTTTCACGGATCGAAATTCATAATTTTGATATATATATATATATATATATATAATGAATATATATATTTGTTGTATTATATATCAAAATTTAATAATATAACGTATGCAATTTATTTTAAATACAATACTTAATAATAATTCTATCACTCTAATAATAATTAATGACTACATAATATATTACATGCGTTTCGAGAGAAATGCATGGGATTACTAATGGTTCGTTAGCAGATTAATTTATATAGAGCATTAGCTTTTATGGGCATATAATTGTTATCGTGGCATTTCGTTGTCCTATCTCGAAGAATAAAATAGTAAGGGAAGCCGACAATTTTTAGTGATTATTTTATTCGAGCTATTGCTCACAATAAATTATTTGCGAGCTGCAGTCGTCGCCGTATAATCGCATAATCACTGATTCATTGCATTGTCGCCGATGTGTAATGACATAATTTTCTATGGTCTAATGAGGTATAGTCAGAGTGCATATGTTATCATATAGGATGTCCAAGAATAATTCTCTTTCTATTTTTAACGGCATATTGTTGATTAATTTAAAAATTATTTTCTTTATTAAAATTCTTTATTAAAATGGTATTGCTAAAGATGCAAATAAATAAGCAAATTCTTGGTTATTTTAATTTAAGCAAATTTTATTTTTTGAAAATTTTATCCTCTAATTTAATTACTAAAATTATTAAAATTAATAATAATTATTAAAAATTATAAACACAAATGATTCCTCGTAAAACTATATTTTGATAAAATAGAATTTTAATTAAAATAGAATTTAAAATTATATGTAATGTTATTATGGTTAAAATTAATTTTAAACATTATTGTTGGGAAGAATTCATACATACATCTACACATACTTTTTCTATACATGATATTATGTATTTAATTCCTATCTTTAATGACAACTATCTAGGTTCTATCCTTAATGACAACATTAAAGTGCAAGAGTTAAGAAAGCATTTTTGAAAAAAGATAATTGCTATTTTTTATTCACACCGGATTCACACAAATACTCTTACATATGAAATCGCGCCACCGTTATTTATACTCACTGGCTAACGATTTTCGTAGCGGGGTGACCGCGCTTGCCGCAAGCACGGAAATCGACCAGTCTCTCCTTATGAAATATTCAGGCTAGATGTTGCAGTCGGACTAACTCGAGCAGTCAGTTTGCATCTAAGCAATTCTCGCGGATGAGGAGGCAAGCAGCCAGTGTATCGAAAATATGTTCTGGAAATGTTTAATCGGAAGTCTCGCGTAGCTGTATTAAGCTCGGCGCGCACATTATTTCCCTCTGCGGATCAATATTAGGATGTGTTATTTTTAAATATTATAGATATCGCATAAGGTAATGTAACGTCAACTCCATCATTTATGGTATTCTGTAAAATGCCAAGAAATATAATAGGATTCAATAGAAATAGAATGGAATAAATGGCAAATTGATTTTAAATATTCAAATAGTCATCAAAAATAATAATTAATATAGGAAAATAGAGTCAATTGTCCGATAAATTATTAAAATGTCTTTTAATGGTTGCTTGGAATTTAAAAAAAATATTTATTAATGAGTTTATAAAAAATTATCAAACAAAGCTCTCATTTTTCTCATTTTGTATACTTTAAATATAAATAGGCTAATGTAATAATTTTTAAATGACAAAATTAATAACCGTAAATTTAATAATTTTATGATAACTGTTATTTTACTTTGCATCATGTACATTATAATTACTTGACAAGAGTTTTTAAAGATACGTATGTAGGATCATTAAACATTAAGCGTTTCCATAGCTGTTTCGTGAAAGTGGCGGCTGCTTTAATCCTTATGAGATGCTTTCTACTGTATTATGCGATGAATAGTAGATAAATGTTTCCTACGCACAATGTACAGTTATCGTATTTAACTATACGCTAGCTTAAACTTAATAAGTGTGTAGATACCTACTCATTATATTATAGTCTCTCTTTACATCCTTATACATATATATATATATATATATATTCACAAAGTTTTCACAACTTTCATAATAATACTTAAATTATTATATTTATTTTATTTCTAAATTAAGTAGTTTTAGAATATTTATTATTTCATTATATATTTCTATCATTAATCATAAATTAAATTATTGGAAAATTAATAAAACGCTATCAATCCTCATTAATTTTTTTAAAATATAATATGTATAAAAATAATATATAAAATAATATAAAAATAATATGTACTATAATAATAATAATGTAAAAATAATATATAAATATGTATATAAATATGTAAAAATAATATAAATATACATATGTATAAAAAAGATTTTATGGTATGGACAACAAAATTTTAAAAATTAATGCAAACAGAGAGAATATTGATAATAAGCAAAGTATGCAAAGTATAATAAAAGAGAATGCTAGAATGATATTCTGCCTCATACAATTTCTGTATATGTCAGTTTTTTTCATCAAAATTTCATGCAAATGTAATCTGAAAAAGACTTCCATAAAGTACACGGAAACTTTCTTTGACTTTGGTACGATGTCGGGTCTAGTTCTTTATAAAATAATAAACGCGATGCGATAGTTCTGCCCAAGGATAGAGAAATAATTGCGCATGGCGAATAAATTATTCCGCATATTTTCGTCGATCGGTCGGTGCCTATATGCCGATGCACTACTTGGTGCCCCGTGGTACCATCGTCCGTTGGTCGATTGGAGCAATAAACCATCAATAATATAGTCTACTTGCTACGGTTTAACGTATACTCAAACAGAATATACGCAGAATACCAGCGCATTTACATGCCTAGAAGTAATAGACTCGTGACTCGGCTATTTTTCCTTGCGATTGCATTGGTTCGCGACGTTGCATAGAAATTTGTACACGACCGGAAGAAACGAATCTTTTCATATGATTGCGCCAGAAACGATATCATCGACAAGTGAACGTGTCATTTTATTCTGTGGTCTAATTCTGCCAGATCGATATGTCGAGATATGTATATGGCATGAGAGAGAAACGGCAAGGATAAAATATTTCGCTTGTACAAAAGAACCACTATATAACCACGTCTTTCAATATACGAGACAAATTTTTGATTATTTTTTTAATAGTATTATTAATAAAATTTTATCAAACAGGATATATCTTGTTATTGATTTTATATTTTGATTGATATTCTCTGTGTCGTTAGAAAAGATATTCTAATATTTTCATTTACACACATTTACACATGCATCAAATTTATCACGATATAAACAGAGGTATTATGATACTCGGCAGTTATCTTTTTGCCGTTGTCGTTTTCTGATAATTAATGATAAACATTTTTTCCAAGCTGATCTTTCCTCCGCAGTCGCGAGTTGTCTTAGTTTCTTAACTGCGATATTTATCATTCTTTTACGCAACTTGACCCATAAAAAAAAAGTACCTCGGACAACCGTTGTAGCGGGATTTTTTTCTTTCCTCATACCGCGGACACGTTGCTCGCTCGCATGCAACGGGACTCTAGTGCCATTCCATAATTCTGGACCTAGTTGGAACAAAAGCAGCTCACGTATCGTCCATCTGCCCCCTTCCTTTCTGTTCCTCCCGCCTCTTTTCGCCGGTCTTGTTTCTGAATCATCTGCGACATAGCCGCGGGCATCTTCCACCTGCTAATCTCGAGGAAAGCTGCGCGTTCCAAACGGCTTCCACCTGTTAGTTACGGGGGAAAGCGTGTAGTCACGGAGTCCCTCGTGTAGAACGAAGCTATATGCGTAGTGCATCGCTCTTCCACCCGTGGGCATCTGCGCTCTCTCCGTAGTGAGCAAGACAAGGAAAGAGAGACGGAGAGAAAGATAACGCACGTTGTCGAATGCACAACGCGGTGTGTTTTGAAAGAAAGTACACCATTTCCTTTGACGCATCGTTGAATCTTATGATTTGACGCGACTTCT
This sequence comes from Tetramorium alpestre, assembly GCA_021460005.1. Taxonomy (NCBI): domain Eukaryota; kingdom Metazoa; phylum Arthropoda; class Insecta; order Hymenoptera; family Formicidae; genus Tetramorium; species Tetramorium alpestre. Next base: position 1,837,971 of record JAJVSH010000020.1, on the reverse strand, counting down.
TTCATGTGTGAATGAGTCAGAATTTTTCGATACAATTTAATTCTATTCTCATAGAGATTACATGTAATATTCATATTTTATTTCAATATTCAGATTTTAGCTTAAGATTTTTAAAATGAAAAGTGTCGCAGATTTTCTGGGATATTTTAATTTACAATAAAACTACACATACGTATCTTTTTGTATCAATTATTACGAAAGATTTTAATTAATCTCAATTACGGCTGCAATTTGATAAGATAAAAATATCTTATTAAGTAATTGAACAAAATGTTATATATATATATAATTTCTACTATAAATTTAAATTTATATTATCACTTTGACGTGCTTTTAGATATAATGTCTATATTTTTTATACTTCAGTGGGTATATTTTGCATTAGCCTTTGCATTTGTTGATAACAAACACGACTAACCCTTCGTTGCACGCTCCTTCGCCTTCAGTCGCTTTTTGTAACAAACTCAGCGAAGGGATTTTCCTCCGAAGCAGGCTTCTCTCTTGATCTCTTTGTTGTAACTCATTTTAATAACGCAACTTCAATAATTATGGTTATTATAATAACGGTGCGCAGTAAGCGTAGAACTAAAGCGCTCGTCATTACAACTATATGAGAACTTCTGACAAAACTTATTTCTCTTTTTAAACGAAACCTATTTCTCTTTTGAAATAAGATGCCTATAGTATTTAAAGTCATTTATTTACAAATTCCATGACATGCTGATTTATAATTTAAATAACACCATGCTGTTTCTCGATCCTCAATGTGCTTTATTAAGACTAAACATTATTTCATAAATACTCTTAATAAAGAAGTACACACGTAAGATATTAAACATTAAATTTCTATATATAATTCGTCATATAAAAAATTATATCTAAAAGCAAATATTAGCAATTATAAAATGACTTTGTATCTTTTCAAGTTTTTACGCAAATTTCTTACTTTTCATTTCAAGAATATCGATTCACATGAATTAAATTAAGAAATTAAATAAAAATGTATCTATTTACATTTAATTAAAATTGCAATATTTATTAGCACGTTAATTTTATTTCTTAAATTGGTTTTTTTCTTTAACTGTGCTTTTCTTTAATTGAGTATGAAGGTATTATATATTATGGAAAAAATTAATTTCGCAATAGATATTTATTAATTTCTTTTTATTATTACTTGCTGTCATCTTAACTTTGATGACAATTGTCAGACGCGAAGCATATCGCTATGCTCCTTACATTCAAATTCCCCTACGTAGCTTCCTTCCTTTCTCGAAGATAATCTAAGAACACGTGCGCGCGTGGAGAACCCAACCATGTCGCACCCCTATGTCGGTGGCGCGTTTCCCCTTGCAATAGTGGTCATCCCTTGGTCGAATGCAGCTCCGTTTTCCCGTCACCTTTTCCGGCGGTGAGTCGCGACGGAAGAGGGGACCGGCGATGGTCTCTCTTCAGGCACGCGCCTCTCGCTTCTCCGTCCCCCTGGTCTGAATCGCGAACGACCTGTTCCCTTCCCCTCGCATCCATCGTCGGCGCTCGATCCAAAGCCCCTCCACACTCTGCCAGCCACCCACTCACCTACCCCGACCCAGTGGCCCGCGGGCCACCCCCACCTCACCCTCACGGCGCGGCGCGGCGCGGCGCGGCGCGGCGCGGCGCGGCGCGGCGACCCCGCGCGCGCGTCTCACCGTCATCGTGCTGGTTCACGCTCCGTCAGTCTGTCGGCAACCTGCGTACCAGTCGTGTCGCAGCGCTCACGTAACAAAATTCTTATTATTATTACTATCACTCTTTACTTGCCTTGAAACTTGGTCGGTGGTGTGTTCATTCTCGTTTACGACTACGTTGCGCGTGATTTGATTTCCGGCACCGTCCCACCCCTTAATTACGTACTCGCGTCCAGAGAAGCTGTCGAAACGCTCGAAGAAATCACCGTTGCCGCCGCCGCCGCCGCCGCCGCCGCCACCGACGTCCGCGCTCGCGCATGAAACTCGCCACGACCCGCGATCGTACGCGCACATCATACGGGGCGCACCGCGAAAGTGACCGAGAGACAGAAAGCCGTCACGAGGGAGAGAGGGAGAGAGGAGCACGAATACGTCAAGTACGAGCCGATCGCCTGCGAACCTTATCCGATCGCCGCTGGTAACTACGAGCGTCGCGGACACTTCGGAGTATTGCTGCGAGCCAACCATCCGGCGCGTGGCAAGTCGTACCGTTGGTACGCCTCGCGCAACCTCGTCTTCGCCGTCATCGTCGCCGTCGTCGTCGTCCTCGTCGTAGCGTGCAGCCGCACGACGCAGCAGTGCTGGAGCATATCAGCCGGGACATCGTCGGACTAGCTACATCCGGTGCATGGGTCGCTCTTCATCGATAGATGAACCATATCCTGTTTACAGGAGAAGCATCGCCGTCGTCGCCGTCGTCGCGTTGTTCACCCGGTGCTGCCCTGCTCCACCTCCACGGCGGGCACGCTGCTGGTGTATCGATTGCTCTAAAATAGACGCGTGGGAACAACACCTGCAGGCCAGGCATACACGTACACATATGCCGTTCGCAAGCGCATAAACGCGCAACAGACCACACACGCCTGTGTTTCACGCTTCGTACACATTCATATATACATCACATTTGTTCTCTCTCTCTCTCTCTCTCTCTCTCTCTCTCTCTCGTTCTCGTTCTCGCTCTCTACTCCTCGTTGTTGCGCTGCCACGATTCTCTCGCAGCGGCAACGTGTGACAGGTGCAACGACGGCGACATCGTCGTAGGGTGGTCGGTGGTGGCGCTGGCAAAGAGCTGTAGCAGGAAGCGGAAGAAGAAGTGAGTCGGCTCGGGGTCGCCAAGAGACGCGAAGAGGGAGAGAAAAAAAGTAGAAAAAACCAAGAAGAGACAGACAGAAGAAGAGCAGAAGAAGAAAGGAGAGGAAAAGAAGAAGCCGGCTAAAGGAGAGGGAGAGAAGGATCGGATCAGGGAAGGAGGAGAGGTGTGGAGGAGGAAGAGAAGGGGGACGAGGCGGCTGCGGCCCCCGTGTTTCTTGCGAAGGGAAGGTTATTTTCTAGTGATACGTCCTGGAGGCGCCCGTCGTCTTCGCCGGTACAACCATAACGCCGCCCGCTTTAAAACGACCGAGACGGGACACGGTGGATTCATCGCCGCCACCCGCTCGTACCGCAGCCCCCGGCAACCCCGGACCGTCCGGCAAACTCGCTTGCATCATGGACGCGCCGCTATCGCAGAGTATGGACTCCGTTAACACGGTGGCCACCGGCGAAGACGAGGTAAGTGTTTTAAAGATTGCTCAGAAGATCTCGCAGAAATCGCAGAGCGCAGCGCCGCTCCGTGTCGTGTACGATGGCCGAAGGGGTGGAAACCACCCCTTCTGACGCACTCCCTCTGTCTCTCTTTCTCTCCCCGCGCCGCCGTAACTCCGCCAACTACCTTCACACTACACATCTTACGCGAGACCATCGATATCTCTTTTCCCTTTACCAAAACCTACCCCTTTCTTTCCTTCGTTTCGTCGAGGGGAATACTTGGCTATTAGATATCGTCTTCTTTTCTTTCTTTCCTTCCGTCAAGAGGCTACACTTTTCACCACCCTCTTTCTTTCTTCCGTCCTTTCTCCCTCGCGCTTCTGTATTATCGCCATATTGGTCGGTTCTCCATCCCTCTTACACGCGTCTATATATACACGTTTGTCTCCCTTACTCTCGTTCCAACCCTCGCGCGTCATAGCGCGCGCAAGCGCGTAGTGAGGTACTCGCGCAGTCTGCTGACACGCGCGTACCTCCGCCGCGTGTAGAATGCCGCTCATTAATGATGCACTCGATGCAAGCATGCATCATACATGCTCAAAATGGTCCAATGTTAGGCACATATATAGCAAATTTATTAAACAGAAGCTAGAAAGGTATTCCGCGCACGTATTTATAAATAATTATCAAGATAAATAATTCATAAAAAGGAATTTAGATGTACGTTGAAATATTTTTCTTTATAGATAACACAATTTTCACCGAAACCCTACAATATTTTACGAATTGATTAAGTCATATTGATTCAATCAAGTGATATTAGAGAAATAATGATTATTGACGCATTATGAGAAGTAACATTTGCACGCGCATCACTATGTTTTCAATAACGGCTCATTATATTGTTACAGCAAAGATACCAGATATCTTTCGATGAGTAATTAATAATGGAGATATTTAAGGATTAACTGGAATTAATGTATGATCGTGTATTGAGCGGCTTTGCAAAATCGATTATGAAACAGAGAAGCGCGTGGTTAGCAATTACATGTAATTGTACTATCCATTATGCTCGCGCGTTCATCAGGATCTTTTGTTCTTCGTGATCAACCGTAACTATATAATCTTGCGCAATTTTTCGCGATTGCTCGTAACGTATTCTTTGTGAAGCGGGCAGCTGGCGTGACGCAACTGTTCCAAGTTGAAACAGTTGTACGACGCAACTGTTCATAGAATGGAAGCAAATCGTATCTTTAATTTACGATGTTGTATGCGTACAGATCGGGAATTCTGTAGAAAAGTGTTATACGTTAGTTATAGCGCGAATCGCGGAAACTTTGTTTTACATTAATTTTCAAACCGCCGCAACCAAGTTTCTGCGCCGTGTCGTTGTACTGCGCACTTGATAGCAATGGCATACATCAAGAACGCCGTAAAACTTCTTGAGAAAAAATACGAAAACAAAAAAACACCGGAGAAGTCTCACGAAGAAGCGTACTTACGGTACATAAAATTTTTACGTGTTTCATTCGTTGAAATGTTTGATCTTTTAATATTTCATAGTATACATTACCAATCTCCTAAAGCAAATTAAAATTTTTTTTGTGCTCTTAAAACAAAATTCTTTGTAGACTTACATATTAATTTCTCAAATAACACACCATTGTGCCAAGTTATAATAGGCACATTAAAAGATTTTACGACAACATTGATATTATTATATCTTTGCTAAAGCGTATTCTTAACATTTAAATCTAAATAAGTAGATGACTTGCATACAATATTGAAACAATTATAAAAATATTAATAAAACATGAATTAAAGGATTAAAGTAAGATAAAAATTTTCATTTGTAGGATGAAAAATGAAAAGAACTTTAGTTTGCGATTAACCACAATTATAATTTAATTATCCGTACAGCGTCCAGATTTTGACTGTCTCGAATTATTGTTTAATAGATACATTCATCGAATTATAAAAGTAATTTCCCGAAAAACAATTATTAAATCGTGAAAATCATTTTATTATTAATACATAAACGCACGCAGTATTAAATTTATTAAAGAGTAGTTACCATCGACTACATAAACATTGAAGCATCTAATCGATTATTGATCCAATTTAACTGAACCTATTTATCAACAGGATGAAAATTTTGCAACTTTGATTGAAAAATATGTTTTGAACGGGTTAAAATTTAGATAAGCTTTTACTATTTCGGAGAAGTACAGTCCTGGCGCCGCCTCGATAAATGATAAAGCCGCGCAACGCTATCGTTGCGCAGCAGCGTATATACGTGCGTATACAATACATATACATACACGTATCGCGGCGCGGAAGGCGGGAATTCGATCGCGTGCCTGCCACGACAGAGTGTGTGCCTCGCAGGTGACTCGTTTTCACCGGTGCGCGCTCGATCGGACGGCTGCTTGCTTGCTCGCTCGCTCGCTCGCTCGCTCGCTCGCTCGCCCGCTCGCCTGCNCACCCGCCTGCCCTCTCGTCTGCCAGGCTGGCTTCCTTCCTCGTACAGGCACAGGCAGGCGGCCACCTGAAAGAGTAACGCCGCCACGCCGCACCATACTACGCTCGCTATTGATTTTTCCGCGACTGTGCGAGAGGGCCACCGAGGAGGGCCCGCCAGCACGCTCCGCGCGCTATGTCACATCATACGGGAGGTGGATTACGCCTCGTGACGGTAACGTGGGTACCAAAGACGTATGTGTGTACGTGCGTACACACGCGTATGTTGTATACGTGGACGGCATACATGTACGCGCAAATGATTTGACTTAGGTCGCAGAGCGTACCGGGTGGCGACCCCAACGAAGCGTAACCGACGAACCTGCCATCCGTTTTTTGCCACGAAGGGTCAATCGATTCACGTGTTTACGATAGAGTAGATACTCGTAGGGAATCACATTTTCACTCACTGTCAAGTTTTGGCAAAAATGCTGTTTCTTCCAAGGGAGAAAGTTTCAAATTTGTCTAATTTCAAGACAATAACATAGTAAATGAATCGTGTTATAAGTTTCTATTCCATTTTTTAATGTTTTTGTTTATTAAATTAATTCATGTAAGTCTCTTTCGATACTTTTTATGTAATCATTGAAGTATTATTTATAAAAAGAGAAATTATGTTCTTCATGATTGAGAAGTATACGTAAATTGAATTATTTTTTACTTATTAAATTCTTTGATTAATTACCTTTTTTAGTGGACGTCAGGAAATGTAATTTATATCATTTACCACAAGTTTTTAATTTTCATTATTAAATATATTTTTGTAATCTAATTCTTGAAAGATATTTTTCATCGCTTCTACTTTATGATTTTTTAAATAAAGAAATTTGATTAAATTAAATATACATTTTATAAATTTAATATGATTAAAAAATTAATTTAAATTATAAATATACATTGTATAAATTAAAAATTTTTGTCTAAATTATGGAAAAATTGTTATTGTATTTTGTGATCTTGAAACTGAAATCATTAAAATTATTGATTTTCGAGCTTGTTTCAAAACGATGAGATAGACAGGTTAAGTGAATATTTATTCAAACTATTGTTTTGTCGCGGAAAATTTCATTCAGTCGGTCTTTCGTCCGGATGACGACACGTTTGCTGTGCGACGAGTTTGTGATTATAACGAGGAAACGCTTTCATGCTTTTGCCCGTTAATCGGGAAAATGAAATTCACGAACAGGTTACGGCTTTTAATACGAGTATCGATGTCCTGCGAGAGGTGACGTCTAGAATAATGCGATAACTTTAAAACAGAATTGTAGTTTGCGTACGTATGGCATAACGATTACGTTAAACAGTTTCGACGTAATAATAATATCGTTATTTAAAACGTTGCGATATTGAGTTAGCAAAATATAGTTCTTAGCTTCAAATAAAAAGAGCTAAGAGAAATGATAACATTTCATATTTTTATTATTTGTATACGTTATTTAATAAATTGAAGTCATCTAATTCATTTTGTGTGATATAATAAATTTTTATCGTAAGGTATGACAAGAAGGCTTGCATTCCAAAAATATTATTTTCCTTTGTTTAATACTGATTAATACTAATAAGTTATTTAGTATTTCAACTAAATACGATTTGAATAAATTTGTGAAAAGATGAAATCTCGAATATTCTATTATAGAAATATATATGTATAATAAAAATACAATACAATATTTCAATATGAAATATTTACCGCATGTTTCTCGTTCTACCGATCGATCGATAGATTTCGATTTCACTGAAATTTTGCGATGTATATTGATGAGCGATTATAAATGAATTGTGTGTCTACAACTCAATGCGTGCCGTAATTATCGAGATAATTCACGCACAGACGCTGCCGTGCCGAGACACCGCAAAAGAGCAACGATGCGTGAGAAAATCCACAAAGATATTTCGAATTCGTTAGGCAAACGAACGATCGCGCTCGAGTATACATACAACGGCATTATCCTCTTAGAGGCGGATGGCAGAGTCCGTATTATGCGTTAACCTTCATCGATGTGTGCAGGTGCATGCATAAAGAACACCGGCTGGCTAGGCCGCCCCTCGCCGTTTCTCTCGTTCTCGTTTCCGCCCTTCTTTCCGTCTGTCCCGCGCGAAAAACGAACGGGGAATTGGGCTTCGAATCCCCGAAGCTGCGCGCTAATGCATTCGGATGGACCGAAATCTCGGTTGGGAACGAAAGCGGAATAAATGCGCGCGGTTACACGGAGAAATCGTCGGAATTGTGGTATACAGGTGGAAAGGGTGGAAAAGCGTGATAAGCGTGATGTGGATGGGAGTGGAAAGTTTATGGTAGAATTATTCCTATTATTCACGGTTTTTATTTTACGAGTCATTAAAGTGTTCAACACGGCAAAAATTAAATGTATTGTATTTTTATAAAAAAAGTATAGATTGAAGAATATTATAATTTACGGATTTTATTATTTATATATACCGAGATAATTATCTTGATTAAAAAATACTATGACTCTCTCTCTTTCTCTTAAATATTCTTAGATCCATGAATTCATATTTGTATGTACTTTATATTTATAATTTATTTACAATTGATTTATTCAGATAATCTAACATATTAGATAATTTATAATTTTGCGCTCTTTTGATTTATATGTAGAGATTTTTTTTATTATTTCTCTATGGTACTCTTATTATACTTATATTTAAAGAAGGAATATATTTTCCATTGAATTATTAATGCATTCATTTCTGATTGCGTTGACATTAGTCATGCTGAGTTGAAATAATTTGTATGATTCTTCTCTCTTCACGTGTCTCACTTATATATTTGCAAAAGCCACGAGGAGACTGAACACGACGGCTTTCGCAGCTGATTCGTTTATCGACTCTTGATAATTTCACGATCGAATCACGTTGCCCGCATTAGGGAGCCGGTAGCCGCTGTAGTTAGAAAGTAGAACTCGATCTCTCGGCCGACTGTCGTGGGAGAAACTGATACAGAAAGTGGATGTACTGCAAAAAAGTACATGGTATAAAGAGACTCTCGCTTCTCACGGCAGGATTTTCTGTGCGTCTCTTGACCTGTTCGCTAGTGTTCTTCATAAATTTTCCTCATTTTTTTGAAACGCATAAAATATCCGAGATAAAATGCTTTGTCATATAAGCTTTTATTAAAATTAATATTTCTTTACGAAAAATAGCGAAAAATATTTAAACTGAAATTGAAGTTGATAAATTATATTAAATTAAAAATGTGAATTTAATAATTAAGGTCATTTTAAGAAATTAGATGGAAATAATTTTGGACATTTCTTTATATAGGATAATTTATTTTATGATTGATTTAAATAATATGCAAGTGCATAATATTATAAATAATTTTAAAATATTCTCTAAAGTAAGAATTTGTAATTAAATTTTAATAAAGTTAAAAATCATAAATTGTCTTTATCTTAATCTAGCTATCTTAAATCTAGCCATTTTTAGATTTTGATTATTTTACTTAATATAAAAATTAAAAAATATATATATTTATTTTTACATATTTTGATATAATTTTGGTGTACACATATGGTATATACATAACGCAAGGTCTATTTAGTACCATAACTCGTACGTAGTACTATAAATCCGTAAATCAAAGTCGTGAATTTTCGCGGCTTTTCATTGCTTCTAACTTCAATGTACAATTTATAACTTTTATAACAAGCGAGATACGCGTCGCACTTGGAAAAATACTTTTTATTCCATTTATCTCACACCTTAAAAAAGTGCTAGCGGTTACAAACGATTTACCGTGCTTAACGCTTGCGCGCGGAAATTCTGAAATCTTTGGACCGTTACGAGCAGCTGTTACCGCGTGCGCGACTTAAGCGATCGATCATCGCGGTCGAGGGAAATAAAAACAAAAAGTCTGTTCGCTTCGGTGGCCATCATCGGCAATGTTTAAATTTCTCTAGCAAATACCGGAAGCTAGATGTTTGGCGGTTATGAGGAGGGGAGTCGAAAGGAAGTCATCGCACGTTAGAGAATAATCCTCTTTCCTTGACCGCTTTCGTCTTCCTCGTGATGGGATTTGCTTGCTAGAACGTGTCGGTGGTATGAGGAACTTTGCTAAATCGATTTTGCTATGAATCCGATACGGGAAATAGTGCGATTGACGCTAAACGATAGAAATCTCAGTTTTTACGAAATTGTCATGAAGGCGCGAGTATACAAGTGCTTGAGAGTTCAATTTTGCTTCATACCATCTTTTTGATTTAATTTTTTGCTCGACACAAATTTGAGTGAAATATAGGGTAAATTCGAGTAAAGGTGGCAGTGGAGTGGATGAATATAGGGTATACAGCCCCATGAATAAGAGATGAATTTTAAAATATTGAAAATATTTTACCGATGTAAAATCTCGATTAGAATTTGTATTTGAGATATATAATCGTTACCGAATAATAAAAAAATTGCTCATAAATATTAAAATTTCCAGTTTTTTTATTGGAATCTTGTTCTAGTACGTTGATTTGTCATGCGCATTGATTTATCATGTTTATCGTATCATGTTTGCTTTACTGGAATATACATAATCATACACAGTAATAATCGTAATACGTAGTTTATACAAAGGGAATAATATATAGTTAATAATACGTTTATAATATTACACAGAGTTAATAATACATTAATAGAATATCATATGGATTACCGCGATACACACATAGATCATGATAAGTGAGTAAGTTATAAAAGTTGAATACTTTTTTACCTTCGGATTTTTCCTTCATAAAAAATTTATTCAATTTCGAGAATATGCTTCTCAAAATTTAAAGAGGAAACTATAAATCATGAATGGATTTATATCAATGTAGGATCATTTTAAATACGAGAGATGGTTTTAGTTCAATGGTTTGAAATGGTTGTTGTAAATTGACAATGGAGATTTGGGAATGAAGTTTGTCGAGTGCAACAGCCTCGCCTGCCAGTCTTTTTCTTTCGCTCGTTAGACAGAGCACACTATTCGTTTCGCAAGAAACCTCGCGGTTCTACTCTGCAATCGCCTGTGATTACGTAAACCAGCATTATTACACCTTTACATTGTAAAGCAGTCGCAATTCTCGCGTGCAGTTGCACTTGCAACGACGTACGTCCGAAATGCGCTGCCGTTTCTGTAGAAAATTCGCCGCGTGAGAACACATATCCTGTTTATCTTCTGTCAGTCGAAATATCTTGATCTGATCTTTCTTGAATTCTGTTTAGCACGTAATTAGCTTGGAGGAATTAATGTCTGCTGCGAGCAGTCTCTCTACGCGCAAACAATCTACTAATTGAACGACTTAATTAAGCAGTGTACTAGCTTAATATATTGATCGCTACTAATTATAGTAATACGTAGCAATAACGATGATTTTCATAGAATATATATATATTCACAGAAATGAAGGAAAACATGAAAATCGAAACATTATTTAACGATTCTTTTGAGGCATGTTTGTTCTAATTATATCATTCAATTCGCAATTTCAGTTTTTGAAATATTCAATGAATCAAATTTTTAATACATAAAATTAAAACATTAAAAATATGTATAAATAATCTTAAAAAAAAGCAATACAGACAGATACGTATCTGTGAGATATGGAAATGTATAAAAAGCATTATGGAAGAATTTTCGCAATATTTTCCCACGATTTTAAACTATTTAAAATTTAAATTGACGTGATGTTTTTAATCTCTATGAGGAGCGCATTGTAATGCAATTATACGACGCATAATTTCATAATGATGTAGTGAGACAATGCGACTTCAAGTTGTTACAAGTTATTACAATTCAGTTGCAAACGTATTTTCGTCAACTTTCGCCAAGTAAATTACGGAACGCTTTCATGAATTCGCGCAAATTCGCGTATCGATAGTCTACGAGCGGAACAAGCTTGAGAGCTCGTTCTTTTCTTACGACTAATCCTCTTCGCAGTGTCAACGTCGAGAGATCCTCATTGTCCCGCGAAACCCTCGATTCGTCCTGACCTTCTTATTCACTGGCGGAAAAGACTTTCTCGGCCGAATTTGCTACCGCGGTTGCCCGAGGAGACGATGCGCGATCGATACTCGATCGCCGCGGAAATCTGCGCGTGCCCGACGATCGTCGTTAAAAATAGGTACAAACTGAGATGTATTCCTATTAACTTTTAAACTCATACATCGTTTATCCGATTTGTTATTATCTGTTTTCGTTAAAAAAAGTTCCTCTATTAGAATTTGTAAAATTTATACAGCTTGACAAAGAACATAAATCTGCTATTTTTTTAATTCTGAAAGAGAATAACATAAATTTGTTTTCATTTGGCTTTTAATATTGACATGAAATTTTTAATTTTTTAATTAAAAGAGGAACATATCGTTCGTTTATGGTACGTGAATTGTACGAAATATATATTTTATTTAACTATTATGATAGTAGTAGCGTGAATATCGATAGACTTTACTCAGTATTGATGGGCTCGCTATTATCGCAAAATTACGTTTCAACATACCAATGCTGCTCGAAAGCGCCGCGAGTTAGAATGCACTACCTCGTATTCAATCATTTAATTGCCTGCATAGCCAAGCTAACCGTAAATCCCAATCGTATACAAAATGGGGCAACATTGACTAACGATTTATTAGTCAGACAGACGTGTAACCACTTCATTATGGAACGGAACCGATCGGGCATAGGCGGTGAGTCGAAGGGGAGGAGAGAAGAGGCGGTCAAAATTTCGAGTTCGTGATTGTTTGAGTCCTCCGCAGGTGGGTGGTTGAATTTAATTTATGTCTGGTCGCTAACACGCTGGATTCATGATATGCAAACAAACAACGGATTGTATAATAACGACTGTACGGTAGGGCTCGTTAATGGCGTTAATACACGCACTGTGTCGTGGGTAATACAATGTTTTTCATCATCAAATGACTACAACTATTAGATCGCGTTACATGAAGGGAAACTGAGAGTCATCTTGCGTGAGCATAAACACAAAACACAAGTAACTTCGTACAGTCATGCGAAATGTTGTCGTTTCCTATAGCGAGTCTCATTTTGATTCTTGTACGTAATAAAGAAATGATATAAATTTTTAATCCATTTTTATCGATTTATTATGAAAATCTAATAATAGATGTATCATTGTTTATATACATATAATATATTAATATATTACATTTTAATGAATAAATCATAACTGAAATAATATTTTCTACTGATAAAATACAGTAATGTTTTAAAATGTTTTACTTGATAATACTTGTAATAATTTTCTTTTTAAGATATATTGTATTTGCGCGTAAGCTAATGTTTTCTGTTTAAGACGATAAAAGGAATAATCATTTAGAGATCAAATGATTAGCGAATTATTACGAATTACGTTATTAAAAAAATATATTATATTATTTAAAAGTAACAGTAAACAATTTATACTCATTTCTCGATTTTGTAATCGTTGAAATGTGCTATCATGCGCTCGTTGAGCACCACTGAGTCCGCTGTCGGCAACAGGAGCGGCCGCGAGTAGCATTAATGAGCGGTAGTGTTCGTACGCGTAATTTCTCTGTGCGGTATTGATAAATTGAGTTGTTCTCTCATCGAGAAGAACGACCGAGAGGTCGTCTCTCGTCGTTCGTTGTTGGTCTCGTCGTTCGGTCGGTCGGTTCTCAGTTTGCGATATTGTAGCGTGCACGCAGCCGACGTATTGAATTTCGTACTGCTCGCGGGGAATGATTGTATAACGATGAACAATGGGACCTGGGACTCTAGCGGGAGGGCATTATGGCAGAGCGGATGTTGTATAACGGTTAGCCAGCGAAGAGGAACGAGACGGGAGCAGCAAACCGTAAACGCCACGAGCGTTCAACCTCGCTCGCCGTGTTCGTCTCTCTTTCTCTAGGTTTTTCTTTTTCTCTCTCTCTCTCTCTCTGCGTGCACGCAGCCGACGTATTGAATTTCGTACTGCTCGCGGGGAATGATTGTATAACGATGAACAATGGGACCTGGGACTCTAGCGGGAGGGCATTATGGCAGAGCGGATGTTGTATAACGGTTAGCCAGCGAAGAGGAACGAGACGGGAGCAGCAAACCGTAAACGCCACGAGCGTTCAACCTCGCTCGCCGTGTTCGTCTCTCTTTCTCTAGGTTTTTCTTTTTCTCTCTCTCTCTCTCTCTCTCTCTCTCGCTCTCTCTCTCTCTCTCTCACACACACACATTCTCGTTCTTGTTCTCGCGCAACGACGTTATTCGAAATAATATCAAACCCGTGGAAAGCATGGGCCGCGTTTCGCACCTGTCAGATGCGTGCATGACAGTATAGAATGGAGTGACATTCGTGTTTCTTTCACGAGCAAAGTAAAGCATACAGTTATTGGTCATAACATTTATTTGTCGTTTTATAAAGCGACTGTTGAAGCTTTTCATTAGAAATAAGGCGTTTATTAAAAACAATAATAAGATTCATAATTGCAATCGTATTAATAATCTAGTTTATGAAAAATAATTTTTTTAGAGGAAGGGACAAATATAAATAAGAACTTTAATATCATTAAAATTAGATTCTGAGGAAACGAATAAAGATATACATATTAATAATTTTATTAATTAATTTTGAAATTCTATTTCTGAAATTTATTTACGTTTGCTTTTATAAGCATGGAAAATTTTCCGTTAGTCAGAAATAGAAAATCGATAAAAGCAAATAGAACTCTGAACAGAAAGTCATAAATCGAAGTCGCAATAACTGTACAACTTATTTAAGGGACTTACAAAGTAATGAACGTCAAACAAAATATCATAAAGGCAAGATATTTACATAATAGTAACTCGTATAAATCTTAATGACATTTTATGGCGCCAAAATTATTTATTCATAGTCTATGTAGAACCTAGCCGGTTTTATCGCTGTAATTTTTTTATAATTTTGTAAAGAGAAAATCTAAAGTTTTATAGTATGCCAAAATAATTAATAATTATGCATATCAGTGAAATTTCGACATATATTATGCGCATATATATTAACATTTTATATTTATTTCGACTTACACATGCATGTAAAACGCACGTCCCCAGTTTTGCAGCACGGATCAAATTGCAAAACGAGTTAGAATATTTATCCATCAATTATTGATGACTCCGCCATTAGTTGAAGTGTTTCTGTAAATACGCGTGTAATTCGATATTACACGAATGGACGTGTGCATTTTGTCGCTCGCAGGGATCGCGCAGAAGTGCACTTTTTAATGAGCGACGATATCGCGCGTGTTGCCGCGCGTTTAAACTGCAGGCATTCGCTTTTCATTTAATACCGGCAGTTTGGTACATATGAATACTAAGTGACGACACGAATGGTTCCACTTGAGTGCAATACTTATGCGTACGATACGAAGAAAAATCCTTTATACAACAGCAAGACGCACCCATGAATTAACGTTTGTCCTTTGTTGCAAGTGCGTCGATGCAATCTCTTGTGACGTTAGAATTTCCTATTCTTACGCGTAATTGCAGCTTGTGAATACGCAAGGTACTATCTTACTGACGTAATGTTCGGGGACAAGCGAAGAATGACATGTTAACTAAATGTAAAGATCAATAATTTCCTCATTTAAAAATGAGCCGTGTAAAACTATGTGTTCAAGTGAAACGCCGCTTGAGAATTATGTCTGTCTGATGCGGCACAAATGGTACAGTTTAATCTAAAATAATGTCTCGCCCGTATAATTTAAAGTAATATTATATCTCTCTTGGCATATATGTACACCAGTCACCGCCGAATATATCTGTCGCGGATATGCGGCCGAGCCGCAGTGATTTCGCGGCGAGCGCGGATTGCAAAGCCTGCGATGAATAATTGTCACAACTGACATATCTCTCTTTCTCTATCTCGCTGCGTCGGCTAATAGACACTTTCTATGAATAGAGTTCGAAACAGTGAGAAACTTACCTGCCGGTAGAATTTATTTTGCGTGCCGATGCGGTTTCGAAATGTGTTTGCCGACAAGTCGGCTAATATCAATAGTGTGTCACTTTGTGTTTGTTTCGGAATGTTCGGTACGTGGATCATTTTGCACCTGTCCAGAAAATTTGAATACATTTTGCTACTTTTCGGCGGACAGCTGTCAGCAATAATTCGCACGTGAAAGCGCCGGTAGAATCTCTTGATCGTATTATAAATGTTCACATCCGTAATACCCTTCAATCATTTTTAGATAATCATTTCCGATATTCTAATCGACCTATTGTAATTATATTATGTTTTTCATTCGATTACCATCAGAAAAATCTTGGCAATATTGTACTATATTAATGATTACATTAATGAGAATTATTAAATGTCTGATTAATCGAAGAAAAAATCAGAATTATAAAATGGTGATTTTGCAAAACTTTCTTTTCAATTGTTCTTTTTTTTTTAACAATGACGACACTATCGTTATTTATAATGCAAAAGTGCCAATAAAAGAATCCAATGTTGCGACCCCAGGTGGACTATTGAATATACATATATATATAAGGATGTAAGATGCATGTGTCCAGATGCGCTCAAGTCACGATTCATCTCTCGAGACGATCCTCTCTACGGTTATAACATAGTAAACTCAGTCGATATCCACGACAGTAGTATTTTCATTTTCTACGGACAAATTTATTACTGTAGGAGACATCTCGCATTTACGACAAGATCTTTTACGGGCGCGATGCGGTCTTGTGTCACCGAAATTGTGTAAGAGTTGTGTAATACGATTTTCGCGGATTTTTACGTTAATTTCGTTTTATGTTTTTGTATTGATTTAGGAATTTTATCATATAGATTGAATTGGTGTAAACATGATTTTTGAAATCTTTTGCTGTCTAACATTTTGGACTTTTAACTCTTTAATCTATGAAATTTTTAGTCTTTCTCTGAAGCTTGGAACTTTAAAACTATAAAGCTTCGGACGTTTGTTGAATCTTCCAACTTTCAAACTTTTATATTCTTAGATATTTGATCGCTAAGTCTTCTATTTCTTCAGAGTTCTAAACTTTTATGCTTTGAAATTTTTGTGTCCATGAAACTTTGATCTTTTCAAAGTCCAAACAATTCATCACTATTATAATCTAATAAATTGAGAACCACTGACAAAGCGATATCTTACCTATGAGCGTGTGCGATAATTTTAGTGAGCTGATAGGCTGAAACCCCACGTCATTGACGTTTTTTTTCGCTTTTTCATGCGGGTATTAAGTTAATATGGTGTATTCATAAATAGAATGACAGGCAAATATTTTTTTATATGTCATAATGATTTAATAATATGAACAACTGATCGATTGGAATAATGAGCATTATTAACTCGTAAATCTTTAATTTTAATCAGAATAATAAATTTATAATTTTCTTCTAGTTAATATGAAAAATGATATGGGAAAATATGAGATTTATCTATGTAGTGTTTGATTGAGAAATAATTTCATGTTACTTAAATGTTTTTGACGGTTAAGTGACGAATAGATAATGACGACACGTATTGCTCTGAAACCATTTTGTGCATACATATACTTATACTTATGTAAGCAACATAATAAGCAGATAGTTTTTGTTTTTTGTAGCGATTTCTTTTTACTTATCTTTTATAAAATTGATAGAGAAAAATGTTTAATGCATCTTCATTTATAATATTATATAATATTTGTAATTTACATTATTATTTTAATTTATAATTAAAATTAATAAATTAAAGTTATAGACATTTTAAAATTAGAATAAATGCAATTGCGTGTACAATTTTTTAATGGTATTAATTTTGTTTAAATTAGTAAATCTAAAATATTTATGTAAAATATTTCTGTTGTAAAATATTTTATATTTGTAGTTTGAAGTTATATTTTATCTATAAACCAAGAGAATGTACGCCATTTTCCTTTCCACTTTTTTCTAACTTTTTCGTTAATATTTACAAATCGTTATTTTGCCTAGCTATCTATGCAATTTTAAATAAGCTATTACTAAAAATTGAAAAAAATTTTATACAGTTCTATCAGAAAAATAATAAAATTTTAGTGGAAAAAGTAAAAGCTATAACATGCAAAATTATAACATAAATTTTATATTTATTTACAAATTTTATGTCTAACAATAAGAGATGAACTAAATTAACTGCGTTTTTCACAGTTTTTACAATTTTTATTTTTTACACCGTCTGCCTTCTAAACAAGCTGCACGAGGTTTAGATCACACAGGTGTGAGCATTCCTCGTAACCGCGATGAAGAGAGTGTTCACATGATAATGGCAGGCGGCGACTTATTGCCTTGTTCGTAAATGCGCGTTTACTGTTGCCGACATTCAAAGTGGCTGCGTTAAACGTGCAGCTGAATTATATCCCGTAATTAAAGAGCCTACACTCTCTCGCCAGAAAGCTCAATTAAAGAGACAATTAAATCTGACCGACGGCAAAATGCAATTTGATGCTCGTCGTCAACTATGTCGAGTATTACGCGATGGATTTTCACGCTCGTACATTTGTCCTTGTATGCGTCATATGACGTCACATTTTGCAATCAATATTTCTGCTAATCGCGTATTTAATTATTACTTTTCAACAGACATGACTTTAAAGATTTCAATTGATCGGTCAAGACAATTTAATTATTGTTTAGTTCATTTCCTTCAATTTCATAGTATCTAAATTCTGTACATCCGTTTACAGCAAGGTTTTGATTGTCAGCAATAAGCGAAATTGAGATAAACACGCCACGTGTGTGTGACGTTTAGCGATTTCGTAATTACGTATACACATTATGATAAATTTCGATTTCCATGAATTTCTAAATACAAACGACGTTTCTGGCATGGTCCAACTACTGATTGTGTGCTCTAGTTTTACGTACGAGACGATAACGCTTTCGTACTACGTTGGCTTTGTAACGTAGTTGGCTTAAATCAAACACGCGCGTAACACGCGTCTAATTTCTTAAAAGAGAAAATAGGAAGAGAAACGGGAGCGGATTCCGGCAAATAAATTAGCAGCAAACTAGGAGCGATCCTCGACTTTCAGTCGGCGAAGTTAACTTTCGTAATTACCCTTCTCCATTTTCCGACTTTTACGGTGAAACGCACGATAAGTGCTTGTAAAACTCTAATATTCGTTTAAACAGATTATACTCATAATATCCTCGACGGTATTTTTCATTTTTCCTCCTTTCTTTATGGGGCTATGCAATCTTGCCAACCAGTTGTTACATTTATAGCGCAATTGATATGTATTGATAGTATTATCTTACGTTTATGAAAAAGAGAAATTGAGCTCGAATTATTTTCAAATAATGTAATATAATTTCTTTTCACTGAAGATCAATGCAATTTACGAGCGTAAGCTATGCTATTATGAGGCATGTGTTCTTTTTTTATTTTACAAGAAGTTAATTACCCCGGAAAGTGCACTTTATATGATATTCCATTAGGTCAATGCAAAAATTAACTACTGCTGTAAGCTGCTGCAACACTGACGCAACGAAAGCTTCGAATTTTCCAATTACAAATTAACCGCACAAACCGAGCGATCTTCCATAATGTCGTTAATCCACGTTTAAAAATTTATAAGAACGCGATTTAGCTCTGCAGATTTCCGTGAAATCTCCGATGGCTCCAAATAAAACGCAAATATCGCGAGAATCTTTTTCCTTCCTATGTCCCACCATTACCCGTGACATTTGCAGGTCGTGCGTCATTGCTAGAGGAGAGTACGTTCTGATATAACAGTCACACTCGTCAATGGTTGTCGATCGATCTAGGTCGATTCTTACCCTCGGACAAAAGTGCTCGAAATGAGTTAGGATTTGACAGATTGGGACCACTTTTTATAAATTAAAATTGACAATCGTTTTTAACTGTATGAATAACAATCCAGAGAAATTTTAAATAGATAGTTCTTATTGTTAGTTATTTTAAAGTTGCAAAAAGATACGCGGTTAGGAAAACACAAGCTAATTCTGTGAAAAAAGTTTGTTACATGTATATTCGTTTCTCATGTATTAATTATACTGTAAATTACCAATTCTTCTATTAATACTGTGTACGAAAAAAATACAAATAGATAATAAGTACTAAAATAGATAATACAACAAGAGGAGAATGTTAAAAGACCGATAAAAAAATTTTTAATATGCTATTTTCATTTGTAATTTTAATAACTAAACAATAAAGTAAATTACTGCTTTATTTTTTGATAGCTGTGTAATATCTTAGTTCTCTAGTAATCTTTAGTTTGCGTATACATTATTGTATATTAAAGAATTGATAAATTGATTTATATCAAATTGATTATACATAACAAAATATATAATTGTATTATTTTGTATAGACAATAGAAATACGTATATTCATTAGTAAGATTTAATCATTTACGATAGATTACTTAATTACGCGTATCTCTTTATTTTAACAAATAGTAAATTAAAGTTAGACAACTTGAATTACTTCCGCGTACGATGCGGAAGCATTTACCTTCGAGTAAAGCCTTATCTTTACAAATAATTCTATTTTTCGGGTCGCGAAATATTTCATGAATGCGTCGCTTTCTTTTTAAAAAGAAGAAAGCAGCATATTTTCTGAGACTCGATCCGACGAATTTGTCGTTTAATTGCACTACTGTCGGAAACGCGGCAGTTAAAACGTCGTTGATCTTTCTGGAGCACGTCGTTTTTCCGGAAACCGGATTTATTCTAACGATTCCCTTTGTGCAATTAAAATCCCTATTATAATCCAGGCAGTCCTCGAGGAGGACGCGGTGTAGAACGGGACAATGAGAGAATCAGAGACGAAAAGCTTGTCGCGGCAGTCCGATTAATTATCGTGCCACTGTCGACCTGTAGGGTCATCTCGTGATACCGCTCTTGTTCCCAGTAGTATCTTATCTGTGAAGTATCTTATGTTGTTATAATATATACAAATATATTCTAGTATTGTACATTTTACATGTAATATTATATAATTATTAATATCATTAGTACATGTATAATAAATGTACAAGGTATATGTATATTGCATCGTAATAAGTTTCTTGTCACAATTAATTTCATCAAAATTTTATTTAATAATATTTTTATTTCGTAACGCATAATAAAATTTAATAAATGATTTTTTGCATATTTTTTTGAATTATGAGAAAGATTTTTGCAACTTTTTAACGCAGAAAAAATATTTTCGCTAAACATTTCGATATACATTATATAACTAAATAAAGTAACTTTCATGTAATTGTTTCTAACGACTGTGTCATTATGACTAATAACTAACTAATAACTAACTTAATTGCTATCTTATATGTTTATCAAAGATAGGTTATAAGATGGGTAATTTGAAAATGCAAATTAAACGTTACCGGAAAGAAAAAGTATGATTCTACATATATACGGACATGAATTACAGAGAAACTTGTTGCAAGTGAGCTACTGTTTCTCGCAGTTGTTGTCTGTCCTCCGCGTAGGTGTGATTAACGAGATTCGCTTTGATTCATGAAAGTTCCAATAATTGCTCGCATTACTAAATATACAAAAAGCAAATAAAAGACGTTAAATGATAAATAATATCTGACACGTGCAAATAAACAAATACTGATTATATTTTAAAATTAAATTTTTTTTTCAAAGTGTTTTAAGAAAAAAATGAAATAAATTTCTTTTTTACAAAATCTGGAAACGATATGTATATACGATTAAATAGAATTGATGTTAAAAACACACAAAAGAATCTTGTTTATACTTACTGTAAATATTTTATATTATAATCATAAATGCTATAATGTTAAACGATTTTTTAAACAATTAAAACGTAAAATCTACAAGATAAATGCTGGAAATTTATAATTTATGGTTATAAAAGAAATTTTCTGAACACAATGTGCAGATATTTTTTTTTGTCAGACACAAAAGAATATATATTTCTTATTTATCACTTAACTTTACCGCGAAGACCAGTCTACATGACATTGTGTCAAGAGTGGTGC
Organism: Tetramorium alpestre; assembly: GCA_021460005.1. NCBI lineage: Eukaryota > Metazoa > Arthropoda > Insecta > Hymenoptera > Formicidae > Tetramorium > Tetramorium alpestre. Next base: position 1,816,239 of record JAJVSH010000020.1, on the reverse strand, counting down.
ATGAATATGCGTACGTAATTTAACTTCCAACTTAGTGGAATATTCTTGTCACATGTAGCTATATGCGACACATTAAGCCACGTGTACGTTGAAACGCATACGCTTTCTGTTTCTCGCTGAGGCAGTATTGTTTCGAACAAGTATTAACACGGAAGTGTCATTACGGTCCTTTAATTTATCTCCTCGTTATATTATTATTCGCGCATTGACTTTAACGCCGACGTTTACGCGCGTTTTTACGGTAGCGCGCCGAAATTGACATGAAAATACCGTGTCACAACAACGATAATTACGTCGGATTTTACGATCGACATGCGGTAACACACTGATCAATGGCACGCGTTGCGAGTACAAATCGGACAAAACATTCGTACGAGCATTTCTACAACAATCGCGTCGTCGGATGTATCATTGCGCATGTCGAATCTGATCAACGGCCACATTTATCGACTTTCAGAATGAGGCTGTCGATGATAATTTCTTCCGTTTAATTTCAATATAAAACTGCACTACATTGTGTATTCATAAAATGCATATTTTTTTCTGGGAACATAATAGATCTATAAATCACTTGTAATTAGAAAATTGGATGATGTTTACAGAAAATTACAGAGAATATGAAGATATTGTATATTTTGAAAAAGAAACATTAATCTCTCTTTATTATATAATATAAGAAATATATGAAAATATTTATGATCTGTTAGTATAAAAAGCTTGATAATTGACACTGAGAAGATATTATTATTAATTTCATGTAATATGGATATGTTTATATAATTCTGTACTTGATCAAAGAGAAATGAGTATAAATAGGGAGATAAATATAAAATTACGATTTAAAAAAAATTAATAAATGATTGAGAACAGTATAATAATTTAAAAATAATGTATTTTTCTTACTTATTATAAAAAAATAGATGAATAGAAATGAAAGAAAAAAGAAAATAAAAGAAACCTAAAAAGTAGAGAAATAACATAAAAGAGGAGAGAGAGCAATATGAAAATGTGACAAAAACGATGAAAGTAAATGTACCGGAAATCCATCGCGAATCGATGATAAATGATGGAAAGACGTCGATCAAATCGAATATAATAATCATAGCGGAAGAAAAATATATGTGAGACAAAAAATACAATTGATAAATGTGAGAATCAAATTGTACTCTCGAACGGGAAAGTTCAACCACTTGCGGGGTCTTTTTGCCGCGGAGATTCCCTTCGAACATGAGACGTGCTTTCACGCCCAACTGTTTGTTTGGAAATCAATAGGCGGTTTAACGGTATCTTGTAATTCGAGGGTAAGGTGCAGCGGCGGCAAAATTTGTCCATAAAATGCTCCACCATCGCGGTGAACTGTCACTAAATTGCTAAAACGTACACGAAGCAGCGCGTGAGCAAACACGCGCGAATACACGGCTCTTCCAGTGTATTTAAATTTTATTCCATCACATACGCACGGTGTTGTTATTGCTTTAAAAAAACTGAGACTCGCTTGCGGCTTTTCCTATTATTATGGTGTCGGCATAACTTTTCTGTCCTGCGGAATATTTTGTGAGGATAAATTTAATAAAGCGGTTCTGCGTTAATTTCACTGTTGGTATGAATTAGTATATACAATTACAACAGTTGCAAGAGTTTGAGAAACAAATGAACAAATGAGAATGTAATTAATTTTTTACATTATTTGTCACTAAAAAATTCAGAATTATTCAGACACTTTATTTGCGTTGTTTTTAATATCTTTACATTTGACATAAAATACATAAAAAATATAAGAGGGACATATAATTTATAATCAGAATAGTTGTCAAAATTCTGAGATCTGTGAAGATATCCCGAAATGTGAATTTTTACAAAATTGATATGACATTTAAGTGTCCACAATTTGTTTATAAATAATTATTTTTTATATCAGAATTAATAAATAACACTTAAAAGAAAATTTGTAAAAAACGTTTCACTATCGTCGAAAAAAGATGAAGAATGGCAAGTAATATTATTTCTAGACAAATATGGACAAATTATAGACAATCAAATGCTTTTTCAATTTCATAAAAATTCACATTTTAGGGTGCTAATTTCACAAACTCAGAATTCTGATACTTTATTTTTGCAATTTTTCATTACTCCTTCTTGAAGAAATGCGCGCGATGACTATCGAGGCAGTTGACGCTGAAGAGGATTAATAAGTATCGGAAATTCGCACGAGGAAACGAGAATCCGACAAGACCCGGCCAATGACTTCCGTAATGGCGTCTCCGATAGTAGACCAATGGGTGATTAATCACCCACTGCGTCGGCAATTATGCTTGATGCTGAGGTTACGCCGAACAATAACGCTGCTATGAATTCTGTAATTCGCGCAACGGGTTAAGCGAGTTTATTCGCTCGCTAATATAATATCTAATCAGATATTTGTGTCTGCGAACAATTATGCCATTCAGAGTCTCTCACACTCTTTGTCGACGCTTACAAGCTGTACAAACGGAACGCGCGAATTGAGAGACATCACCGTGAAAGCCTCACATAAAATCGACAAGCATGTCCTTAATTGCAAATGCTAAACTGGAATTGTAAATTGCATTACGTTCAAATATATGAGATTACTTATGTTCACAATTTCAGTGAAACATAATGGGATTAAATCAAGTCTATTAATGCAATTATGCTAAAAAAGTAAGAGATTTATATTACAGATATTCAAATTATACTTGTTAAACGTATCCTAAAATTTTTTAATCTTGTGTATTTAATATTTTTAATTTCTTTATTTGAATTGTGTAAATTTTGCAATTTTACTTACCATATATTTATTTACCATATATGTATAACGTCATAACTCTTTTACACGAGGGAAATGATTAATCACAAATTTTATTATCGAGAACATGATACAATACATGCCAATTTTCTTTAGATAATCGTTCATGCATCTTTAATCACATTAAGAAAGTGTCTTTTAACACATTGAGTAGATATTTTATGATTTGAGAGGGTAGCCTGTTGACCATAAATCTCTTAAACTCTCGCCCGACCGTATATTAAAATCTCGTTTGAGCAGGTTAAGAGCTTTTAAGCGTGTGTAAATTAAACGACTCAAGATGAATTGATTGGTGTCGGACTTGAATGAGATCTGCGGGGCGAAAAGTCCTTGTGAAAATATGAGTGTATGTATTTGCGTAGAGTAAAGTATTGCGGAACGCAGTAACGTCATAAATAGTGAAGTTTTGAATTAAAATGTGCGATATCCACTCCGGATTAAAAGCGCATGAGTGCTACACGAGTGTAAGTGTGTGTCAGTGATATGAGCACATGTATGAGCGCGGATTGTTAACAACTGCTCAGATACAGACACGCCCGTTTTCAAGTATAACTCCCGTTAAATTCCCAGAGAAACTCCCATGGGACGATGTTATGCGGAACAATGTTCCGTGAGATATATGAACGCCAGATATATGAACCATGTGGTCGTTACGAGAAAAGAAAAAAAAATTGTAAGATTCATAGAACTTGAATTTTCATTACGCACGCAAGCTGTCAATATAATTTGCCTTAAATATGGAAAAGTCAGTGTTAATTTTAATGAGTTGTCATTTATCACAATTATAAAATCAAAGTTTTGAATCGAGAGCAAGTTAAATTATTGGTTGAAATATTAATTTATAATACATATTATATGCCAAGTATAAGTTATAATGTTAATTTATGTGATTTATTGAATCAATACAAGAGTTTATTTTGAAAAGTAGACCAATAGTTATATTTAACAGACATTACATATTAATTTAATAATGTCTCACATGATACTTTTGTAAAAATTCAATTTCATTTATATTGCTCTTATTTCAGATAATATTTCAGATGTATGGTATGTGTAGTAGAATATTTTTTTACATTTTTAAAGAACAGGGTAATAAATATTGGATACTTTCGTCATGAAATGTGAATATGGAATGAGGAGGTTTCAAGGAATTTTGTCGCGATATAAACTGTGCTAAACAGCTGATAGCGATTCATCTTTGCGGAAAATATGCGTCTGAGCGATTTGCGAATTAAGTTCCGAGAATGTAAACACCTCTCTACTGCTTGTCTTCAGGACTCGCCCTTAATTAACTCGCGTTTCTGCTTTGTCGGAGATTTCCTCAACGAACGATGCACGATGCGAATTAATGAAAAAAGTTAGGGCACCTTCGCGCGCGTGCCATAACGTCAAGAAGCACTTTCTCAAGCGTGATACTTAAATACGAACGCTCATTCTGCGTCGCGGCTAAATGAATATATGTATACTCTAACAGTTTTACCGTTAATCGTATTACGTATTTCTTTTATATTTTAGGTTTCAATTTTCAATCTTAAATCGACAGTTTCGATGATTTTATTTTCAAGTTTATAAATCCAAATAATTTTTTTCGAATAAAATATTTACAAATAAAAATATATTCAAATTTATAGTTTATATCTTTTAATTTCGTATATATTATAATTTCTTACGTTATAATTTTTTCGCTTTACATGTAAGCATATTGAAAATTACATTAATATAGTAAAATTTGTGCTACTATTTGCTAAAGATATCAGAATGAAAAGATTTAAAAATATGTTGGATTCTAAAATGTTATTTTTACTTGCATAATTTATTTTTAAATGCATAATTTGAATCTGCTCTCATTTCTTGATTAAGTTAAGTTAAATCTGTTAGGGATATCTGTTCGAACATTGTGACAAGAATAACAACTTTTATCTTGCTTTCGTGATATATGTATATAATGCTGAGGTCTTCAACCGAACTACAATTTCGCGTAGCCAAAAATCCGTATGTCCGGAAGTGCCGTCGGGAAATACCTGCACTTCGCTCGTGGGCCTCGCTTCATGTAATATCGGCCGCGCGAATCTCGGTCGGTGAAAGGCGGCGCGGCGCGTCGCGGCGCGCCGCAAGGATGGCAGACTGACGTTTTAATTCAAAGCCACGTGTAACTGCGACTCGCATCACACCGCACCGGCCAGTTACAAGGCTGGAATCATTTCGGAGCGCATGAATAAGTGATCGGCCCGTTGCGCCAGCTTCCCTCGTTTCTGAACGTCGAGACAGACACGGCGTCGCCAGCTCGACCTCACTTTTGCCCCTCGGCCTCTCTACCCTCGTCACCTACGAACCTTCCCTGCTCGCTCCTTCACCGCTTGCATGTTTATATAACGGGTGTCCATATTTTTTGTAAAGAATACTCTCTTGCGCTTTCTTTAAGTAAGATTTATCAAGATGTTAACGTTTTCTTTTTAGTTAGATAATAATTGATAAGGTAATCCAGTTATCACGTGAATTGATATTTAAAATTTTATTCTTCGCTTAATTTTAAAGTTTAGTTATTCAACAACTCTACAAAGTTTTAATCTGAATTTTACTTATCGAGATAGTTAATAATAAAAATTGAGAAATAATGTAAAGAATCTTATAAAATTTTTGTTAAAAAGAAATTGATCTACAATGGACAAATAGATGAAATTTGTCATATACATTCTCGGACACCCGGTGTGTTTCTTGCTTTTCTTCCTGGTCTTTCTTTCTTGCTTTATCTTCTTGTACTCTTTCTTTCTTTCTCTCTGTGTACATGTATTTGTAAGTTCAATTATTTTCCACTTCTCTCGTTCCTTCTCTCGCTGCTTCCTTTGCAACTCTTTCATCTCTTCGCGCGTCTCTCTTGACAGAATACAGAGATTCTTCTCTTCCCTCTTTCTTTCACTCTATTGCACTTCTTTCCGCGACATTGCCCTTTCCCTCCCTAAGTCCTTTTCCGTATTCTCTTTTTCTTCCTTTTTACTCCTCTCTCTCTCTCTCTCTCTCTCTCTCTCTCTCTCTCTTCATCATTCATTTACCTCCACTTACAACATTTTCTTTGCCCGACTCTTCTCTCTCTTTTCGTACAATCGGTCAATACTTAGTTGTTTTTTTTCCTGTGTTACAGTTTACTCTGTTTTCTTCTTACTACTTCTGTCTTTCCTTTTCTCACTCTCCATTTGACCTGTTTTTGCTACGCTCGTGTACACTTTTTCTTTTTTTATCTCTTTTCTTCGCCATCCTTCTACATAGATCCATCTTCGTCTCATGCACTCTTTTCCCTTTTCATTAATATTCCTTTTCTCTTTTCCTCCATCACTTTCTCTTAGTCTCTTACTTTTCTGTATAAATCTATCCTTCTCATATATGTAGATGTTTTCTTTCTCTTTATCTCTTTTCGTTGCATTATTTACCTCTTTCTCTTTTCTCAAGCACTTTCTTTCTCTCTTTAGCACGTTCTCTTCTCTCTCTCTCTTTCTTTCTCTCCCCCTTCCCTTTTTATTTGCCTCTCTTTATTCCTCTCCTTCCCCTCGACTATACACTCATAGTAGCTTCAGGCCTGAGCTCTATACTCTTCTATGCCCGCGCCTTCCCTTAGAATTTCTTACATCAGCGAAACGTTCACCGCGAACTTTTCTTTCTTGACTCGACTCGGTGGGAGAACTTTCTTTCAGTCGGTCTGCCGTGTCGTTAATAATGAACAGTGCTATTACGACGAACACACGCGTCTCATTGCGAACGCGTGTAAATTCAATAAAATGTTTTCTCTCAAGAGTAAAGTCAATGATATATTAAACCGATCAAAATATTATTCATAAACGTTGAAATAAAATAGATAAAATGTTATTTATTACATAGTTTTTAAACGAATTTTGTATTCTTATACAGGAATATTTGTATCTCATCTATGTTAGAAAATAATCGTGTCAACTATATCTGCATAGTAAATACATATAAATTATAAATTCTGAATTATGACTTCTCATGTTATCGATTGATATTTAGAACCGACATTTATGATTTTTCATCTATAGATTCTACGATTAATATAAAATTGAATATTTTTAAGAAAAAAATTTGTCAAACATCTTCTTTTTCACATCGTTTTATTCTTAATATAAAATATTTTTAAAAGTAGGTCACATGATTGAAATTGAAAGAACCATTTGACTTTAAATTAGAATGAAATCGTGTTATCTCGATTCCCATCTGAGACAGTAAATTTAATAAATGAACTTTTATTTATTTTTAATCGTAATAATTGAAAAGTTATCTTATAATTATAATATTTCATAATGAAAAATTGCAAATTACATTCATTAAAATGTTGAATTCAATTCACATAAATTCGTATGTATAAAGAACATGGAATATAAAGTAAAACATAAAAATAAAATCAAAAGCAAAGATTGATGAACCTTAGACATGTTTATAAACAATTTATCTACGTTGAATCGATCACATACATCAACTCTTCGTATATCCATTAACTTGACGTACTAAACACAAGAGTAATATTTATCATTATTGGGAGAAAGATTGGTGAAAATCAATATTCGTTGAAAGGGCGGGTGAAAAGTTATATTTACACACGCACATACACATACACATACACATACACGCTACGCAGGCAATAGAAGTATTCATCATTTTTAATCTTTTTTGAAATATCATTCTTACTCTTTCATTTAATCGTAATTAAATTGATTAGAATCGCATTAACTTAACTGTTATTTTTATTTCATGATTATCTACGATAATTGTCGAATGCAAAGAGTAGGTCAAATCCGTTTCGACAAATCGAACCCAAAGAATTGTTTTTAAAATATCACTTTTAAAAATATCGCATAATCATCTTACATCTGCCCTTCTCACCTTTCACAGGAAGTTATTTTGTTCTGGTCTATGATATATCGGGGGATGGCATTCCCTTCGGCCACACTATTGCGCGGAATCGCACGTCAATAAAGTAAGAGTGGGCGTGTACCCTAGTTACGTTTTGAATTATAATCCTATAGGTATGATTTATACCATCATTACCATATGATGTATCATTCAGTCGATATTCGTAACAAATTAATCAGTCATATGATCAGTTTCTTTAGAAACGTATGCAAGCTTACACGTCCGTTTATCTATAATATTTGGAAAGTTAATTGAAAATATTAACATGATCCTATGAACGTTCTATAATTTTTTTATTCTTTAAAAAATACAGCACATTAAAAATGATAATGAAATTCCAAAGAGATTATTGAAATATATTTAATGATAAAAGAAAATTGTTTGTTAAAATTGTCAAATAAATGTTGAATGGCGGACTAGACCGGCAATGCAGATTTTTAAAATATTACAAACTGTATTCTCTATAGAAAACTCGTAAACGTCCGGTAGCGACTTTGGTGTTTTACAGTGGGTTTTGTGGCAGATTCAGCTACTTCTCGGTCGTATAAAAACCATCGAACGATCTGCATTTTGCAGGTTGAGAAACGTTCACGCGACCGTCAACCACTTTGCCACAATTTCCTGCGTTTCGTAGAAATCGCGGGGGAAACGTTTCACAAAAGGTAGGAGAATTGTTTCCACGGCGGTTGCCGCGCGATATAGCGTCTCCTGTCACAGTGCGGCAAAGAACAGCGCGCTACGACATCAATAATGAAAGCGTGCGAGGTCAAACCAATTGTAACGTGCGCCATGTGCGCGATCCTCACATTCATTTCGCTGGACTACAGCGTCCATAGCACTGGCGGCTGCTGATCACTACTCTTACTTTCCACGCTGCTATTGCGGGATATATTAATGCAACCCCGTTGCTTCCGGCTTTCGCACCGCCGCGCCGGGAACTCGAATCGCTTGAATATACATGGTGTCTCGGATCGAGCACTTTCTTTCGATCGCAAATGCATAGTCAGATAGACAAAGTATTTACGACTTTGAGTTTTCTAATGATAAATAAAACAAATATATTGCGAGAGACGATTGAAATTGTGGCGCCATAAACATTAATAGATAGAAATGGATGCTTTTTCTCATAAAAGTAGAAGAATATATAAATTTATATAGATATACATGTATAATGTAATATGCAGATGTAATGTAAAAGATAACATAGAAAGAGAATGTATAGATTATTTGTAAATCTAATGACTCAATTAGATTTGCGTATGAATAGAGAAAGCGAGTTACGTGTGAAAAAAAAAGGAAGAAAAGAACAGAGCATTAATGCCACCTCGTGGAAGAATAAGCTCATGATAAGAGGAGCAAGAACAGGAGCACAAACATACGATCGGAAGTTCAGTTCATTTGCAATGTAAGGGAGCGTCTTTGTGTGCAAAACCAAGAACTAAAGAGAAGGCACTTATGGTAGTTGTCAGTGGAAAATGATTGGAGTAAATATGTACATTGTATTCAGACGTGATACTCATTTCAATAAATGTCAAGGATAAGCTGTGAATACGGAATCTTAGATGCCATAATTTAAATACAGATTTAAGAGAAATACTGTCCTAATTTGTCCTAATTAGAAAGTATTAGTGATTTCTAAATTTTCTATGATTCGAAGTTGAAAATGTGTTATTACAAAGTTTTAATAAATTTTTGGAAACACGCGATAATATAGAATATTTTCTTGTTATCAGTGATTTAATTTTTAATATAACTTTGATTTGATGCTCAATTTGAATTATGAAATTCTGTATTGAGAATTAAGAAATTTTTGTCTCTCTGATGAAAATCGATTGCAAGGAAAATAATTCTTTTTATGAGACAAATGAATGAGAGAAATTATACAATCTTAATTTTCTTATACATCGTTGCGAACTAATAGTATTAGCAGTATAAATTGATAAAGCGTAGTTTTATCTGAGATCATTTGTCATAGTTAGTTGCTTTGCAAATACGATAGATGTCTTAATTATGATCAATTGTATATGTTTATCAAGAGACCCGGTAGTGCGTCGCGCCAAGTGTACATATTCATTAGACATAGCGAAACACAGAGTCTCTATGTTATAACAGAGAAAACTCAATGTGTTAAATCGGGACTCTTCTAAGATATTTTTGGAGCAGTAAACTAGAAAGACATCGATAAAACAGTCAAATTAAAATTAATATTAATTTTATATAAATTATTAATTATAAATTATTTTAAACAATTTATGAAAGAGATATATAAATTAACGATATATAAATTCAACAATATGTAAGCGAATTTATTCGTATGAGTCGCATTAAATTGTCCGTTTTAATATTGCTCAACGTGTGAATAAAATAATCCCGACATCCGGTCGAATTGATATAAGATATACTGTCACGCTTTCAGTTTCACGGAGATGTTTACTTCGTTAAATGATTTTCGTTGAGGGGAGGTCACTTCCGACAGACGAGGGACGTCTTACAAAACGATATTCTGCTCGCCGCACGCAAGTGCGATCTTGCGACTTACCGAAACTGTGATTTAGCGCAGTAACGAGTTGGCAACGTAACTCACCGCGACGAAAGATTCAACACGTGCGCGTCCGAGATTTCGCGATTAATTCCGCTCTTTTGTTAAGGATGACACTTGTACGCTTCTGTGACATCCGAGGGGATGTGACGAGTGCGAGACACTCTCTTGGCTCACGAAAAAGCGAGCACGGGCTTTTCTTTTGCGCGACGCGTTCAATATCGGCGACGAAAACTCAGCGACGTTATATCCGAGCGAACGTAAAAATAGCACGTCGCCTAGCGATCCTATTATTAATTATGTCTTACTACTAACTTACACTGCTTCGTATTTCTCCTTGGGAAGGATAATGGCCGTAGCCTCACATAAAGGATAATTAATAACGCGCTTTATTATCCTTACAGCAGTATCGTCGCACGCAATTTAACAACCGGCATTATGCGATCTGCGTAATGGCGATACTTCACATTCGTCCTGCGCATGGTTATCGATTTTCTTCGATATTTTTACCCCCGATGATAAGCTCCGTGCTTAAATGTGTCAAGCGCATAAAATAAGGTTATAATAATTTTTATTGTATTTAATAGATTTTACACAAGTGGAGTTCTCTATATGGATATATCTGATGATTTAGAAATGTTTGAAATAACGATAAAGAATTTATACAAAGTTAATTATTTTCTCTTTTAATAGGTTTTTTATTTATAAATAAATGTATTGATTGTATATATTATAGGATTAATACATGAACANATCTGAAACACACATATCTATAAAACTTGAATTAATTTTATTTATATATTATACATTATATTATATTTATATATAATGTTAATGGATATATTATTTGATTAATTAATTATAATTATTTCATTTTTAAACATTATTTTTTTCAGTACTCTATCTTACTAATTTTCTTGACAGATAAGTCTTAAATTAAATTCTCGTAAAAATAGAAGCTGTTCGAAATTGAGTTGGAAATCGAATTTTCAAAGTAACTTCGCAATTAAATCTTCTGCAGAATGTATAGTTAAAACAACATCTGGTGGCCCTGCGACATTTCATGCGACACGATTACTATCGCCGGTATTACTTAACAGAGTTGCATCGCTGCAGACGGCGATGCGCTCCTGTGCGAGACTATATTTAAAGGCTCGAAGATATAGTTCACCTTCTGGTTGATCTATTATTAATTATACCTCACACCACCAAAATTCTGGCAAGAATAAAGATAGGCGAAGAAAAATGGCGGTACGACGCTTCCAGCGTCTTGATCCAGTGCATCTTTTTGTCATAAATGGAACGTTTATTATGTTCTATAAAATAGTAGTTTCTTCTCGAATGTCATAAAGATTATAAAGATATTAAAGAGATATATTATATTAATTAATTAATTAATTAATTACTAAAATGCACTTATACAGGATTCATGTTTTAGACTTTAATAATTTGAATTTTACACGCTTTTTATTATTTAAAACAGAAATTCAAAGAGGCAGAATCATCAAAGCAATGTAATTGTTAAATTAAAATAGGTTTTAAAAATGATAAAAAATATAACTATGATATTATACAAGTTTCACAGTTTTTTTTATATAATAAAATATAAAATATATAAGTCCAACATATTTAAAATTTTATTAAGTACTAAACTATAAAGAAATAATTTTCAAGTTTTTTATATTTTACAAATTTAACATTTTCTCTATAAAATTTCTTAAAATTCTCGATGTCCAAACATAAATAAAAGATGTCAGAAAATTTACAAGATGCGAGCGTTCTGCACGACGGGGCCACTGTAAAATCTGATATACTCAGTAAGGAGATGATGCGAATTATGTTTGTCGTGTGCGAACCTGTGTGTGCGTGCATCTGTAGAGAACGTATACGCTGAAAACGAGCCTGTGCCCATCGAACCCCAGCTCCGGTATTTTATTTCGTCCCGCGTTAACGGAAGCACGCTCCTTGCTCCTCGGCGCGCCTCGCTCGGATCAGCGCTCGAAAATTCCACCCGCCGTAATTACTTGAAGATTAGATCGAAAAGTGTGAATCCGCCAGCTGACGCCAACGTCACGTGAATATTCACGAATGTACGTATAATCGCGATCACGAAGACGATTTAATTGTCGAGAGTTACGATGACTCGTCATGTTGATTTTTGATTCGTCCTTACGGAGACGGAACGCTGTCTCAATCTCTCGTGTGCGTTACTTTCAAATTCAGCAAGAATTTTTTTATAGTAATTTCGTAGTATACCTTTTTTCTCAGCCATGCAAAATATAAATTTATTAGTACCATGGTAAAAGGTTTGAAGTAGAGAAAATTGTTCAAAGTATCGCAAAAAGACAACTAGAGACAAAATTGGGAAGTCTTAAAGCAGTTTAGATGTAGACTTCTAAGCAGAAGTACCTCTCGATAAATTGTGCAATCTAGATCGATCCCTTAATCATTGGAAATAGGATTGTGTTATTTTGATCGCAATTGTATCTTTTTATCCTGTTTGTCGGGTGAAATCAACGACGCCTTGGCTGCGGTCACCGACTTAACCATTTAAAAATTAAAGAAACAAAAAATTATACACTGTGCACGGCACAGAACCGTTCAATTGTCGGCCTGAACCTGAGAACACGTTGCGGAAATCCGCGTGCGCGTAGCCGGAAAAATTGACCGCAAACTTTGTTCTCTCTCACGTTCCGGTGTCACCAGCGGCCGATTTGCCGACCGAGACGTGAAATTGCTCAGATGCGCTCTAAATACGGAACATTTCTCTGCGCGTGAAGTTGTACAGCACGCATTTTCGTATATAGTTCGATACTATCTTGTCGCATTTTCGCATTAATTTTTTTTTTTTGTAAAACGCAGCGAAGTGAATAAGAAAATAGAAGACGATACATTTCTCACTGCTATATCTGGATTACTTGTGTTTAACTTAAATATGTTTCTCTATGTGCCAAATAATTCTATCACATAAAATTAAATATAATAACAGAAATGTTAAATACGTGATTAATAAATATAATATATCTTAAGAAAGCTTCCAGGGAATATGTTTTGAAGTTAAATTATAAATTTTAATTTTATATTTAATATTTGTGTACATATGAAGCCAATGAAGATGAGATTTGACCGGATTTCTCAAATATAAATTTGCTAACGTACGATCTAAAAACTTGAAGATCCTTTCAATTAAACGCTTTTAAATAAACAATTTTTAAATAAAAATATTTTTCTTACATTATTCGATGCTAAATAGCAGGTTATTAATATAAAAATAATAATAGTAATGCCAAAAACTAGTAAAACTATGATATTAATAATAATTAGACAAAAATATGAATAAAAATTGTTACTTTTTGCAAGATATATAAATTATTTTTCTCTTTTTTTATTATTTGTCTGAAAAAATATTCACTGCTGAATGATGCGCGCAGTCAAAAAACGTTCCCTATTCGCCAACATTAATTTGATTCAGTATTCTTGTATCCCGACCGCTGCTAGCAGTACATTGAATATTTTTACTAGCAAATTGTCTGTTGTTTTCAACATGACACGTTATGAAAGAATAAAATAATTTGTGTCGGAGAGAAAATTGTGCTGTCTTTTATTTTATCACTATTTTCCATGTAGTCTTTTATTACTGCTTTTCCTGTATTCACGAGTGTTTATGTATGGTTATGTAGTTATGTATAATATGTACATACATACACACATGCAAACATGCACTGGCTTCGCATTGTTCGCACGTTTGAATCTGACACCCATGCGCGACTGTGATTGTGTTGATACGCGTACACGTTCGAACGAAAGCCTCATTGGATTGAATAAATCTCACACGGCTCTGCTCCATCTGCCTGTAAAGAGATATGTTTGTAACCGCGCATTTCCATTTGGAATTCGGCGAAGCGTGTATTTTACAAATTGTTCCTCTCGACATGCTCTTGAATTACCTGTAAATTCTGATTCAAGATTAATCGAATCCGCGGTAGCCGTTGCGTTTGACCGACGCTGCCAACGCGTTACTACGAGGCAATGAGCTTTGAGCCAGACAGTGGTCTCCCGGCTGTATTGTTGCATCGGATAATAATATACATACATTGCAAATATTCTCGGTTTACGCTATCGAATCGATTCCTAAGTCTGTATTCCCAGCAGAATTCAAACGGACAATCTTCGATGTAGCTATAATATCAATTATATTCAATATAGATCAGTTTAGTAAAGAAAACAAGAACTCTCTGCGAACAAGCAAGCAAAATAAAAGAATAAGATAACGGAAATTCTGTATGTATGAAAGCCCCCAATTTTTCTCTTTCTTTCTTTTTCTGAGATTAANAATTTATTAGAAATTTATAAAGTTAAGGTTTATAAAAATAATTAATTAATAATGCTAAAATAAAGGTAATCTATTAAACAATTTTTTGTGATATGTGTAAATTGTAATATTGCAATCGTGATTTGTGCGTTTATAATAGTATGCGAGAAGTTTTTATGTTTCGATGTAATTTATGATAATATTAATGAACGATACATTGTAGCGAGATTTATTGAAGTTAAATATTAATTTTAGATCGCGTATAAAATTATTTTACAATATAAACTGACTTTTATAACTGTTACAAAATATTTAATTACTGAAGAAGTAATTTAATATAATATAGTTATAGTTGCCTGGAACAAATCAATTCGGGATTATAGATATTTTTCTTGCATGCTTGCGCTGCTTTTCTATCCTCGACGCTTCCTGCCGGAAATTAACGAGGGGACGGTAACGAATCGTTGCCTTCCTTCTGTCAATCGTGCAATCTTGAAATAAATCGAGTATACGATTAATATTTTTCTATTGAAATTATTTTTATCACCCTGAGAATTAATTTACATTTAAATAGTTTCCGAGCTATAAATTATTGAGGAATTTTAATTGATTAGGCTTTTTTAGAGGCAAATGCTATTTTTCAGTTTAATTAATTTATTATGTTAAAATTTTAATATTACTTGAATGTGATTACATTTTAATTACGAAGATATTTGAAAATTAAAATGTCGTGAAAAAGGTTACATTAATAAATTTTGTTAGAAAGGAATGCTTAAAATTTATTTACTTAATAATTTAATCACATTCAAGTAATATTAAAATTTTAACATAATTAATTAAGTTGAAAAATAGTATTTGCCTGAAAACTGATCAATAAAATTCCTTAATAATTTATAGCTTGGAAACTATTTAGATGTAAATGAATTTCCAGTGTGATAAAAATAATTTCAATAGAAAAATATTTATAATTAGATAAAGAATTGATAAATTAATTGAAAAACAAAACAACATTTTGTATATTTATCACATGCGCTAGTCGGTATACAAGATTATTTCTAAATAACAAGGACCGCTAAAAGGGGAACGCAAATATGGGACGAGGAGTGTCGCCAGCGGATGTGCAAGTAGTGACGCGACATAGTTTTGAAGATGAAACAATGAGAACTAGCGACACGGTCAGTTGTAAGCTGGGAGCGGACTCGCTCGTCCATGATCAATTATTGTCATTTAGAAACTACGCCTGACAAAACTTATCTAAGATTGTAAACGCGGTCGAAATTCATAACACGGAAAAAAGCGAAGAAGAAGACGAAGAAGAAGTGAAGGAGGAAACAATCTTCTGGATAAAGATCTGATGCGTGCTGTGTTTAATTAGCGTAACGAACGAGTAATATTCGTAAGCAGAACAATAACATGATTTCGCTACGTTGTTAAGAAGAAGAAATGTATAATTACATTTATTAAAGTCAATTATTTATTGAAAATATGGCGTTGATGAAGGAACAGGAGATATTATACTTTTTATTTAAAATAATCATATTATCACGAACAACTATCAAGATTAAAGTTAAGCTGATTAACATGTTTATAAATGAGAATAGTAAGAATTATTTGGACTTTTTCAAACGTTAAACTCTTTGAATGATTTGATAGAAATGTTTGTAGGTTTTGAATCAAGTGCTCTTAAATAGTCGAATTTATCAATTTTCACAATTTGTTTTGTCAAGAATGCGAACGATAATCTAATCCGACGTGAAAAATAAAAATCATGCTTTTGCAAAGCATTGAGCAATTACATTCTTCTAAGGAATTTCACTACACGATTTAAGAGTTGCCTTTTTCCTGAACTGCCTTCAGCTTCGCGCAAGTAGGCGGAGATCTATTCTGCGATCTAATCGGATAATTGCTGAGAAGGATAATTTGCGTTCCTTCCTTCTCGATCGACATGGTTTACCAGGCTCGATATCAACGTGCAAGTGTAGCAAAGTCCCGATAACTATCGAGGTTCCGTATAATTTTAAACAATTTAAAGAAAATTATTAATAGTTTCTTTAATTTTTGCAAAACAATTTTTCTGCTCTTTTCTAAGAGATCTTTTAATGATGATAAATATCGTTATGTACAAAGCTAAACACTTGGAAGAAGTATTATTTATCACCTTTGTAGTCTCTGTTATTATTATTTCATTTTTCTTATATAATCAGATTTTTTTCTTGATAACCTGTTGTATTACTTTGATATCCATACTTGATTTTATTCAATAATTCATTTCGAACCTGTTGAGACTTGTCGAGACATTTGATGGTCGACAACAAGACAAAAGCGCTTTTACAAAAATTAATTACGTGAGCAGCGGAGCGAGAGAAAAAGACTCTGTAATTAGATTCGCGCGCGTGCATCATACTTTTACAACCGCTGCGATGTTTCTTAACTTTATTAATTGCTGCAACCTCATTGCGGCAATTTGATGCTTCGCTGTGGAGATCATTATAAGTTAGACGGCGCGGGCGCGAACGCGAGACAGCCTCGGTGTCGCACTTACCTGCGCACCTACGCCCGCGATATACACCGCATGTGCGAGTGTGTGTGTACATAGCCGCAGCAATTACTTAAGGCCCAGTCGGGGTAAGACGCTCATGTAACTTGGTCGACGAAACTTTACCGGTTACTCTCTTAGTCTCATCCATTAGTAGACGGCTCGCCCTGCGACACGGTTGCGGTTACGTGTTTCGCTTTAGCGGCCGGGTTTTTATCAACGTTGTAAGTTTAGGTGACAAGAAACACGGTAAACTGGCTATTAATTCGTGAATAGTTAAAGAAAGTTGACTAAGCCTGTGTAGACTACTACACCGAGAAAAACACTTTCTGTACAAACTGTACTTTTAGTTTCAACATTTTTTTTTTTTGAAATTACCTAAATACCTTTCAAAGTTATTTTTCGGAATTACTTAATGTAAAATGCTTTCTTTCGAGTATTTCAGTTTTGTATAAATTTTTGTGTAAATCCTATTACAGCCTTAATTTTAATACATGTAATGAGAATATTTTATTTTATACATAAATTAAATTGTTATTAAAAAATTTTATTTTTTATAATATAATAAAAGAGCTACGCGTAATAAACGAATTACCAACATTCTTATTGAATCGAGGACACTTAATTAACAATTATCTACGCATCAACTGCATTTAACAGGCGTTTGTTAGCGAAAGCTGCGTCGAATCAGCATCAGTCTTCTTTCGTGCCGTATTGTTTCCGATGACGGCATTTAATACGAAAAGTTGATTTGCATTCTCTTGAAAGCAAAATAATATCGTATTAATTCAGCCACACCGTTAATAACGAGCGACCGGAAAAGATGATCGATATCACGAGAAGGGAAGAAATATCTTTAGGAATCACTTTTAAAGATCTTTAGGGGTTGCGCCACAATTAATTGGAATTGCCTCCGTAAATTGCCGAATTAATCGCGAAATTAAAAAGGATGACGAACGAGGGAGCCGACTTCTTCCTGTCTCGAGGCATCTCACATTGATTCTGCAATTAGCTATCGACTCATCTGGCAGGACGAAGGCAGGAGTCAAATTGAGAAAGTCCGTTTCCTTGTCTCCGAGTCTGAATATACGTCTCCTTGCTCGTCTTTCCTCCCCCCCCCTCTCTCTCTCTCTCTCTGTTTATCTATCCTTGTCTCTGTCTCTGTATTTCTCAACTGCTGTTCTTTCTCTCTACACCAGCCAATTAGGTTAATTAACTCAATTATCGTTCTCTTTCTCTCCTGTTTCAGGTGCGCACCTTGTTCGTGAGCGGCTTGCCGATGGACACCAAGCCGAGGGAGCTCTATCTGCTTTTCAGAGCGTACGAGGTGAGTCTCCCTCAGAGAATTTCTCCCTATTCGCTTTATTTTATATACATATATAGATGTGCATTCGCGATGTTGAGATCAAAGGGTCCGGGAGAATTCCAGATTTGAGAAGTCAAATATTCCGACGGTGATGCGGGAGGACCCATCGCCTTCGCGAATGTGAATGACGTGATATTGAAGGACTTCTAAAGTTCTCGTAACATTAATATTCTATCGTGAAACATAATCGAAAAACGAAAATGGAAACAAAGTTTAAAAATCCAAGAGCTTGCAGAATTGAAGAACACGAAATTATTGGAATATGGCTTATTACAATTATAATCGGAATTATTTTCGGAATATTTATGTTTCGAAAAAATGCGACATTTTAGTATCTAAATTTTTGAATGTTTATTAGAATAATATTAAAAATATAATTTTTTATTAATTTCATAATTAAGCCGCATTAATTTGATTGTGCATTAGTTATTAATTAATTAATTTTTTTGTTATTTTTAGCATAAATATAAATCTCTAAATATCTCTATGAAAAAAATGTCAAACTGGTATTCTCAAGTTAATCTCACATCACTGTATGTAGATACATTTCATATTCATATTCATATTTTTCGGATGATTTTGCGTAATTTCTTTCTGTCTTTGTTATCGCGTCAATTATCTTTGTTTTCCTCGTTTGACTCTTCGCCGCTACGTTTAACTCGTCGTTCAATAAGTTCAACTACGGTCTACGGTTCTCGTGGTATCATGCGAAACGCAACATTATGACTGAAGTGTTCGAACTGTATTCACAAGGGGAATATTCCCCTTATGAATCATACTCGTCTACGCCGACCATCCGCCACAGGAGAGACGGTACTCCTCTATAACGTCATATTTACCCGACTCGGGATCCTAGTTTAGTTTGTCTACGGGGTTAATTATGTCGGTGCCAATTACGAGCTTGCATTTCAAGCTCCGACACCAACAGACGAAAAATCGATAACCATGGAATTTGATGCTCTTCATATTCCGTAATTCGGCGTGTATACAAAAACTCTCGTTATTTTTAGTTTTCGCATTCATATTTTGACGCATTCATATTCAAAACGCAATTGTTGATAAATAGATGAAATTTTATAAACTAAAAGAATAGCAAATTGAGAAAAAATAATTTTTTTTTAATGAAAAAGAAATATACCTAATTTTCAAGTTAATGAAAGCAAATTTACTTAATTTACAATTTCTAAATTAATGCTTCCTCTTTCAATATGATCTAATTAATGAAGAATCTGGCAAAATTTTTCAAAGACTATGCTCGTGAAAATTGAATACATTTTGTGTACGTTCAGTATGACGGAAACTCAATCGTGATTTAGATCGATAGCGTCCGGAGAGAAGAGAAACCGCGGTTATTTGTTGCCGGGAAAGGAAGGACAGGTGGAAAAACGGCGAAATTGTTCTCGCTCCATTTGGAAATCTCCCTCGAAAGTTAAATCCGGGAGGTTCTCTCGAGCGTGTCGTTATTCGACGCGGCGAAAAAGGCGGCGCGGCGCGACATGGCTTTTTTTACTCCTTGCTTCGAGCCTTGTTTTGTATATTCATGAAATCGTTGTGAGCAGCTCGCTCAAAGGGATTAGGATTAGTCGCGTGGGTGTGCTGGGAATTACATTTCCGTCGCGTCGGTGCCGCGAGCGCCGTGAGCGAAGTATACATAGAGACGTTCGAAAAGCGTCTCTTCTTTACGTAACGGTCCCGGGGCACTTTAAATAATGATTTTACGCGATGAAATGTAATACAGTAATTTTCTGATTGGTTTACGGTCTAATAGAAGAGAAAGGATACTCGATGAACTCATAAATTGTGTTTATGCAATCTTGAAAGGCGTTATATCGAATTGGCGTTATCTTATTATTTATATACGTAAGTGTACGATAATTATATATGATGATTTGATATATTAATAATGCTGCAAGATAATTTCAGTAGAATAAAATGTGAATTGAAAAGACTAAGTGACATTACATACAATTATTAACATATAAATGTGCATAGTAATGCGATAAAATTCTTTGTAAAGATTGATTATGCAAATCAATTCCCCATTTAACATTGTTGCGATTCAAATGGATTTTTGTTGATTTTCTGATTTTTTAATTTCCCTATGAATTTAAAAATGAATTTTTTTTACTTTAAATTTCAATTTTCTTTAATACTTTCTGAAATTAAAAAAAATTTAATTATCTTCGTTAAAAGTTCCTATTAAAGTAAACTTTTTAAAACTGAATGAAAAATGAAATATTGTTATCTACACGTATCACAGAAATTGGTCGATGTTATCAAATTGTTTTTACTCAATTGATACATACTATTCGTTTTCTATTATGACCCAGATAAAATTTTGGATGCGATACCTGATACGTTCTGTATATGATGCAGCAAGAAATAATAATTTGCCTAAACGCATAAACCTTTGTATGATCGTGATTCTTGTCATACATTAACTTTTTTCATTAAATACAAAAATTTTTATTTTGCGAATAAACAGGAAATTATTGTTACAATCACCTCAAAGCATGTTATCTCATTGAAGAGTTGAAAATTGGATCACGATAGAAACTACAAATGTCGCGAGCGCGGAAACGTGCGTGTTTCTCTGTACAATGTGCACCGCGATGTGACTGCGATGTGGGAGTGATGTATATTGACGGCGATCGTCTTACGCGCGCGAAATGCTGCAACTACTCGTATCAAGAGAGAATACGATTTCTTGGCATCGATACGACGACACATAACTGGCGACACATACCGCGAACAATAAACCTTGAGTGGCACCACCGCGCGTTATTTTCGCCCGCAAATCTCTTGCACACGCGAAGATTCCCGTCGCGCGAATCCGGTTATTAATCGTCTTTGAGATATCGTAACGTTATACGTTGCGCATAATCCGTGCGCGACCCGTTTTCCGTGGATTTACGACGAGTTTTCAGTGCGCCGCGCCGGAAGAAAAGCCAGGCAGATCAGTTGCTCGCTGACTACCAACGCGAAACTTTTGGAGAAGTGCAGGAACTACTTGCACATGGTATCGCACGAGCACAACATATGCGAATGAAAACTCGATTATACTCCCCCGAGAGGCTTTTTAATGACTGCGATATTTCATAGTTAAAGGAGTTAATTAATAATGTGCGAGACCAAACTGAGCGCCAAGAATGTTGAAATGGATACTTTAGAAATGTCACGTACTGATATATCTAATTGTAAGATAATCTAAGAATCATATTTTTTTGGATCGATAGAATGAATATTTAGTATTGAAATTTATAATGCCATATGTGCATAAATTGTTTTTAATGTGAAAAGTTATAGAAAACAATGATTGATTGATCAATCTAATAATTTGTGTTAGATACAAATCAATTTAACCTTACTGTAATTATTATAATGTTAATGCATAATTAAATTTTAGATTTTACATTTAAGATTTTTTTATTTTAATTGATATCAACAACTATGCAGCAATATTTCATGTTTAAGACAGGCTGATTAATGATGCGAGATTAAGAAGCTCGCGAGTGCCAAGAATGTTGTAACAGATACTTGGGAAATCTCGCACATCGCACATCGATCCATACGTTTAAAGTGAGACATTTAGGTGAAATTCAAATTTATCATTAAATTTCCTAATTTATTTAAATAATAATATGTTTATGTTTAAATTATTCATTAGAGAATTGTATAAAAACAAAACAGTCAATAGAATCAAAGTATAATTATAAAGCATTTAAAGTATTTAAATAATTATTTAAAATTCTTCATACATATTTTTATATTCTTAAAAACTATAAATTAAACTATAAAATTTTTTCCATTAGATTTTACTTTTATTTTATTATATACATATATATGTATATAATATATTTATTATATATTATTTTCAGATAATTATTATAATTGCAGATAATTATTATAATTACAGTTAATTGATTGTGTTATTAATATAAATCTCGGAAAATGCTATAAAGCATTTTTGCGATGTGCTCGCGTATGCAAGTTTGAATTCGAAAAACGTTTCGTAGCACGTCGGATAAACATTCAGAGACTTACCGCGCTCTCTAATTGCGGCTTCGTTAATTAGCACTTCCATCGCGATCGTGCAATTATTAACAGTTTGGTACTCTGGTAATGAACACTACTTACAGCGTTCGCATGTAACCGAGTACTCATTCTGCGCGGTCCACTTGCGGTTCTATTATAAAAATTAAGGAAACGTTACTGTGAAGATTCTCCTTAATTTTTAGTGGTAACACGAAATAAGATTCTCGATAGCGCAATAACGCAGTGTTATACATTAAACTCGCAACAAATTAAAAACTCTCTTACACGACTAATAATCGGCTTCTCCTGTAGCAGGAAACGGAATAAAGCACGTTAGCAGTAAAATAGTTCAAGCGATAGTCGTTAAGAAAGTCACGCATACTTTAGCATTTACGTTAGATATAATATTTAATAAAATATATGAATGTCTTGCTCCACTTTTTATTCGGTACTTTTTATTATTTTGAATAGTTTCCGTAAATCCTGTGGCTAAAAGATCCAAGGCAAACATATTTTGGCTAAATCACGCAATCATATACATTACTATATTTTTAAAATAGTTTCTGAGAATAGAAATTATATTTCTATATTAGTTATTTTATTATAAATTTTCAAATATTTAATTCAATATTGTAACATTTGTTTTTTATTTTAAAAAAGAGTTACTTTAAAAATCAGAAGATTTAATCAAAGAAGACTGTCTAAATTATTTTTACCAAATTTTTAAAAACAAAAAATTTGTTTTGTGTTATATTTTACTATTTAGAAATGAAAAGCGGACTTGTATACGTCTATTTTTCAGTTCTTATTCTATATACTGTATGTATAAAACCATCAGAGAGCTTTGTTTTCTTTTTTAAGCAAAATCCACAGATATCATATTCATATAAAGTCAATTTTTTTATTTAACTATATCGCTAACAAACAATATTTTGATATGATAGAAGTTTTAATAATGTAATATTTTTTTCTGTTTCAGGGGTACGAGGGGTCGCTGTTAAAAGTCACGAGTAAAAATGGGAAAACAGCGTCGGTAAGTTGCCATCGCTTAATTGACAATATAATTAGTCGCTGTTACGTTTTCGATATCGCGTTTTTTAACATTCTGAAAAAAGCGCAGCATCGAGCTTTTAACACAGATAAATTTGACCTAGATTCGTGCACGCGGTAGCTCGATGCTGTCGATATACGCCGTTTCTTCATGCACTTGAGAAGACGAAAGAGATAAAATTGGATCCCGACTTTTCTTGCACATTTCTAGAAAACGTACATTTTGAGAAAACTTGGAATCAATTACATGAAGTAGTGAAAATAGTAAAAACTCTTCCTCTCTCTGTCTCTCTCTCTCTTTTTTTCTAACATGACTATTCTCAAGGGAAAAAATGAATGGAAAAAGTTGGACGGTCAAACCGCAAGTTTCGATCGAATTTTCGGACCACGGGGGAGTTTACGTGATTTCATGCATTCTGTGTTATACACTCTTGCCGATTCTTTTTACCGACCTATTTTTATTAACAAAATTATATAATATATCAAATGTCACTTATTACATATTTATATAAATTTATCATTACTGATTGTGAGTAAAATTTCTTTGTTCTACAAAGATATAGAAATATGGTTTTTTTCTATTTCAAATATTTCTTTTTGAAAATAACAACTCGCAGAATTTTGGAGATACATTGCAAGAGTTGCATTATTTTCTTTCTATATATGAAAGAATGAAAAGTATTTTGACGTCTTATTATTCCATGTTACGTAAGCTTCGAACTCGCGAACATTAAAATTACAGTTTAAAAATGAAAAATTAAAAACGGTAGCTGCTTATGCTAAAAGCTTTTTTTATTTATTCAAAGCGCACTCGTTGATTACGTGAGTCACGAAGCCTTAGAAATATCTAATCAGCCGACACAGAGAAATACATCAAATTTCATCATGCGGCAATGCCATCGCGCGCTACTCAACCCAGTATAATCCCCCGAGATAACATTAATTTATGCGGCGACGCTAGAACAGTACACGCGAGAGCATACTGACGCTGTAAAGTCCTTAATCCATAAAGCATTTTAACATTTTTTATTCTGATATCTATTTCTTTTTATTTTGTAGCCTTTACTTGCCTTTACTTGCATCTCGCGCGCGATAGATACTACGACTTTCTAAAATAAAACTGCGACGATTGTATCGACCGCTAAAGAATCTCATTTCACTCGAGGAACGTCGAGTGGCGGATGCTAAAAAAATTATAATGGATCTGGGTATAGCAAATCTTCAAATTCCATTTTGGCCTACTATTCTTTACAGTTAGGAGTAATGAGAATTATGGAGCCTTGGGATGTGACGACAGGCTCGAATTTATTTTGTATTCGTAGTTTAGTCATACTTAAAATTTGTGAATTGCAAGATAAGATAAATTTTGAAATTTGTGAGTTCTCCGATATCTATAGATTCTTGAAGCTATCAATTTTAGAGATTACAGATCTTTCGTTCAATGTAAAACTTCGGATTTGTTTTCCGTGAATTTATGAAATCTATCAATTTGATTTTACGGTTTTATCTTTGAACACATCTCAATTCTTGGTTCTATATATTCTCGAATATATCAATCAATTTCCTGTTGCGTGAATGTATTAAATCTGATATTTCAACTTCACACATATATGTGAATTCTTAAATTTATAGAAATTTTCAAATATTAAAAACTGAAAATATTATTTCTTTATCGTTAGTGAATTTGAAGCTTAATCTTATGACATTTGCGAAATGTCCAAATAAGGAATCCTTGCTTCGTCTATCATTGTAACTTCCGTCTGTGTTCGACATTGATTATCAGGATAATCCATGGATATACCACGCAGAATAAAGTTAATAACATGTTTTCGTTCCTGCATGCGGTTTGACCTCGTTGTAAGCAGCGCGGAACGCAAGCGGCGGCTCGTAATGGTCGCGGTGATGTAATTGGATATAATACGAGCAGAATGTGAATAAAACGGACGAGAGAGGCACAGAGCCGGAGAGGCACGGTTTCCGTGTGAATGTTGCTTAAACCTCCTTGGCCACTGGCACGGTTGGGTACGACTGACTGTGCGAATCGATAGCGGGTCGGACCAACCTTTCTGCCATTTGTTTCCTTCGGTCATCGTTGCGCCGGGAACGAAAAAGCAGTAGCTAGTTGCCGAAGAGCAACTTCTCAAAAATGGCGACGCGCTGAAAAGATTTTCAAATGTTGTTAGAAGCTTTTGTTGTCTCGCATTCTTCCGTTATCTAGTGCGATGTGCCATTGCGGAGTCCGTACAAAGCCCCTTTGTGATCTCGGTGATGATGATTTATCTTCGCTGTGGAGAGTTGCCGTTGAAAATCTCCTACAAGCGAGAATTTATCTCCTCTTGATCCAATTGAGATTGCAGTTCTTTCGGCTTCTTTTACAGATTAAGCTCGAGTCGATTTCAGTTTAGTAAGATTAAATCGATCGTATAATAATAGAGGGTTACGGTTCCCCGATAAAAACTTCTCTCGTACCTGCTATTGATGAACTCGAAAAAAATCTTCAGTTGTACAGCATAGCTAATTACTTGCCTCTCGGAATTCATTTGATTTATAAAAATCGAGTAAATAATATTGCAACATTAATTGGTTTTTAACGAAATAACGAAAGAAACCTTTTGTCTCTTTCGTTATTATTACATTGAGATTATCGGATGAATGCGACAATGTAGGTAATAACTTTTGCGTGATGAAATTAATAATTATTATTTCTTAACGGGTTTTTAAAATGAAAATTTCATAATACGTAACCGTTATTTTTATAATTGAAAATCTATTTTGTTATATGAAAGAGAGTTAATTAAGAGTGTCTCAATTACTCGGTTGTATTTTGTTCTCACGTTGTTATATTTGCTGCGTTTATTGACTTTTCTTACGGAGAGAAAAATATTTTTTTGATGCAAAGGTAGAAGCGGCAATCAATTAAATTTCGGGGCACTTAAACTCGACAATCTTGTGAACAACGAGTGTCGTTAAAAAAAGATTCGCGACATAGGCGTCATAATTCTCAGACCCTTCGATTATACACGACCACGCTGCATCCTGGGCGAAGTGGCGGCTTTACCTGTTTCTGTCTGAGGTTACATGCATAATTACATGCGCATTTACATGGCCATGGTGCATACGGGTGCAGGTTGTCGCCGCCGCGATGGCGGCACAAAGAACGCCGATGCCCGGAAGAAAAGCCGATACGCGCCGTCGCGGTTCGTGTATACATCAGGACCGCGGTGTACGACAACAGCAACGAAAAAAAAAGAAAGAAAGAAGAAAAACACAAGCGAAAGAAGGAAATCGATCGTCCCGTGGCCGCTGCACGCATGACCATTAACCTACATCGCATCACGATGCACGTATCGATAAAAAACCGCTTGATGGCAAAACGACGATATTACATTTGGGTATTCCGTGTCCCGATTATTCCGCGAAGAATTATTCCGCGAATTCGCGCGATGCACGCTAGGAAGCACGCGGCCCGAGTGCGCCCGGCGTGACTGTATCTGATATTCGAATCGAGATGGAAACGGATTGGCACCCGCCGCGGAATAAAAACGGCCACGGGTCGGTGGTGCACGCCGCGTTCAATTGCGAGAACCGAATGCCCGTTACGTGCGTCAGGTGAAAGTGCGGCACGTCCACTTTTTTTCCGTTTGTAATTTTAATCGGGCTTGATTTAAGATCTATGACTGCGAGTTTATTGGATCTAAATTTTTTATAGAACTATTTCGTAAAACTTCCACGAAAATATTAACCTAGATATAATTAATGGACCAATTCAATCAGTCTCGTTCAATTCAATAAGTCTTCCCTCAACACGTTAGGTTTTATTTCGTGAAATATTTAAGAAATAAAGATAGTAAAGTCTTAAAAATTCATTGTTTTTCCATTGTATTACGTATGATGACATTAATATAATATTAGAATCATTAGTATTGTGCAATAATTACGATATTGATTTTAGAGAAGGTTACTGCGAAATATTTTACAAGTTGGCTAAATATTATTTGCATTTTAACTTTTCCTCTCTCAAGGCGCCTCGATTTCGGGATTGCGCGCACTCGATCGAGTAGGATCCAATTTTATTCTTTCGGATGCATGAATATTCGAGGGAGGTGGCGCGGAGGCAAACGGTAGCGAGTAACGAATCTCCGCGTTAACGATCGGGCATTTCTATCTCATCGCATCGATAGAATCGACACCTTCAATTGCAGCTGGTGCAATCACGCGATGCATTATGAAGCGCAGTAGGTTCGCCTTGACGGGCGATCGTTAGCGCGGATTGATCCGCGCGTTTTCGCGTCGCGACGCCCCATCGTCCTCGTTGCTCCGTTAATTCCGTATAAACCGATGGAATCGATGCCGTCTACCGAATAAATTAGCGGCTGCGCGCGCGCAGATAAAAGGGCGAGTGTATATTGAGAGATGCAACCCGCGATGCAACCAAGAGAGAAAGGATGCGCGACAATGATTCCATGATAATCTCGGTCAGCAAAATATTTCCTATACCTGCAACGCTATATCGATGGTAAAATACCATTTTGCATTTATTGTATTTATTGTGTGTACTATCATGATAAGATTATAAATTAAATTGCCGTGGACAAGTAAAATAATTT
>JAJVSH010000020.1:1761686-1788048 GCA_021460005.1 Tetramorium alpestre | reverse complement strand
TATGAACAGCTTACATTTTATAAGAAAGGGACGGATATAGTTATTTTTACATTTCTACTTTTAAGATAATTCAATATTAACAGTAACATTAGCAGTAGATTCAAAATTTTATTTGAATCTATTACTAGAATTAATATTGAATCATCTTAAAAGTGGAAATGCAAAATTTTATTTGAATAAATTTAAAGTTTATTCCTTTATTCGAATAAAGGAATTATACACTTACACTTACATACTATTCTATTTTTTTTTAAGAAGAGGATACACTAGGTGTTTTTTAATGTATCATTGTTTCTGGGTAAATTTCATATTAATCATACGAAATATCTATAAAATAGTAATTTGCAATTAATGTATGATTCATTTCTTTGTTAAGATAAAATAAAAATTGGAAAAAAGAAAATGCAGATATTTTTGCAAATTAAGTTTTAGGAGTGCATATAGATAACACAAAACTTTTTTTTTAATCGATTTCGACGAATCCTTACAATCTTATATTCCAAGTTATTTAATATTATTAACAAGTTAAAAAGTTGTTAAATGATTTTTATTGATATCTTTCGCGAGCACACAAAGATTTTCTCTTCAGAAATAAACGAGAAATCCGTTTTAACATTTTATCCGATAATCGCGGATTACTTTGCACAGCGACTGTTTATCTCAGTATATACTTATTATGAAGGACAAGCGTTCCCAAATGAAAACAATATGGATAGCAAAAATGCGTTGGCGATTCTAAGTTTGTTCGCTAGCAAACTAGTGGCGGCGATGAAGCGCCTGTCAAGGGAGAGAGAGAGAGAGTGAGGGAGAGATGCTAATCGTGAATGTGACGAATAAAACGCTTTTTATTGTTTATTCTTTTTTCTTATTTCAGCCGGTGGGATTCGTGACTTTTCACACAAGGGCAGGCGCGGAGGCGGCGAAGCAGGATCTGCAGGTAATAGCCCTTTTCTCGCAGGAGTCGCGAGGCAAGGAAAAGTCGCGGGGAAAGTGGTAGACTTCTCCCAAAGGTTTCAGAGTTGACGCGGGGTTGATCTAGTATACATACACAGTGACACTCACTCGTACAGATATGCCCAGCAGTATTTTTTTTTTCTTTACGACTCCACCCTGCCTTAGATTCTCCAGCTGGCACGGGTTAATGCTCTACCTCTAGCTCTTACCTCCATTAGTTACTACATCCACGAGATCTCTCTATCTTCTGACTACTCATTTCTCTCTAGCCCCGTAGCTTTTTCTCTCTATCTTTCTCTCTTTTTCTCATTGGGACCTAACGTAGTATTACCTTCTGTCTACCTGTATACGTACCAAGGCGTATTGTAATAACGCTGCACCGTGTGGCATTATCGATATATCTATATATGGTGTTGTTTGCCTTCCGACAAGTATCATCCCGTTGCATATACATATATCTAACAATAAGTATATTGAAAAAATTCGCTGACACTGTGCGAAAGAAATTATCTGCAAACTGTAATGGAGTATGGCAGAAAGAAAAATAAATGATCGATTTTACTTATACATCACTTTCTTACTAATTCGGAAAAAGAATATTATAAATTCAGAATGTTATATTTGTAATATTTTAGATTTTTAATTCCTGGATGAATTTTTTAAATCTTTGGGCATTTCGCATTTTCTCTTTGAGTTTTACATTTCTGAAAAATTTTCAATACTGTTACAGACAACATTGCATTTAATGCATTTAATGCGTATCACACAAGCTAAAAAATAATTTTAATTTTCTTTTGTGCACGATAACTGTGAATACACATATTGATCATCTGAAATATGAATATATTTATATGTAACGCGTATATATGTATCTGTAAATACATATATTTGCGGGGTGATCAACGTTGATTTAAAAACTTTTTCGTAACGTCACGCGACATACTTTGGCGTATACCTATGTATAATTCGGGCGCGAATAGCTCTACAGCTTTCGTTGTACGACAGTAATTAGATCGAGTTTTCTGGTTAAATTGGTCACCCCGTATAGCTCTACCATACCGTTGCAACTGACCTCACGCAATCTGCAATGTTATATAACCCAAGTACGGTAACGGTATACTACTACGTACGTATATACGTACCGCGTAGAGAAACATCCTTTTGTCGGATGGACACGTTCGCTGGAAACACCCTAGAACGGACTAACGAGCCTTATGAATACACATACAAGGAGAGAAACACACACATACGTACATACATGAATACATGTCTACACGCCCTTGTGCTAATTTCCCTTCTACCTGGCGTAATCCCATGTTATTATTATACCTACATCACTTTCGTCGCTAGCCACCTGTGATTCGATCGGCCTCTTCGGTTTGATTTCGCACGCGCAAAACATACGCCATAGTCTGAATAGAGTTTGAACGCTGCATTCGGCGTAGCTTGTGAGTCTTCCGATATTTTTTTTATTCCTTAAAAATCGGTGAGAAAATTTTTTTATGATAAAACTTCATTGCACAATTCTTAGATTNCTAGATTTTTTTTTTTTTTTAAAGACAAAATATCTCTGTAATTAGATTTCTTAACAATTTATAAAGATAAAAGATATGATGGTTGATATAGAACGAAAGTATCTATTACGATAAAATTAATTTAATTTCTACAATTAATTAATTAAGATACGACTTATGTGAATAAATTAATTTGAACATTTATATAGAATAAATTTGAACAAATTACTTGTTACTAATATATTTACTTATAATTATATGCAAGAGTTTAATAAGTAATTGAAAATATAATTAATGTAATGTTTTACATTGTTCATTTAATAATTATAAAATAATATTTAAATGTTTCTATACAGTTTTTCATTGTCAGTTTTAAAAATAAACAAAAGTACTTGAATCATTTTAAGAAAATATCCGAATGCCAACGGTTTATGAAATACAGATTAACGTTATATTTTCGTACACATCTATCTGGCTTACTTTTATGTTAAATTTATGATACAAAATGAACGATGTCAGTGAAATATATTGAAGGAAAATAGTTTACACATCACAAAAAAACGTGATCGATATCACTAGAGTAGATAGCGTGATCTAGTTTTGTGGACATTATTACGGATAATAAGGATAAAACTGCAGGAAAATTTGCAGAAGAACTACATGACAATTGTTTGAAAAAAATATTTTAACATATGTATGTCATATAAATATATATTATGTAAATGTTCATAATACATAGAGTAGCAAATATTTTTAACGTAATGAATATGTTAATTTTTTGTTGAAACAGATATGTAATACACATAGAACTCTTTTATCTTTAAAAGATAATTCGCAACTCTTTGCCTTTCAACCAAAGGATCACTTTGAAGAAGTTGTTGTGAAAAGAAACACAATACGCGTAGAAAAACATGCAAGGTCTATTAAAGGCGTAATTTTATTTCTAGCGGAAGACTAACTACCGACACGCTAGTGACGAAAGAAGGGCTCTCCACTATCGCTCTAATTTTTTTTCTTTCTGTCATCTTTGCCTTACTACACTACCACCATCCATCCACGTGTGCTCCCGATTTACTAATTTAGGGAATCTATTTGCAGCAGGGGGTTAGATTCGATCCTGATATGCCACAAACCATACGTTTGGAATTTGCAAAAAGTAACACAAAGGTTAGCAAACCCAAGCAACCAGCCGCTGCAGCAGCCACCTCGCACCCCGCTCTGATGCACCCTTTAACGGGACGTAAGTATGCACCGCCACTCGTTCACTTGCTGGATACGTCTCACTTACTATTTCTCACCCACTGCACCGACTACAAAGTGTCCCACTTCCTGTTGTCACTCGGCTGTTTTTTTTCAAAAGGATTTTTTTACATACGTACCCTCCCCCGCCCCTCCACCAGCCACCGCAACGGGATCTCAGATCTCGTCATCGAGAATCGTACGACAACCGATCGAAGTACGAAGGGGTTTCTCGCGGCAAACCTTCGCGATTAATATCGTAAGGTATGTACATCAAGTATATACAGGTAATATACATACGCGGTATATTATCGCGGTTACAATGGCGCTTATGTTGCGCAAATTATCGTGCTTATTACGGCGCAGGATCGACGATAATAATATCTGTGTCGAGTATAGATAATCTCCGATTTCCGTGGTGACTATATACTGCGAATCCGCAATCCGTCTAAAGCCAACGCGCTGTTATTTTCTCAGACAACATTAGATCGATTCTTTGTTCTCGTGATGTGTTATTCTGACTCGGATTTGTTTATTTATCTGTCTACCTATCTTCATTTGTACTTATTTCAGTTTTTAAAAAAAGTATAGATTTCTTACAACTTATATTTAATATAAATTATATATATATATATGTATACACACACAGTACTAAAAATTAATTATTTGATGTTTTATTGTTTAATTATTTTTTATATATTTATAATATATTATTATATTTTATAAATGTATTCACCACACATTTATATTGTAAAACATCGTGTGCATTTAACAAGCAAATACTTTATCCTCGTCTCAATTTTTGGTTAACAATCGGCCAATTTGAATAAAATTGATATATTTTGAAGATTATTTAATTCGATTGAAATAAAATAAGCAATATTTTAAATATCAGATGATTTATACGAAATTTTCTATACGAAATTCTAATAAAAAAATATTTTAATATTAAAAAAAGACGTTTGTGCCTGCGTACTTTCATCGTTGTTGGACGGTTGTGTTTAATGCGTGTGGGCATGCGTTCTTTTAAGGTATCCTGGGTATAATCTTATCGCACATTCCCGTGTGTGCGTTATTAACATTAAAAGATATAACATTAAGAACATGTGAGAAGTGCTAGTTATCTGTCCATATGCATTGCGTGGTGCAGATGGGTGGAGAATATGAAGAAAATTTATTATAATAATGAACCAGAAATGTAAATCTTTCATGCTTTATATTTTTAGGATATTTTGTATATGTGAAAAATATCTCAAATAATATCAGATAAAGTTTATTCGATAAAGATAATTTTTATTCGCAGTTAAAGGTTATGAGCAAAATCTGTGGTCGAAGGATTAAAAATCGTGAAAAAGGTGTAAAAATTATAACTTATAATTAACATAATTGACGCAATTGATTCGCGTCTATTGTACGCTTACACGGGATTATTTCGAGCGAGAAAAAAGCTTAAAACAGCTTAATAGTAAATGTAATAACAGTACGTAATCTTGCCTATGCACGATTAAGAAATGTGAAAAATCTGTAGGTATGTTTTATATAAAAATAAAACAGGACAGAAGAAAAGGCGATCACGAATGGTCAATCCGAGCGGTATACGTATATCTCGCGGATCGATCACGGGTAATGGAACGAGAGGAGCGGAATAAAGTTGAATAAATCTCGAAGGTCTGCACGTTTACGGGCTACGTGCGCGTTTTGCGCACGCAATAAATATGTATTTGTGTCACATTGCGGAAACAGACTTGCCGGACGGACGTAAAGCGCATCAGTTTCCGAAGAAACAGCGACTGTGATAAATTTTGTTGTTGCGGGTGCTGTCTGATTTTTGTATAGAATATAAGATTGTCTTTATTTCCATAACATCCGAACGCATCATCCGCCAACCGGTGATTTATTATCCGTGTCAGTGACAAATGAATTTAAAGTACAGTTATAATGATTTTTGTGACATAATAAGATTGAGGGCCTTTAGTATATTAGTAGATTATTTTAAATATAAAATGAGACAATTGTGTTTAAAATTTATTTTAAGTCTTCATTATGTCACTGATTTATCAATTATACTGCATTGGCGAAATAATTTATAGCTTTTCTTAATTCTCCTTTAAATGTTTTTTTCATGTTAGGTTGACCATCAAATCTTTTAAGTCTTAATGAAAGATTACAGAAAAAAGTCATATATAATACATATATTGTAGAATCATTTTGATAATAATGTCATACAATTCTTTGAGCAATTTTCTAATTTGAGGAATTTAACATTTTGCGGTGTACGTAGAGAGACGAATCGATTATTTAAGTGTCTAAACATTAGTAGTACCAAACGGTACTATCCTCCTCGATTGGAACCAGCCGTTAATGGCGTTCTTAATATCGCGCAAATAGACCGTATCTAGCGTCGGGAAATTTCGCGGAATAATTTCGTTTTAGGTGGTAGCAATTTCGCACGATGACCCAATTTCATCGTGCCGCACGCCAAGCCACGTCAATAAGACATAATCGAACTGCCAAACGTAGCTTCGACGGGACTATCTTTATAGACATACCGAAGAAATCGTAGAAATAAAATTATTGAAATAACTAATGAATATTCGCCGTTTAATAATTTTTAATCAAGCAAATGTTTAATTTGTTTTTTTTGTAACATTATTTACGGCATTATTAATAATCTTAGACAAGTTTTAACTAAATTACAAATTAAAAGGTGTTTGTTAATTTGTAAGGTAATTTTTAAATTACGTAATTATATGACATATTATATATGGTATATATATAATTATATATATATATTATTATCACGGAATAATAAATAAAAACTGACAATTTTTTGGCGGTATATCGAATATGGATTCGAGTTTTCTTTTATAATGATTCGATGAGACTTATAATTGTGAAGATATTTAATGTTAAAAATGAGAGAATATTGATCTCTATTATGTAAAAATAATATAATATATTCTGAGAATATAAAAGTTATATATACGTGCTTTCTAAGACAGATTTTAGAATTTGTTGCTAACGCTTTTCAAACTCTCGGAGTTATATTCGACTTTTCTCTTCTATATTTCAGGAAATAAAGCATCGGCTTTGAGTTTATCCGAAGTAATTCGTTGTTTCGAAATCGAATTTAAATGTAAACGATATCTTGGGATAAATTTACATAATAGCGTACCGGTGAATTAGTCTTTAACGTGAAGAATGATCCAGTTTTGAAAATAATAGTAAACTAAAAATAGTTACTGTAAAAATATAGTTCAGATGTATATCAGATTTCATGCATAATTATACATGACATAACAGATTTCGGATCCTTCTGAAGCGGAGAAAATAATGCAATAAAAGAATTTTATCATTTTCATAAACTGTTTTATTTCTAAGAATATATGAAGATATGTTTAGATCAATGATACAACAGTAACTTGGCACAGATTTCGTAACGGCTTCGGTTACCATTCACTTTGCGCGGAATGCTCGTATCGATGATAAAATATGACTCATACGGGAAGTTTCTGCACTTTGATCATGCAAAAGCGGCAAGAAAAAAAAATACAAACGCATGTCAGGTTTTTGTGACGATTCTCAACTCTATTTGCATAAACATCTTCTAATCAAATATGATTTTAGAGCGATTAACATTGCAAATGTTTCACTTATAGAATTATTTTGCATATTTAATCGTACATACATACATATACATATACGCATATTGTTATATAATTTTTCACTCATATAGTCTTAAAGAGAAATGTTATATATTTACGTTAATTAGAAAACATAATAAATAAAAAATATATAATTTTTAATTCCGAATAAATTTTATTTTGATTCTGAATAAAATTTTTATTTAAATATTTTAAAATAAAGAGTTATAATGTTTATGGTTATGGTTATAAACAATGTCCATTTTTAATATTTTGGTCAAAGTTCACTTTAAAAGAATCGAAAAATCTGTTATTAAAGTATGCGATAAAGGTATTAGGAAACTTCAAAAAGATTCTTTAGGGACACTATATATTGCCGAAGTTTAGTCAAATTTTCGGTTGAGAGACGCTGGTTTCTTGCATATCAAAAGTTACGCGAGACGCGCGCAGGTTCAATAAAATTTATGATCGCTACCTAAACTGTTTGCTGGTGAATTATGGAAGAGAATAGTCGTAAGGAATAATCAGGTTAAATTGTATCTACACGACCACCAGTGGTCGTTAATATCTGATGTTTTGTTGAATATATAACCGCACGAACGGCTTTCGTATTTTTCTACGTAAAGTGTAATTAACAGATAAATTAGACGACATTTCTAAAAATTCCGATATATCTTTCACCGATGGTCTTATTAAAGTCACGTCTTTTACGTTTTTTTTGTCTTCTGCTTTTCTATTTTTCTTGGAGAAATTATTATTATCTTTCACAATTGCAATATTTTAATATCCTTTGTTAATTTTAATAATGTTTATTGGAGAGATTATGATTCTGCAGTGTAAAATCCAACCTCGACGAAATTAACGCTATAAATTGTCGTCTGTTGTATTAAGACCCAAGATTTGCGCGAGAAGAAGAGTACGTTGATTGTACGCTCCAAAATTCATGGTCCATTTAACCGAGTTTTCCGCGTTTGACCGTGCGTGCTCAGACGTATTATGCATTATCTACGCGCGGAGGAATGCAGCCTGCATTTTCCCGCTGGAAAATGGTATGCTCGGTTGGCTTTTCGCACGCTGCCGGAGCCCCCGCGATGTCGACGCGCGGTGTCGGTGTGGAGCTGCACCGCAATAGCGTTAGCGTTAACATAGATCCGCATACGTGCGTTATATTGAGTTGGCGAGACGCGACGCCAAGAAGGTGTTGCAGGTATAGGTTCGTGCGAAAGGCCACGTGCGTTGTTCGCGAGTCGTTGCGAGGGTTGCGTGTGTCACAAATGACGGCTTAGAATCGATATAGAAACTGCGCGTTCTTTTAAAAAGGACTGCTCTTTCGTAGAATTTTTTTCCCATCGGAAACATACCTCATTTCTTACTCGCCTATGAATGCAATACGTACTCGAGAATAATTGTCGTCGTCTGTAAGTCCTACGTTTCGCGTGGTCGACGATAATAAACAATGCAGCAATTGCATCTAGTCGCGCCAGAAATTCTCCTAATTATATATTTATTATATAGCTTTTTTAATGGATATAAATGTAGTTCTGAGAATTGTGCTACAATTATGGAAAATGAGTCAAGGTGATTTATATCGATTATATAATTTGCTAGAGTTACTTATTTTTCAAAATATATTGGTCATATACCGCTGTTAATTATTACAAAGTTAATAATAAATATTGAAACAAGTTATTTCAGACCAATGCAAAATCTTATTTGAGTTTTCATTTTATTGTGCATTGAGTTTGCTAATTTCTTATTGTAAATAGAACATTAACCTTGATATATTAATTTAAATAATGCAATGAGAGAAATATAAAAAAAAACATATATCGATAAGCAGAGCGTGCAATGGCTGATGTCACTGAGTAATAAATAACGAGAGAGATATATGTATATGATACTTTCAATATGAAACACAAATGCAAATACTCTAATCAAGTGTGAGAACAACATATTTACAAATTATATAGAACACTTAACATTTTATAATTTTTTTCCTATTGCTGTTATATTACAGCAATTTAGATTTAAATTTTTATTTACAAATAGAAATATTTAATAGAAGAGAAAAGAATTTCCAATTTATTATTACAATTATTAATTGGATGAGAGGCACGTAACACAATTAACATAAATTCTTAAAAGCTGAAAGATACACTTTAACTACAAGTAACAAATAAAATGTTTGCGCAATGTGCAAACGGTAATAAGCTTTGTAAAATATATTTCCAAGATTTGAATTAATCATTCGGTTAGATCGCGTTTTTTGCACATTGCGAATAAGGAACGCATTGTGCAAATGAATCTCCACTATGCAATAATACGAAGAAACTCTAGTTGAACGCGTGAGAGGTGTTAAATAAAATGTTTCGTCGTGACTTTTATTAACAAGTGCACGAGAATTGAAACATTTCGAAGGAAGGCAATAAAACTAGAGAATATGCAAATCGTCAAAATTATAAATCTGCCATAATCGTTGTAATACAAGCTGTACAAGTTATTACAATGTATGTTTGTATTATTATTCGAAGAAATGAGAGAGCTTGTAATCAAAACTCAAATAATCGATTATGGAGAAATTAAAAATATGTTTAGTTATAGTTTGTATATGCAAATAATCAAGTCTTTTAAACAATAAATTAATTTCTTGTTATTTTATATATTTTTATTATTATCAATTTCGTGGAGTTTAATTTAAGAATTAATGCGGGAAACGAGATATAATTTTTCATGAATATGTTTAATTACGTAATAAATCTATTTTGCAATAAAATCTTTATAGTTGAATAAATTGGAAGGCAACGTGTTCTTTTCGAATTTATTGGATTCACTCGTCGTTTGCGAAATAAATGAAAAGAAAATAAAAAAAGTCTGATCGTCGACAACGGTGAAAGCTTTCTACCTAGACGGTGCGCGTTTACTCGAGCCTGTATGCTTCGCCATGCGAATCGGAGGTCAGCCTAGAATCAATAAAGTGCACAGTCCTGGCAGGGACTAAAACACACCACCGAATGGCAGACATATACACGTAAAGGCTTATGCAGTGGCTTCTGTTGGCGAACGATCACATTTTAATGGAAATAAAGCTTCTTCGCTCGAAGGGAAGGAGAAAAGGGACAAATCTCAGGAGATTTCATGGGATTTACAATAGTTGCCTAACTTTTGGAAAATTAAATTGCTGCAATTCTCTCGTTACATAAAAATGTTGGCGTGCAGTTGGAAACAATACAATTTTCATTGCAGATATAATTAGTTTCTGTGTATATAGAATAACATCTTTTAACTTAACTTGGAGATTAACTTATAACAAAGAACTACAAAAAGAGAGAGAAAGGGAAAAAAAATTTTAGTTAATCGGAACATCTGGTCAGAAATATTTTGTGATTTTAATTATGCAGCTTTTCACAATTAAAATTATGATTACTTACTTTCTATTTTTGTTTATGTTTTGAAGTTTTTCATATAAATAAACAATCGCCGATTAACCGATGACTAATTTAATCGAGATTCATTGAATCATATAATCATATTAATAATATCAAAAAATATAATTTACAATTTAACTTTTATTACGTAATTATAATTCAGATAAATGTAATTATAATTGATAACAGAGAAACATAGAAAGTAATTTCGTTAAATTTAATTATGAAATTAAATTACAGTTATATGAATAGAAAGAGATGTATCATATATATATATATATATATATATATACATATTGTTTTATTTATTGTACGGATCATTAAGATACATTATTACAATGATAAATCTCAGCATAATTGTAAATGTATTAATGTCAGAGATACATTTTATCTTGCATTAAAATCTATGTAAAATTATAGCTGGCTTGTCATCGAAAGAAATAGATTGGATATAGTATATGCTGCCTAGTCGATCGCTCGGACATAGGCGACCGAGTGACGTGAGATTTCGCGATATTCGATCGTGTTGCGAGGCCGTATGAAAGAGCGTTTTGTTATACATTTGCCAATGTGGCAATTTATACAAGTAAAAAAAAATAGCGAATAATTGCGCATTTGTAATGGATCGCAATGAAAAAGGCGCGGCTTCACGTGGACGCGCCATGGATAAATTTTATATTGATTATTAATTTTGCGTCGATCTCGTCGCTATTATTTCTTGCAATTTTGTTGGCATTCGCATACTCAATTGCAATTTACAATAGCAATTGAGTATGCGAATGCCAACAAAAGAGGAGCAAATAAGTATAAAACAAATGCTCTATTAAGAAAAATCCGTATAGATACATATGTAGATAGTGCCATTAAGCTGACAACAAAAGTCGCTCGGAAATTAGAATTAAACAACTAGAGGCTAAAATGTTTCGAGGAAAGCGAACAATGTAAATATTATGAATTGCGTAACGAGATCAGTGTCGTAAATGAAGGTTCGTCGGCAGATCGCTGGGAAGACGCTCGGTTTACCATTGTCACTGGCTCGTAATGCCTAATCATAAGTCCCTCTCCAGCGATTTACCGGCTTCCAAGAAGATCATTTTTTTCATGTCGTGCCGTCGGCGATTACGCTCGATGGCGCACTACACTCTGCCATTACACCGCGAATAATCTGCGTCGTGTTGCTCCCTGGAGTGGCAATATTTGCGACACGAAGTTTCTAAATTTTACGTAAATTTTACGTAAAAACGATAAATTAATTTCTACTAGTTATTTATAAATAACTTAATTGTTTGTTCATAAGTGAAAAATAGATAAATAAATAAAAATAAAGCATTAGGAATGGAATGGACTTAAATTGTAAGAAGTAATCTATATTTTTATATGGCAAAATAAATGTTTGAAATTTTATAAATAAGTTTATAAATAATTCGGCTACATTAATTTATTTTGAATAAGAAACAGAAAAGAATATCTTTATAAATATATTTTATATTATCGTTAAAGGATAAAAAATAATTATTTTTCTAGCTTATTGTATTGATATTAATTCAATATGTAAAATATTTATTAACTATATATCTATTGACGTAGAGTAATTTATATATAATCTTATGTAATTATTATTTTATTGCGATATGTAATCGTACATTAACCAAGATAATCCTTAATATGTCTGAGCTTTTATCGATCTTTTTTAATCTCATCGTCCAACTTTCGAAAATCCCTGCGTACCATAATTATCGTTTTCATCTTTGTACGCTTTCGTAACTTTTAGCAAAAAAAGAATCATAAATTGAACATTATTGATCATTGTGTAAGCGTTAGTCTAAAATGTCGATCAAATTGCGTTCTTTCCTTCGACCACAAGAAACATTTGTCACGTAAATTATATAATTTATAATATTTTTTTTTGGTTAGAGATATATCTAATCTCGATCACGAAAAGGACAAAATAATTTTATGTATACTTTACTTTTTATTATAAAAAGTGTATTGAAAATATCACGACGATTACAATCTGAATTACATTGAAATAATCTATGTGACCTTTCGGTCGCATTGAAAAGTACGTTTCACCTCGAACTCTATACATTTTATGAGATATTTAAATAACTTGTTTTAACCGCGAATAACACGATTTTATGACCTGTTAATAATAAATATCATTAGTTTTGCTGTAGCAAAGACTAATAGGCAGCTTTTATGTAAAAAGCAGAATATATTAAATGCCGAAATAGACAAATTTGAAAAAGAAATTTTTCATAAGAAGAGATGTTTCGTGGTCAAAGATAATATTTGACAAAACTTTACATGAAAGTTGCCCAAAAGTATTAAAAAAGTAATATAAATAATCATAATGAACAAGATATCTACAGTATGTGCAAGCAAAATTTTTAACGTTTCAATATACTTCGATTTTTAATAAAGTTTTTAAGAGTTTTTCATTTTTATACATTAAAATTTTTTCAATTACAAGTAATTTATCAATTTTGTTAAAAGTACGTACTAATATAATCAACATTTGATAAATATATCTTTTACTAATATTATTTTCATCAGTATATTAAATTCAAATATATTTATGGTATATCTGATATGAAGATAAAAATTCATTTCTGACATTTCCAGTATCAGTAGATATCCTGGTGAGCAAGAACGCGCGTGAAACGCGGTTCGCAACCGCGCATTTAATTACTCAGGGGAGCGACTCTATCTAATCCTGTGCTCTATTGCAGACCTAGGGAGTCCGTTCTTCCCCGGTGGTCCTGAATTGTGGCATCATCCATTGGCGTATTCTACAGCCGGCGAATTACCGGGCACGCTGCAACATGCGACGCTGGTGCACCCGGCGTTACATCCTCAGGTCCCCGTACGTTCCTATCTTTGACTATCTGCAGACAAAGCTCTGGAGCCGCCGACGAGCGCCCCGATGCACGTTAGTGATACATGATCGTTATACTCGATTACTCTTACATGGTAACAAGGAGATTCAGGGTTCAAGGACCGAAAATGCTTTCGATCATGGCTGCCTTGGACCCTCGACTCCTGGATTCTTTAGATTCTTCGATGTTGAATCCCTCTTAGCACTTTTCCTTCGGCCTCTTTTTGAGGTAAATTCTAAATTTTTTAAATTTTGTTGATCTTTAAATTTATGAACCTTTCTAGATTCCTAGATTTTTGAAGAAAATATTTGACAAATATTTAAATTTTTGCTTTAAAGGTTTCTACAATATATGAATTTTATATATATATAACCTTTAAAGCAAATAATAAATTATATTTGATAATAAATTTTAAATATGCAAAAAGCAAAATTTTATCTTTATTTACTTTTATTTTATAATTTTCTAATTTAAAAATTTATTACAAAGATAAAAAATGGAAAATTTGATTTCAAATCAATTTTTCCATTTTTTTATCTTTGTAATAAATTTTTAAATTATAAAATTATAAAATAAAAGTAAATAAAGATAAAATTTTGCTCTTTGCATATTTAAAATTTTATTATCAAATATAATTTATTATTAATAGTTTATAATTTAAAGCCTACGTATTTATTGAGAAAAGATTGTTTGCAATTGAATTAAAAAGTCTATTGAAACTTGATACGACCACGATGATATCTAACTCTGTAGGAACATTATATAAAATCAACATTAATTCAGATATCTGTAATGAATATACTATACAGATTATTATAAATAAAATTTTTTCCTTATACGCGTATAATGTCAGTATATTCGAATATTTCGCTTTATCGTCACAAAATCGATAGCGCAACTTGTCGTCGCACTGCGTGTCTTCACGTATTATGCAGAAACGTGTAGTCGTGTGGGTATATGTCACGCTAGCTTCGAATCGCGGAGTTTCGAAGTTATTGCGATGTCTCCGTAGTTTGTCGTGACATGGATTAATTATGGTCGCCGTAGACCAACGTTAATAAATCCGTGGCTTACTTTTTCTTCAGTCCAGCCGCATCGTACTTTCCGCGATTTTAATTTTACGAGCCGGGAAGAGTATTTAAAACTTGTGGACATTATACGCTGATAATATCTATTTCGAGGTTATTTCATAGTTATTAATGAAGATAGATGAAGAGTAAGATGCAACCATAAATAACACCGATAAGCTACATGTTAGGTAATTAGCAGCATCTAATCCAAAGATATATGGAAAGTTAAATGAAGAGATATGTAAAGATATATGAAATAAGGGTATATACATTTTCCATATCAAAGTTTTCGTCATTTTCGGAATTTATCTTTTGTTTAAATTTTATATCAAAGTCTGATGTAAGATTTTTCTACTATTTAATAATAATACGTTTTCTGATACGAGCAAAAACTAGTGTTTTATCTATTAATGAATA
Organism: Tetramorium alpestre; assembly: GCA_021460005.1. Classification (NCBI taxonomy): domain Eukaryota; kingdom Metazoa; phylum Arthropoda; class Insecta; order Hymenoptera; family Formicidae; genus Tetramorium; species Tetramorium alpestre. The sequence continues at coordinate 1,772,906 of JAJVSH010000020.1, read as the reverse complement.
TTAAGAGATTAGAGAGAAGATTAATAATCAATGAAAACTCGATATTTGAAGAATCGAAAAGATTGTTTAGTGCGAGTATACCTTCAATTTCTTTTAAAATATTAATGTTGTCAATTCCCGGTGGTACCAATCCACTAAATCGCACGATTTTATTGATTTTAATATCGCATAAGTCTGTGCCAGGTTCACACAGGCATCTGTCACGCATTAATGTCGAGCTATAATTTGCTCGTGAAACACACCTCTACCGATTTCTATGAACACAAACAACGCAACGATAGTCACGAATGTGGACGTGATATAATCTGTAGGTACTTTATCGATCGCATTGCGTACGATATTATGTGATGCTTTTTATATTGTAATAATGGATCAATATTATTTCATTGCCGCAGCAAATTATAGGTGATTTTTTAAATACTATTTTAATTGATTTAGGAACTTTGGATAAGTAAATAATATTGCAAATCATATTTGCTTGGATTTTGTGACTTTTGGATTTTGAATTTTTATATTTTTAGAAGAAATAGTCAGACATTGTTTTGTACTTAAACAATGGAATACTTTGACAGACATTACGTTATAGGATTATATTCTTAAGTTATCATTTTATATATAATAGTTTTTAAATCTATAAATCTCTTACGTGCATCGTTCAATTTTAAAGTTTTTAATACTTAAGATTCTATAAGTTTGTGATTCTTTCTTCTTATTTAATACTGATGCTATTATAAAAAAAAAACTTCGCAAAAATTATAAATATATATTGTTTCATAAAATATAAATTAAATTTTTATAGAAATAATTTTTCAAGAGAAAATTTCAGATATATGAAATTTATTTTATTTTGTTGTTTTATAATAGAATATTGATTCAGCAAAAAGAGTATGTTGAGAAAATTTTTGAAAGTAATTAAAATTTTGTAAACAAGTTTTTTTTTACGGCTCATGTGAAATCTCGAACATAGAATATCTTTATTACAAAAATTGAGAGTATTGCCGATATTCTTTGAATTTATCCGCACGAGAGAGAAAATCTGTTGCATTGAACGTTTGATAAATCGAAGGCTCTCAAACCCGGGCTGCCGAGATATTATTTCCTTTCTCTCCGTACGCATCTTGCCTTTCCTTTAACGGAAGTAAAAAGGAAGCAAATCTTGAGATATCCACTTGAGGAATAACGAACCGAGAACCTGATAGCAATAACGTCGGAACTTATTAAGTTGAATATCTTCTGCGATCCAACTTGATTAAATGCGTTCTCGAGTGACTTGACGAAACCTAGAACGTCGTTGGCGAGATTTATCATCGCTTTGATAAGTTAATAACGATACTCAATGCAAATGATTCAGAATCATATCTTTCATGTTGATGATATCTTTACAGACATATTATATTTCTATGTAGTTAGATAAAATTTTCTATGTTTCCTTACGTTATATAATTTATTTTGATGCGATTGGTTAATTATATCAATCATTATTATCAATTTATCAATGAAAAAGTTTTATGCCGGTTGAAATAACTTTGCTCCTAAGAGATGAAAAAAAATTGTGCTTTGATCTGCGATTAGAAGTAGTACGAATCAATTATTTCTCATAACAATTTGCAACATACGCAGTTTAAGATTATTATACAAAAAAGATTTGCTGCGTAATGTTAGCTCGTTAACGCGAATATTTAAGTTAGGAAAAATATAATTAACTTTCAAAAGTCAGAGCACACACAATTCTTTTAGATTCTAATTCTTTGGACTATACTACCTATTCGTCTATCGCGATAGTTTTGCGAATGGTACGTGCTGATGCTTCCTTCGATAGAGAAAGAACGTTTCCTACGTCGGGAACGACCTTTAGACTTCAGTTTTTGCTATCTGAAAAGGTACAATTTTTTGTTGAAGGGACAAATGTAGGGCTGAGAAAGACGGGGCGGATTGACGCAAATGCGTCGATCTGAGCAGACCGCCAGACTACTCATGGCGAGTGGAATGAGTGTATAACGGAAGTATTTATATTTTCCAGGCGCCTATGTCCCTGCCGCATCCTACGACGTTGACGTCGATACACGCGTCGCTGCCTCATTTTTTACCGTCGCCGGCACTGGCGTCACCGGTCGGATCACCCTCGTCACAGCAGAACATAGCCGTCAGTAATGCGCAGTGCTCCACCCTCTTCGTGGCAAACCTGGGCCAGTTCGTGTCCGAGCATGAGCTAAAGGACATCTTCAGCAGGTCAGACATCTTATCCGCATCTTATTTCCTTAATCCGTAGCTGTACGCGAGCGAATCAAACATGCTCGCTTGTCGGTTGTGTTCGCTTATCGATTTATTATATTTATATATTTTATGACCCACACATGTGTGTGATTATCGAGATTCTAAGGACAATTTTTAGAATGCATCAAGGTGCATTATCGCCATGTGGCAAAGGTGTAGATATCAAGATAAATTTGCAGAAATAACACCAGAAAGTTAAAACATTTCTAACTTTGGAATAATTCTTCTGTGTTTAATGAAAGATTTCAATGTAATATAATAAGTACATAGTAATAAAATTGTGTGTATATATACATATAAATAAATAGCGCGATTTCAATTTACAGATTGCAATATTGATACATAAAATGTTACTTAAAGTCCGCGTTCATTATATAATGAATACCTAGATAATTAATTTTATTTTAACGCAAATGTCAAAAGATACGAATATTAATAATAATAATAATAATAATGATAATGATAATGAAGATAATAGATTGCTCAAAAGAACTAAGTCATGTTTATGTGATATGCACATGCTGGCGGTAAATGCGCGCCAATTGCGATACGGGTACCGATACACGTGGGTCTTATCAGTGCGCCACGTGGTGGCGATATCACGATGTCGTGGTGTATTCGAAACATTTGCTATTCACGTTGAACGAACAACAAGAATACGGCGGCAAAAGCGTTTCTGATATCTACAAATAAATCTTAGAACCGTTAAACTTTTTAATTTTCGATTTCTGAATGAAAAGTTGTTTTAATTTTCGAATATTTTATCTCTTCAATTTTTAAATTGTTTTATTTTTAGTAGGAATCTTTAACAAGAAGACTAAAAAAAATCTCTTAATTCTTGGATCTTTGACTTACATGAATTCTAGACTTATAAAAAAATCTGTACTAAATCTAATAATTGGATTTGCTAATATGTATGTTTAAATAAAATATAAAAATATTTTGTAATTACATTAATTTTTAAATTGCAACCAAAGTCACACGAATAAATTCGAGATGATTCAAAGATTGGAAATTTTTAAAGATGAATCAAAGATTGGAAAATTTTAAAGATTGAAAGCAGTTTTAACGATGCGCTGTTTTAACGATTTACGCCGTTATATAACTTTAGCAAGGATGTACACGTCAAGGATTTTTTGCATCGGGCAAAAAAGAACGATGTTAAAAAGTAGAAATCGCGAGCAATAGCGCGTAATATATGCAATCCTTATCGTTTCTGATGTTGGAAAATTTGCGGAATGTCAGTATATTTACTATTAATTATTATACACTTCCCGTAGTCCTGATTGGCATGAATCACGGACGGGAACCTTCGGGTCATAGAAAATGCAAAACGCAAAATCGTAATTAAATCTGGTAACCCGCTAATTGCGGACGAAGATATTCGCAATTAAACTGCACACTTAAGTGTCAGCTATCCAACAAGCGGCTGAGTTAAAATATGTTATCCAGTCGGGCATTACAGTTGCGCTCGTGTAATAAATTATTTTCACGTGCCCCGCCATGCGGAACCTTCCCACGATCTTGAGTACGCCTCCGGTACGTCGTGAATCATTGAGTCGAGAATTACGGACTCTTTCGATATGTCTACGTTAAATCGGTTAAACTATGGTTAATATCCGCTGTATCGTATGTACATACATTTCTACGTAAGAATAGGAAAAACTGAAGATCCGGCCTTTCGTTTATCTTTGATTAATGAACCTCGATATTCGATATCGATACAGGTTGCGGGATTATAATAATTGCTGAAGTGAAAGTTACGTGAATTAATTTTTGTAGGTTGCACTGCGAAATTATATAAAATTGCTAGGATACTTGGATACTTTTTGTTTAATACTATATTGGGAATAGTTGTTTTATTTTTATATCGATTACACATATTTTTTATATCGATTACCATGGTTATTAGAAAAAGCAATCAGAAAGAGAGAGAAACAAATTTCAGTACTTGCATTGGAAGAAATGATGAATTAACGAAGATGTGATACATTTGATATTTTTATACAGTTTTACAAGACTTGCAAATTAAAAATTCAGAAATTCAAGGATCTAAACAATGTAAAAATATGTTTATCTGATGTAAAAATATATAATTATAATAACAGAATTAAGAGAATATTTAATTATAAAATAATGTAATATTTAATTATAAAATATATATGTATAATTTATGCATTAAGTAATAATTGTATTGAAAAAAGAATAAAAATTTAAAAATAAAATAAATTCTTTCGATAATTCGATAAAAAGAGTTTAAATAAAATCTAAAATATACTTTATTTAAGTTTAAGGTAATTTAACAGCAAGTAACTGGTATGTGCATCTATTAATTATATTGATCGTGTTTTGTTTCTTGTCACGGAAAGTATAAAATTGAAAAATAAATTTATCACTTTTTTATTTTTATTTTCATTTGTTTATGACATTACCACGGCTTGTAATAAATTTCTTTTCTGTTTGTTTAGATTCATACCTTTTTGTTCAAACACTATTTATTTTTGTCATACTTATTTTTCAAATATTAGTTATAGAATCTGCAATTAATCGAAAAATTCTCATAAGATATTAAGAACAATAATTCCTTCGATACACAATGTACGAATAGCGATCAAGAAGACGCGATCTACTCTTTCGAGTTGCACCGCTGACGGAAGTCTGCGCGCGACTGTCTCACAAGTTCCGTCGCCAATAGAGAAGCTCTTCCTCCCCTCGTATAATTAGCCCGCGAAATCTCATTATCCCGCAAACCCCAGAGTTCTGCAGTATGAATTCGTAAGTGAGTGCCTGAGTTAATTATACGCGTTTGCACGTGCGAGAGGCGCGCTGCGCATTCTGCAATTTTCGGTAGCTCGCGGGAGTATTCGACGGAATTTCGTCCTCGACGACGTGAATACTCGTACATTGTGCTCTTTGCATGTAATTCATCCGTTGTTCTTGCACAGGTAATTATTCCGTGTTAATATGCTTGAGAAAAAGTACATTTATCGATAACAAAAAAAAAGAATCTACGATCTCGCGAAAACATCTTGGATTATAGAATGTATATATATCATAGGATAATTTAAAAATATAAATTAACGCCATGCAAGTAGTAATGTTACAAAAATTATGCATTAACTAATAATTAATTAAAAAAAAATTTGTAGGACATGAATTTGTAGGATATGAAAACGCAGCAACAATTTTATATCTGGATTTTTTTATGTAACTTTTAAATTTGCTTAAAAAAAATATATATTTGTCATACAGATTATTTAGAATTTATCAAATAATTTTGAAAATTTATACTTTACAATGGAAAATAACTGGAAATTGATTTTTTTGTATTAAAGTGTTTTGTCTATCCTTTTTTTTCTATCTTAGATTTAATTCTCTTTTTCTTTTTGACATATGTTTATCTAGCATGTTTTAGAAATCCGAATCTTAATTAATTGATATTTACTGCGATATATTTACTGCGTATATATTTACTGCGATATTTAAAATCATTAATTTTAAATCTTGAAAGATCAAGAAAGTGAATGCTCTAATTTTTTCTTAAGAATAAGTTTTATTTAATATCAAATATATTAAATATATAATATTACGTATTAATTAGAGAATATATTGTAGATATCAAATAGGAGATATTTAATACTGATTCTAGAGTTATACAAGTCTCTGGATCCATGAATTTGTGAGTTAACATGTGGGTTCTTGTGAATTTGCGTGCATCGATCAGTTTATGAATCATCAAATTTATTAATTCCAATTTATTCTCGTTGTGGAATTGTGAATAACAAACAAATATTGAATCAATGACCATAGTAATCGATATAACAAGCAAATGACAAAACATTAAATACCTGCACTTAAATTTATTTGTCGTGCTAATGGCACGATGATAGTCGAAATTGTGCGAGTCCGTCGTGAACGCCGAAAGCTTTGTACTAACAGCACCGCCTCCAAACATCACTGACATCCGCTAATCATTTGCCACCGTCGTAGATTGTAGGCATATAGGACGCACCTGTACTAGTACCCGTACCAATACCACGCGACCAGTGCCGTTTACTAATTGTCGGTGTGCTGAGAACGGGTTTGCACGGAGGGTAATGTCCCTGTATCGCGAACTATCGACTAATCGCGGATTAGTCAATGTATTGTGAATCTAATACGAGAGGATTGTAATGGAAGGAGCCATGGTGGTGTAAAATAGAAAGGGAAATATTCGATTACGTTTTAAAAAATAATTTCAATTATTTTGTATGATATATTTCATATATTTGAGAACGATTTTACAAAATAATAATTGTATCGATTATTTTATTATTTATATAATTCTGATATTTTTCTTTTTACATATAATTATATGTATGTATTGTATATATGTACATAATTATCTCTGTACGTGTTAATTTTCCCCCAAATAATTCGCACACATACATGCTGAAGGAAATAATTCGCAGCTGTTAACGATCTAAATTCGATCCTGAGTTTATGTCGCATCCCCTCCGTGTAATCACCCCATGTCGGCACCGCCTGACACCACCGACACCATTAATGGCAACCAAGCAGTAACCAAGACCCCCGCCAAACCCCTCTAAACTCCCCCTTTACCAAAGTACTGTCTTTACGACTAACTAGAGCACGTATTGTACGCTTCTCTTATTTGTGCACAGTTTTCCTGGTTTCTCCCGGCTTCGTATGCACACGAAGGGAGGGTCGCCAGTGGCCTTTGTCGAATATCAAGACGTTCGCTACGCGGCCCAGGCGATGGCCACTCTCCAAGGATCCTTTCTCCTCTCCTCCGACCGGGGAGCGATACGAATCGAATATGCAAAGTCAAAAATGGCCGAGGTGGGCTTTACAAATCTCTGGATCGAAGTAGGTTCCACTTTATGCTACGATAGACCGTTGCAAAGAACGCGACGGGGGGGAGGGGCGGCTCTATTTGAAATAGGCGAAGTTTCGCGTACGAGCTATTCGCGAGCTCAAAACCCTCGGTGTTTGTTCATTCTCGTGATATTTATAAGGCGAAGACGATGCTTCCGAGAAAGATAGCGCATACGAAGATTTTAGCGAGGGCGTTTCTCGTGCACTTTACATGTGCTGAGAACCTCGATGAGAGTATTTGTTGCGGTCAAGCGTGGAACTTGCGTACCTTTGAATACCCAGGGGTCTCGCTTATGCGCCCTTTACACAAGTGTTTACTGTGATCTAGCACGAGACTTTTGCACATACACGAGGTTCTGGGTGGTCCGTCCTATAGAGCCGCCTCCGCGAAAATGCGATGAATAGCGAATACGTAGAGCTGTGCTTCCATCGACATTTTATATTTTCTTATTTTTATTTGGTGCTAATAATTATTGTTGTTATATTTTAAGATTTTTAAAATACTTTATCAGAGAAAGATGCTCCATAATGTTTAATTATTTAAATGAAAAGTACGAACACTATTCTGATATTCTATTCAACGGATATTTTGAATCTGTGAAGATAAAATTTTAACAATTCTTCTTCAAAGGAAACTGTGATTCTCACAAGTCTTCATGATAAATTAGAAATTTATAAAAAAGGTATTAATTTAATTTTAAACATATATATAAATATATATACATATGTAATACAAATAAAATATGACTTAAAAAACAAACATTAAATTTACATAACAAATCTTCAAAAATAAAATTTAGTTTATAGTAACGTTTTTTATTGGAACTTTGAGTACAGCTGTGCGTTTTCGTCTAGGGATCGAAATCGGTATAATCTTGATCTGTTTATGTACATTGATGCTATAGGTATAAAAAATTATGGTAATATTTATAGAATCGCGGAACCGGCACATTTGTCTATAACCATAGCATCGAAGTTAACATCATCGAAATGATATTGATTTCGAATCTTACTTTTGTCGCCGGCACCAAAATGTATTGGGCTCAGTGGATCCTGGATCCAATTATTCGGTCATTATTCAATCTAACTCACGCGGTTTCGCCTTCGAAAGCGTTCGTGCCTCGAGGCGCCAGACAGGCTGTCACTTTGAAGGCTAATTAAATCTGGTCGAAAGACCGACGACGGCTGTCCTGTCCAGGACTTGTATCCGAACAATAAATGTATTCTCCTTGCGCTGGTGCCAATTGTCAATTATCCGTCGTTAATCGTCTACCGATTATGTGAAAGCCGGCGAATCTGTTGATCTTTTTTTCCTCCTTTTTCTCTTTTTTTCTGTATCTCTCTATTGTTCGATTGAGATACACGTTCCCATTTCTGTGATCGGAACGTATAATTTTTTTTATTTGTTTTTTATTACTTTTTCCTTTTTTATGATTTTCCCTTTTTCAAATTTTTTGCACGATTTCAAACACAGACTAAATTATAATTTCGAAGAGTTCAGATTTCGATGTTAGAGACAGGCAAAAAATGATCTGGATATCAATTTCTAGGATGGGAGTATGATACTTGATAGCAAGGTAAATTTTATCGTAGCATTGAAAAAATTGAACTCATCCAAATTATGTGGTTTCTATCCTGGAGAATCCAAGTTTCTCTTTTTCCTATTTTTTTCTCTTTTTCCTGTATTTCCTTCGTGTTCCTTCTTTATTGCCTGTTTGTCGATTTGCTCGTTTTCATGATATAATTTCCTTCATATGAAATCCTTTACTTTCCTATGTTTATTTCCGCTGTATCAAATCTATCTTTGTTTTACTGTACTATATAGATATAACGAGCACTATGCACTATCCTGTAGCAATGTTATACTAATCGGATGTAGTAATGCTTGGGAAAAGATTGGCTGTATAAAATATTAGATTTTATTCATTAAAATTATCTTTTATTATCGATTATTAGGGTTTGTGATTATAAAATATTTTTAATTTTTTAAAATTTACATATTGATTGTAAATTTTGATATGATAAAGGATATGATAAAATTTTGTATATATTTTAACATGTCATCGAAGTACATCTCATTTCCTATTCTTACTTCATCGAAAGAAATATATTTTTTACAAATGTTTAAAAATATTTGATATGTATTAAACAAAGACGATTTGATATGTTAACGGTTATTTTATTTTTCGATTTAATTTTGATCAGTTAAAATAAATTTCAAGAATTACGACAACAGTTCATATCATATACCTATAAGATGAAAAAGAGAAAAGTCAGACAAAACGATGATTCTGAGGTTCCGCTTTTAATCAAGACCGCATTTCCGCCGATTAAGGAAGATTCGTCGGACATTTAAAGATCGATCTCACTTACGTAATTTAAGGGCTGAACTAAGTTCAACTCACAGGTTATCCAACCACTAAAAGGATTGAACTAATTAATTAGCTAAGTAATTAAGCTGTGTTAAATGAGGCTGACGGAATTGTCCGCTTGGTTGAAATATGATTGTAATATTTTGGCAAAGTTCATAATTATCACGATATTAGGTATTTGCATATGATATTCGATATGTAACTGACACGTCATGAAAAAGTTTGCATCATTTTTCAGTTAAATAATAGAGGATAGAGAATAATAACCGTGTATTTAAAAAATAGAAGAATGTAAGAGAATCTAAGCAAGGATGTGTGCAAATTGTTTTAAATTGCAAAATTTACGTAATTAAGATATAACTGTTCGAAAACCAATTAAATAAGCTCATTTTCACAATTTGCCCTTTCCTTATCTTTTCTAACTTTATATCGAAAAGAAATCGAATTAATAAAATAACTATATGCAATATGTTGGAAGAATTGATTTTTACAGATTTAAAGAATCAGAGCAGATGTCGAAGAAATAGATTTAAAGATTTGCATTTTTGAAATATGTAGAATGAGAGATAAAATTGAAGAATTCTCGGCAATCCATTCGAAACGTCCGAAAATGGAATCGCGTCGGGGCAAAAGTGTGTCACCAAAAATTGATCGAATGCTAAAAAAGAGCGGTTCGGATCGCTCGACCTTACCCTTTAAAATTGGTGGATCAATATCGTTCACTTCCAGTTACGATTGTGTAGTGTAGCAGCTTGTTTATTTATAAGTAACGCCGAAAAGTTGCGATTGGTCACGCTATAAACGAAGCTTCGGCTATGAATCGACCTCCCCATTTTCGAATTAAACGATCGATACGGTCAGCTTGGGGCTGGGCACGGCCGAACACGTCATCGTTAATTCACATCGTTTTATAAAGATGTCTGACACCGCAACATTCATCCTCGCGGAGTACTCGATGAATTAAAACTTTTGCCCTTTTCACAAACATTTAATCCCATGAATATTTCCTCTTTTTCTATTCTCACTGCACGCGTATATCAGAAAATCTTTCGCATTTAATAGATGAAGGAGAACCCTTTTACAGAATTGTTGTGAGACAGAGAGAAATAGCAGAGACCCAAGAGGCTTGAGTTGTTGAATAATCGAGTTTTTAATTTTCCGCTTCTGCGAAATAGTTTCTGGATTTTCGTATTTTTAAAATTTGTTTGTATTGATTTATTTTACAGAATTTCTACAAGATTCTCACTTTCTCACATTTCTCACTTTCTGAATTTCGAAATACTTAATTTTTTTGTTACGTAAATGCTGGAAACTTTAAATTTCTTAATCTATTTTTTAAATTTTCTTAGTAAATTATATTTATTAATATAAATTTATATAAATATATATTGTGTTATTTTTCTCTTTATATATATTTGTATGTTTATATTATAAAATAATTCTTTGCGTATAATTGAACATATTATTTTTATTCAAAATGCTTAATATTCGATATTATATTCTCGATATTAATAATCGATATAATTTTTTATATTTAAAAATCTTTACTAATATATTGTGTAGAAATATTGTCATAAGGTTTACATTGTTTTATTTTCTTATTTATATCGCCCTATTTTGAATCTACTATTGGTATGTAAATACGTTTTATTCATAAAATCTCCGTTCCTGCGGGATTCCTTTCTCAAGACACAAC